>CM032448.1:1472761-1635261 GCA_019049505.1 Pachyrhynchus sulphureomaculatus
AAATCCCAAGAATGGAAATATAT
Organism: Pachyrhynchus sulphureomaculatus; assembly: GCA_019049505.1. Classification (NCBI taxonomy): domain Eukaryota; kingdom Metazoa; phylum Arthropoda; class Insecta; order Coleoptera; family Curculionidae; genus Pachyrhynchus; species Pachyrhynchus sulphureomaculatus. The sequence goes on from CM032448.1 coordinate 1,472,785, forward strand.
ATATATATATATATATATATATATATATATATATATATATATATATATATATATATATATATACACATATATACAATATATATATATATATATATTATATATATATATATATATATATATATATATATATATATATATATATATATATGGTAGTTTGCAAATTGCGAGTATATGTCTAAACAGCAATGAAAAGTCGAAAAATATTTTTTTACGACTACAAATAGGCAAAAAAAAATTAGGACAAACTATATTGTATCTACCACCGTTTAGTGTGTGACGAGACGTGAGCCACTCGACACGGACTACCCAGGTCAAGCAATCCGTCTTCTTGACAGTCAACCTTGGCTTGTTTACCGTTCTTCCGGAGCATCCTTCACGAGAACAACTCGACCTTCTAGAAAATTTGTCAACGTTCCACGACTGTCTGCTTGGCACGCGCCAAATCTTATTTCTTGATAGGAGATTAGTATAATAACATTTTTAAACCAAATTCTACCTTTTATGAGCATTACATCCATAGCTACGTCCTGTCTTCCTTTTTACATCTATGGGTATGTCAAAAACGTTTCAATTATATCATCCTTAGCGTAGATGTGTCATCTGAAGAGACCGGATTATATGCATTTGCATATTTTCATGTGCATTTGCATATTTAGACCATTCTCATCGATTATTGCATATTTTACCCAAAATCTAGTAATGATGCATATTTTCCCTATATTTACAATATTTCTCGGTATTACTAGGCAATTGAATTGCTCAGGGTATTGTTATTATCGCCGTCTGGAACCGATCTTATCGCCGCGCAGGGACATTACCTGCAATAGTCTAAACATCGATTAGGTTACAGTACCAAGGGAATAGCCAAAATTACGACCGTATTTTATTCCTTTGTTTCTTGGTCGGGATATTAAGTGATAAGTAGTTAGTTTCTAAGAATATTTATTTGAGCGTGGATCAAATAAACAATTTTCTCGGTGACGATTTTTATTTTAAAACAAGATATCAGTTTTAACATTATTGTTGACGCGCTTGCACCAGTGTAGTCTTTTTGCAAATTTTTAACGTGTTGTGTTAAAGTTTAACGTGTACCATGCCACCAGCAAAAAAAAGGCCCACAACAACAACTTATAACAGCAGCAAGTAACAGTGATTCCACTTCTATAGGTAAACAAAAAACCATGGATTTATGTGTAGCATTGCTTGCAAGTAATATTCCTCTTCACAAACTTACAAATTCTAAGATTTTCTGCGAAAATATTGCTTGAATCAAAAAATACCAGACGAATCAACACTGCGTAAAAATTACATGCCAACAATTTACCAACATGTTCTGGAAGAAATACGTAATGAACTTGAGGATGACATTATTTGGATTTCAGCTGATGAAACTACCAACAGTTGTGGTCGCTATATTGCGAAAAGATTAGAGCCTTCTGCTTTCTATTTGGTGGCCTGCAAAGAACTTGACAAGACAAATCATTCTACGATCGCCAGATTTGTGAATGAGGGTATTAAAAAAATATTTCCTGAATCTTCTGCAGATGAAAGAGTGTTTATTTCTCTCAGATACTGCTCCTTATATGATCAAGGCAGCCAAAGTCCTCCAAGTATTTTATACAAATTTAATTCATGTGACGTGCTTTGCTCACGGAGTCCATCGACTCCCTGAAGAAGTACGATCCACGTTTGGAAATGTAAATAAACTGATTTCATCAGCAAAGAAAGTGTTTCTTAAGGCACCTGCTCGCAATAACGCCTAAAAAGAAAAACTGGGAGCATTTAACGATTCTGATATTAAAAAAAAACATAGCTTTGATTAGGTCTCACTTTTCCCACATACCTGCGGGTGTTCAAAAGCTTGAAACTCGAGGTTTGACATTGACCGAATCAATTCAGTTAATGAATAAAATCCGTCAAATAAACTCCACATTGCCAGATGTATTCCCACATAGAGTTAAAGAAAAGTTTGTAAACATCTTGTACAATAACCCAGGCTTTGAACCTTTGTGTCAAATTGATACTTTTACTAATGGGACGGGTGAACTTTTGCCAGAAACGATAAGTGCTAACATAGCACCCAAATTCAAATACTGTCCAGTTACCTCAGTGGATGTGGAACGGTCTTTTTCCACTTATAAAAATATTTTAAGTGATCGAAGACACAATCTTACTACCCAAACAGTTGGAACAATACCTTATTGTTTACGAGTACAAGAATACAAATGTTAAATAATTTTAAAAAATGTTAAATAATTGTTAATTAAATTTAAACATCGTCGATAACTTGCTAATTTTATGCTGGTTTTTGAAAAAAAAAAAATTACTACTTTTATTATTATTTAATATTGCATATTTTGACCTTTTTCATGCATATTTTAAACATTTTTCATGCATATTTTAAACATTTTTCATGCATATTTCAAGATTTGTATGTTGCATATAATCCGGTCTCTAGTCATCTGTATCAAGCTGTGGTATGTCCCAAGAATCGATACTTGGGCCACACTTATTTTGTTTATACACCTGTGACGTTACTAGTATAGTTCCTCCTATACGCGGATGACACATAATTGTATGCACGTTTTTCGCACAAGAATATTGCATGCTACAAGAAAAAATTAACGAAGACTTACGTAAGCTAGTAGAATTTTCTTCTTTTTATAAGACGAGGTCCTATTTTTTTCCGTTTTTAAGCCTCTTGTGACGTAGATGTTCAGCTTTCGTGCCTTCTTCTTGCTGGTCGAATCGAATTTTCCGAGAAACAAAACTTCGACACAATATATACAAATTTTAAAATTGTTCTCTATACGGTTTAATGACCTAAAATAAATACGACGTTACAGAATTCTGATTGCATAATTACAATGTTTAGTCATTTATCTATCAATTCCTAATGGCACCAAAGGGCACGCGCCAAGAACACAAATGAGTATCCATTTGACGCGAATCGTGGATTTCTGTACGACACACGTCGGTACGACCAAGAATCTAACGAGTCGTATAAGGAATTTTTATTAGGTCTATTAGGCACCACATGGGTACCATTTGGTATCAATGAACAGGTCATTCATATAAGCGAGCTACTGGGCTTGGTTCTGTTGCTCCTTGAATTTTTTATTAGCTATTTAAAGTGGCTAAAATTGATAGGTTCGAGTTTTATGTTGAATAAATTGATTATAAGATTATAAGATTTTTTTTTTATTAATAGATGTGAATTTGTAAATGATTTAATGATGCCGTGATATGATACTGGCGAGTCGTTTCCAATGATAAATGGGTGTTTAAGTTAAAATTACAGGTGGCATAGCCTTTTTATGAGTTGAAACGGTGTTTTCCGGTTTAGGTTTAAGTAAGAATAGATAAAACTATCATCGTGTCATAAAAAGAGAAATTAGCCAATAAAATTTCGGAACTGCACTTACACGTCAAAGGGTTCCTACCAAACTAGTATTGGAATACATGTACATATTTATATATATATATATATATATATATATATATATATATATATATATATATATATATATATATGAGGCTGGTTTGAAAAGTCCGTGCAAAGTCCGAGAGATGGCACCACTGGCGCGTATCGAGGTCATGTTTAGTTAGTAGCATCTCTTGAATGAACGCACACCAAGTTTCAGCCATATTGGTCTATTTCTTTGTGTTTGGCATTCGTGTGAATCAAGGAAGTCGAGTGATCTTCAAGAAATGGACGAAAAAGAATTTCGTGTGGTGATTACACATTTCTTTATGAAAGGCAAAACGCCTCAGGAGACTAAAGAGAAGCTTGATAAACATTATGGTGACTCTGCACCTTCGATTAGAACAGTTTATAAGTGGTTTCAAAATTTTCGGACTAGCCATATGGGCACAAGTGACGCTGAACGTTCTGGACGGCCTGTGGAGGTTACGACTCCAGAAATCATTGATCAAATCCATGATATGGTGATGGATGACAAAAGAGTTAAGGTGCGTGAGATTGCTAGTGCTGTGGACATCTCGACTGAACGGGTACATAATATTTTGCATAAAAAACATTTGGACATGAGAAAGCTATCCGCAAGATAGGTGCCGCGATTGCTCACGCTTGACCAAAAACGGAATCGTGTAAAGTGTTGCAAGGATGGTTTGCAGCTGTTCCAGAAGAATCCGGAGGACTTTAAGCGTCGTTTCGTCACCGTGGATGAAACATGGATACATTACTATACTCCTGAGACCAAACAACAATCTAAACAATGGGTTACCAAGGGGGAATCTGCACCAAAAAAGGCGAAGACCGTTCCTTCGGCCGGAAAGGTTATGGCAAGTGTCTTTTGGGATTCGCAAGGGATAATCCTCATCGACTATCTGGAAAAGGGTAAAACTATTACAGGTGAATATTATTCATCGTTATTGGACCGTTTGAAAACCGAGCTGCAAGAAAAATGCCCGCGATTGGCCCACAAGAAAGTCCTTTTCCATCACGACAACGCACCAGCACACACCTCAGCAGTTGTGGTCGCAAAAATTAATGGAAATAGGATTCCAACTCGTTTCACATCCCCTTATTCTCCAGACTTGGCTCCCTCGGGCTACTATTTGTTCCCCAATTTGAAGAAATGGCTGGCGGGACAAAGATTTTATTCAAACGAGGAGGTGATTGCAGACACTAATGGATATTTTGCAGACTTGGACAAATACTATTATTTTGGAAGAGATCAACAAACTAGAACATCGTTGGACGAAGTGTATAAGCCTAAAAGGAGACTATGTTGAAAAATAAAAAAGGTTTACCCCAAACACATAAGTAGTTTTTATTTTTGCACGAACTTTTCAAACCAGCCTCGTAATTCACTTTGAAAGTATCCGAATAAGTTTTTTCTAACTTTTAGTGTAACCAATGTTCATAAAAAATTATTAAAATTAATTCATTATAGAGATTTGTATGATTTAATATATTGTTGCGTTAATTTTGTTCAGGAGTGTATGTATATATATATATATATATATATATATATATATATATATATATATATATAAATATAACAAATAAAGAAAGAAAGCAAAAGTTGCCGTATCTAACAAAATCCTTAAATATGAAATTAATTGGGGAACTCAGCAAAGGGCACAACAGATGTTCACATAATGTTCATTTAGCTAATATTTCCGTCCTGGGTTGAGACCTTCATCAGGGCACAAACTTACTCTGCAAGCTCTGGATCCTGCTATTGTCATTCGGTCTATCTGACGTTAGGTTGTTCATGCATCCAAAGTTTTATACAATGGGTCTAGGGACAAGTCCCGTTGAGCGGCACTTCAATAAAAAATTCCTCCTACTGGTCATTTTTGCTAACTTACGGTTATATTTAGCCCAATTCCGGAAAAGATTTGTTGTTTCCGCTCCATATCTACTGTACAAATCTTGAAAAAAACCCATTTCTATAACAAATAAAGAAAGAAAGCAAAAGTTGCCGTATCTAACAAAATCCTTAAATATGAAATTAATTGGGGAACTCGGTAAAGGGCACAACAGATGTTTACACAATGTTTACGTAGCTAATATTTCGGTCCTAGGTTGGGACCTTCATCAGGGCACAAACTTACTCTGGAAGCACAAACTTACTCTCGACTGAAGTGCCGCTCAACGGGCGGGCCCGTTGAGCGGCACCGAGTTCCCCAATTAATTTCATATTTCGGCAAACCAACGGAAAAACTGGGGAAATTTTTAAATCAAAAAAATGTCAACATAGCTTACAAGACTAACAATACTATAGGGAAATATCTTAAAAACAACAAACTACAAATCAATAAAGGCAACAAATCAGGGGTTTATCAATTAACATGTGGTTCATGTCCTAAAACATACATTGGACAAACTGGACGTACATTTAAACAAAGAATTATGAAACACGAAAAACGTTTCGTCCATAGAAAATCCAATTCAATATATGCTAATCATCTTTTAACAGAAAATCACACATTTAACAAGAATTTCAAAATTTTACACACCCAACAAAAAGGTTTAACACTAAACCTTTTAGAGACAATGTAAATAAATCGATTAAGGACTACAGGTACATTACTCAATGACCAAATAGATTTAAGCAATTCAACATTATTGAATTTATTCTCCTAATACTATTTCTGTGTGGGTTTTCCAATATTTTCAATGTAATTTAATTAGGTGTAATATTACACTGGTCAACAAAAAAAAGAAAATTGCTTGTTTCCTGTGATTTTTTTTGTTTCTATCTCAAATTCGCGCGTATTTTTTAAATATGGCAACAATTTTTCTCTAACAGCTTTTGTTTTTGAGTTATAGCTAAACTACCCTCATTTACTATTTTTACTTAGATTTTCGGATTTTATTGGACACTAAAATATATTTTGTTGTTGTTTTAGATATGGCTTCGTCAAGAAGATGTTGTGTACTTAATCCCGATTGTTTTTGCTATATTTGTGGTGAATATATATTTACAAAATATCGAAAACCTATATCGGACTTTGCGAAAACTGCGTATCATCAATACTTTCAAATAAAATTGTGTAATCAGGACAAGTCATGGATTCCTCATATTGTATGCCAGAAATGTGTGGTATGTCTACGGTTATGGTCCAGTGGAAAAAGAGATGCAATAATGTTCGTAACACCCATGATTTGGCGAGAACCTCGAAACCATCATGACGATTGCTACTTCTGCGTTGTAAAAATAAACGGAATTAACCCTGGAAATCGAAATAAGTGGTCATATCCTAACTTATCTTCTGCTCAACGACCTCAATTAAAATCACAAGAGGTACAACCCAGCATATCTAAATCTTCTGATGATCCAAATCTTCGTGAACCCGAACGAAATACATCAAGTGAAGACTCTGATTCAGACTACAAATGTAGCCTTTCAGAACCTCAACCATTTAATCAAAAAGAACTAAATGACTTAGTAAGAGATCTGAACTTACCAAAAGAAGCTTCTGAAATTTTAGCATCTCGTTTAAAAGAAAAAAATTTGCTTACTCCGGAAACCAACATTACATTTTATCGTACCTGAGAAAAAAATCTGTGACCGTATTTTTCTCAAGAGAAGGATTTAGTTTTTTGTAACGATGTTGGTAGTATTTTGCAGCAGATGGGATTAAAACAGTACCAACCTAGTGATTGGCGTCTTTTCATAGACAGCAGCAAAAGAAGTTTAAAGTGTCTTTTGCTTCATAACGGTAACAAGTACGGATCTATACCTTTTGCACATCGACGACTTTAAAAGAAGAATACGTAAATGTTTCTAAGGTTATGGAAAAAATTAAGTATCAAGACCACAAATGGGTCATTTGTGTTGATCTGAAAATGGTTAACTTTCTTTTAGGTCAACAAGGGGGGTACACAAAGTTCCCTTGTTTCATGTGTCTCTGGGATAGTCGTGACAAAACAACACCATTGGTGCCAGTGCGAGAAGAGCTAAAAGTTGGTACAAAAAATGTTATAAACGTGCCTTTAGTTAGCCGAGACCGCATCATATTTCCACCACTTCATATTAAACTCGGCATAATGAAACAGTTTGTGAAGGCGCTTGACAAAAGTGGTGAATGTTTTAATTTTCTTTCACGCAAGTTTCCAGGATTAAGTTCATAAAAATTGAAAGCTGGTATTTTTGATGGGCCACAGATTAGGCAACTCGTGAAAGATCCTAATTTTGTCAAATCAATGACTGAAGTCGAATCCAAAGCTTGGAATTCATTTGTTTTGGTTATGAGTAGCTTGCGAGGCAAAAAAGAAATCCGACGACCATGTTGAGCTTGTTGAGTGCATGTTATCGAACTTGCAAGAGCTAGGGTGCAACATGAGTATAAAAATCCACTTCCTGCACTCGCATTTAGACCGATTTCCACAAAATCTGGGTGATTTTAGTGAGGAGCAGGGTGAAAGATTTCATCAGGATCTTCGGACAATGGAAGAGCGTTATCAGGGGCGGTGGGACTCACATATGATGGCAGACTACTGAGATCATTTGCTAGTGTTCAATAGAAATTTTGTTAACATAATGTATTATTTTTTGTATTTTTTTGGCAAAATAATAAGCCTGTATATTTCAAAAGGTAAAGCTGTTAGCAATCTCCCAGTATTTTTTTCATAGTCAGGGCCATAAAAATACCCAATAACAGAAAAAAAAATAAAGGAAACAAGACTTGTGTTGACCAGTGTTATAATTAAGAAACAATCTAAAATTGTGAACATTAAATTTAACTTGACAGTGTAAAATGTAGATCCGAAGAAGCTGCATCGACAGCAAAACGCGTCATGGCAATTTAAATAAACCAGTAGGGAAATTGACTAAAAACAGTCTTTTATTACATATAACATAGCAATAGTTTGAATCTAAAGAAAACGTTTAATGTATGTTACAAATATTTCGCCCTAATACTGAAATAATACCTATATATGGCATTAGTTTTGATACTTGTCCTTCGTCAAAACAATGCACTACGTTTTCTAGTTGTACTCGAGTTTTTGTAGCGTAAGATGCCACTCGCCTTAAAATATATTAAAATTAACTTGTATAAAACTACGGATTTATAGTATGACGCTTGGCACCAACAAAAAAGGAAACAGGAGATCATTAGCATTGTTTTAAAACAACAATAAAATATTGATGCCTATCAAAATTCTTAATAATTCCTCCGAGCTTGAAATTCTACCAAATACCGATGATTTAACCTCAATATGTTCGATCAAAACGTACAAAATATATTGCGTTCGTTTATTAGTTAGGATATAATCTAATTGCTCGTTACGAAAAGATTGCTTCACATATATGTCGGAAAAGTGAGAAAGATAGATACATGACGGAAAACAATATAAATATAAAACGATCGAATCAAAAATCTGACCATTAAAATTCAAGAAAAGGTTTTAAGAAGCTCTAAAGGAAGCGAGAAATGCCTTTTGAATTTTTTATGTGAAAACGTACTCGGTGTCAAAAACATGCGATGAAAACGACTATTTCCGCCAATCGAGTGTTTTATTATGGTTTGGTTTGATAAACGATATTCTATAAAATTAAATTTTATTTATTTGACTGGTTCTAGTGTTCCATACGGAATACTTATAAGATCACTTCGGTGTCTGTCCGTCCTTCCGTTTGTTACACTCGATTTTCTATTTGACAGTTGAAATTTGGCACTAATATGGAAGTGAAAAATGGACAGTGTTGGGCTTACCGGAAGTAAGAACAGGCGAGACTTGTATCACCCTAAAAAGTGGCCATAAATTGTTCTATAAAGGCAGTGAAAGTAAGAAAATTATATACAAAATGATAGTAGAAAATGTTCAGTTCCAAGCCATATCGGAAAGAGTGCTTTGAGTAGACATACAGCTAAATAGAACTACTCAGTATATATCACCACTACACCAAACACTTTATTTTTGCACTCGACGCGCGTTTCGCTAACCATGTTAGCTTCATCAGGAGCGATGATTGACTAAGGCTAAACTACAAATCTACCCTATTTATACTTAGTCTAACCCTTGAATTACTCAAGCGGAACTAATGACATAGGCAAGTCCATCAGTTCCGGTCAAGTAACCAGTAGAGGGGACTATAAGGAATAGGCCCTCTGTCTTTTTTTAAACTACTTTTACATTTTATGATTTGTATACTTTTGTATGCGTTCAACAATCTCCTATCAAATACATTTTTTATTAATCTTAGATTATCTAATGTTACAGTATGATCAGCTTCAAGGGCATGTTCGGCAATGCTAAACCTTCCTGTTCTATTGTATTTTAAGTGTGCTAAGTGTTCTTAAAGTCTTGTTTTATTTGACCTTTTAGTTTGCCCAACATACTTTTTGTCACAATCATTACAACTAATTTCATAAATTCCACTTTTCTCACAATTAGGAATCTTATCTTTGGGATTTCCTAAGATATTCTTCAGATTGTCTGATGACTTATAGACTAAGGCGAGGCCTACCTTATTAAATACCTTATTGAGTCCCTTGCTATATTTCGGATTATATGGTATGGAGACATACTTGGTGTTATTTTCTTCGCGTGTAAAAAAGGTGGAATTCTGAATATTAAACCTAAACTTATGTCTATTTATTAGCTTATTTACTAAATCATCGTCATAACCATTAACTCTAGTTATATTTCTAATACGATTCCTTTCTTTATTAAAGTTTACTCTATTCAGAGGGAAAGTGACCAAACGATGAACTAAAAAATGTAATGAGGCTAATTTATGTTGTTTGCAATGAAATGAATCATTAGGAATATATCTGTCTGTTATTGTGTCCTTCCTATAGATATCAAATTCTAATCTATTATTATTTTTAATAATTAAAATATCTAGAAAAGGCAACTGTCCTTTGTTCTCAACTTCGTAAGTGAATTTAATGGAATCATACCGGCTATTTAATTTAGAAATAAAATCATTAATATTTGCTTTCTTTGTATCAAAAATCGCGAAAATATCATCCACATACCTATACCATACCCTTGGGAAATATTCGAATTATTGACTGGCTTCGATTTTAAACTTACTCATGAATAAATTGGCTATGAAAGGTGATAAGCAATTACCCATAGCTGTTCCTTCTTTCTGAACATAAAATTGATTGTTATATTGGAAATAATTTTGTTCCATACAAAGTTTAGATAATGTTAAGTATTCACGAATAATTTCGTCTTCAAAGTCATTCATTCTAAGTAATTCTCCGAGATATTGTAAAGTTTGTGGAATTGGCACACTTGGCACACTTTAATATTCAGAATTCCACCTTTTTTACACGCGAAGAAAATAACACCAAGTATGTCTCCATACCATATAATCCGAAATATAGCAAGGGACTCAATAAGGTAGGCCTCACCTTAGTCTATAAGTCATCAGACAATCTGAGGAATATCTTAGGAAATCCCAAAGATAAGATTCCTAATTGTGAGAAAAGTGGAATTTATGAAATTAGTTGTAATGATTGTGACAAAAAGTATGTTGGGCAAACTAAAAGGTCAATTAAAACAAGATTTAAAGAACACTTAGCACACTTAAAATACAATAGAACAGGAAAGTCTAGCATTGCCGAACATGCCCTTGAAGCTGATCATACTGTAACATTAGATAATCTAAGATTAATAAAAAATGTATCTGATAGGAGATTGTTGAACGCATACGAAAGTATGGAAATCATAAAATGTAAAAGTAGTTTAAATAAAGACAGAGGGCCTATTCCTTATAGTCCCCTCTACTGGGTACTTGACCGGAACTGATGGCCTTGCCTATGTCATTAGTTCCGTTTGAGTAATTCAAGGATTAGGCTGAATATAAATAGGGTAGATTTGTGGTTTAGCTTTAGTCAATCATCGCTCCTGATGAAGCTAACATGGTTAGCGAAACGCGCGTCGAGTGCAAAAATAAAATGTTTGGTGTAGTGGTGATATTAACTGAGTAGTATCATTGTGCCAAAGATTCCACATTCCCAACTTAGCTAAATAGAAGATGCAAATGTAAGATCATTCAGGTATATGCACCGACATCAGACAGCGAGAAAGAAGAAATTGACCAATTCTAGGAAGATATACATAAAGCATTGCTACACCATAAAACAAGATATATCATAATTAGAGACCGGATTATATGCATATTTTCATATGTATTTGCATATTTAGACCATTCTCACCGATTAATGCATATTTTACCCAAAATCTAGTAATGATGCATATTTTCTCTATATTTACAATATTTCTCGGTATTACTAGGCAATTGAATTGCTCAGGGTATTGTTAATGTCGCCTTCTGGAACCGATCTTTTTGCCGGAACATTACCTGCAATAGTCTAAACATCGGTTAGGGTATAGTGCCAAGGGAATATCCAAAATTACGACGGTATTTTATTCCTTTGTTTCTTGGTCGGGATATTAAGTGATAAGTTGTTAGTTTCTGAGAATATTTGTTTGACCGTGGATCAAATAAACAATTTTCTCGAAGACGAATTTTTATTTTAAAACAAGATATCAGTTTTAACATTACTGTTGGCGCGCTTGCATCAGGGTAGTCTTTTTGCAATTTTTAACGTGTTGTGTTAAAGTTTAACGTGTACCATGCCACCCGCAAAAAAAAGTATCTCTTCGTAGGTAGCTGATTATCCTGGAACATTTGCATACGACGGAAATATTTTATATTGTCGAGTTTGCGAGAAAAATGTTTCGTGCACAAAAAAGTTTCAAATTGACCAGCATGTCAAGACAAGTCTTCATATCGCAGGATTGCAAAAAAAAAGGCCCACGACAACTTATAACAGCAGCAAGTAGCAGTGATTCCACTTCTAAAGGCAAACAAAAAAAACCACTTTAGCATGGATTTGTGTGAAGCATTGCTTGCAAGTAATATTCCTCTCCACAAACTTACAAATCCTACATTCAAAGATTTTCTGCGAAAATATTGCTTGAATCAAAAAATACCAGACGAATGACCACTGCGTAAAAATTATATACCAACATGCTCTAGAAGAAATACGTAATGCACTTAAGGATGACATTATTTGGATTTCAGCTGATGAAACTACCGACAGTTGTGGTCGCTATATTGCGAATTTAATTGTGGGTGCATTAAGATTAGAGCCTTCTTCTTCCTATTTGGTGGTCTGCAAAGAACTTGACAAATCAAATCATTCTATGATGGCCAGATTTGTGAATGAAGGTATTAAGAAAATATTTCCTGAATCTTCTGCAGATGAAAGAGTGTTTATATTTCTCTCAGATGCTGCTCCCTATATGATCAAGGCAGCCAAAGTCCTCCAAGTATTTTTATCCAAATTTAATTCATGTGACGTGCTTTGCTCACGGACTCCATCGTCCAGCTGAAGAAGTACGATCCACGTTTGGAAATGTAAATAAACTGATTTCATCAGCAAATAAAGTGTTTCTTAAGGCACCTGCTCGCTATAACGCCTATAAAGAAAAACTGCCAAATGTGCCTTTACCTCCCGAACCAGTGGTAACTCGATGGGGAACATGGATTGAAGCTGTACTATTTTACAATGAACATTTCGAGGCCATCAAAGGTGTAGTAAATACCTTCGATAGTGCAGAGGCTAAGGCAGTTCGTCAATCCAAGGAAGCATATAACAATTCTGATATTAAAAAAAACAGCTTCGATTAGCACTCACTTTTCCCACATACTTGTGGGTATTAAAAAGCTTGAAACTCGAGGTTTGGTGTTGACCGAATCAATTCAGTTAATGAATAAATCCGTCAAATAAACTCCACAAGTTTGAAAACATTTTGTGCAATAACCTAGGCTTTGAACCTTTGTGTCAAATTGATAGTTTTATTAATGGGACGGATGAACTTTTGCCAGAAATAATAAGTGCTAACACAGCACCCAAATTCAAATACTGCTCAGTTACCTCAGTGGATGTGGAACAGTCTTTTTCCACTTATGAAAATATTTTAAGTGATCGAAGACACAATCTTACTACCCAACATTTGGAAGAATACGTTATTGTTTACGTGTACAAGAATACAAATGTTAAATAATTTTAAAAGATGTTAAATAATTGTTAATTAAATTTAAACATCGTCGATAACTTGTTAATTTTATACTGATTTTGAAATAAAAACTAAAAATTACTACTTTTATTATTATTTAATATTGCATATTTTGACCCTTTTCATGCATATTTTAAGCATTTTTCATGCATATTTGCATTCATATTTCAAGATTTTTATGTTGCATATAATCCGTTCTCTAATCATTATGTACGTTTATGCTTTAATATTATAGGTAGATTAAGGTTTTAGGCTATATCTTAAAACTTAGAATTAGGTATTTTCTTTTGATTTGTTGTCTACATTTTTTGTTCTTCAATAAAATCAAACTTATAAACCATGTTTATTATTCATGAACCGGGACCCAATTTACACATCTATATCAGGTAGCTAAAATGTATGGAAGGCATTTTACCTATTTTTTAGGGTCCAGTTTTATCTCGGGAGGCAATTTACATGTACCCATCGGATCCAGTTAGGCAACCTCGCATAATTTTACATTTTTCTTAACAAAACCAGAAAAGAGGGACGAAAGGATTCAAACATATCCTGAGAAAAGAAAAATATATATAAAGGAAACGTGTGCCTTCTCGTGTCATTCTCTACCTGGCGTCCGAAGTTCTTTTGATCCATTCGTTTTTTTAAGGATTAAATTTAAGGATTAGGTTTCAACTTTTTAATTCTACATCTGCTCTTTCGTTTACCTTACTCATTTACTTTTAAATAAAGTTCTTTTTTGTTAAATTTTAGTTTTTTTTGTGTGTAAGGCGTATTAACATGACCTTCTAGGTATAAGTCAGGATGATTTTTGTCGGTGTGGGAAAAACATATTTTTTTCGACCTGAAATAAACACCATTCAATATATTTTTCTTATTGAAATGAAAATTTCAGTTCGAAAAATGATATTAAAAGCGTATTCGTACAGTTAGCTTCACACTAATTAGACTCAATTAAATCGAAGAAAACCAGTTTGTTCATTGAATTCCATCCATCAACTACAATTATTTGACTAATTTGTTACTGCTTTACAAATAAATCTTGAGATTTTTCACGAAAACTTCTGACATAATTGAAAGCAATGTGAGTTATTAATAGTTACTGAACATAGCTCTCTTTGTGTTTTTCTATATACCGACTGAACACTAGCGCACTTCCGGCAAAAAGAAAATACTTTTTTTCAGTAATATAAGTAGAAAAACTTCCAAAAAACTGTTTTTTTATGTCCTTAAACCGCTCCAGGAGCAGTATGTGTGCGGAAAAAGTGATTTACGTTGTTCTTGAATCGCTGTAAATTGTACTCGGTGGGAAAACACAGCCCTGGGCAAATTATTCCAAAGGGATGATGTTCTCCATATAAAAGACTGCTTGAAAAGCGTTGTACGAGGAGTAACAAGCTGGACATCATACGGATTAGCGCGACGTTTATTTCTAACATGCACCGCTCTGGGAGGAATTAAGCGGGCTACATCCTTCGAACACTTCCCATAAAAATACTTGTAGAACAGACTCAGGTCGCCAATCGTTCTTCGATCTTCCAACGAATCAAGGCCGCCGGTCAGGTCCGGGTCTCCAATCAGACGAACAGCTTTTCTCTGAACAGAATCCAACAAATGCAGTGTATGTTTGGGAACGGAACCCCAAACATGGGAGCAGTATTTCATAGTTGGTCGAATATGAGCTTTGCAAAGAATTAACGGTTGTTGTGGAATGTAAAGCTTTCTGGTTCGAAATAATATTCCCAACTTTCGAGAAGCTCTCCTTGCTATGCCTGCAACATGTTCATGCCAGGACATATTTGCTCCCAAATTAACGCCCAACAAATTGAGTGACGATGCTTGGGGAATGGAAAGCCCCGACATAACTATGTCGGGCATCCTTTACTGCAATATGGGAATAGTAGGTGGTGTTTTTCCTTGGAAATCGACAGTAGAATGTGAAGCAAAGACTTCAGCCAAGAAGTTTGCTTTCTCAACAGGTGTCGTTGCAACGGAATTATCTGGCCGTGTGAGCGATGGTATGGTGGATTTGGTGAAATTTTGACTAACCGCCTTAGGACTGCCGAAAAGGACCTGGAATTGTTGGGGCAAGCGAGAAGTTTGTTTCTAATTCGTTGTTTGTGTGCCTCCTTGGTTTCGTCGATAATTCCTTTACGTCTCTTCCGGGTACGAACAAAGGTGTTACGATTTATGGTGTTAGGATTTTCACACCATTGTCGGTAGGCAAGATGTTTAGAAGCAACAGCTTCTTTGCATTTTCGGTCAAACCAAGGCTTGCCGTTGGAGAGGCATTTCTTCGAAAAAGGCATGTAAGTTTCCATACCAGCCAAAATAACATCGGCGCCCTCCCTGGCGCAGTCAGGTGGGTTGTCGGATCGAGAACAAACGTCCATCCAAGGGAAAGTTCGAAAATATTCCATGAGATCTTCCCATTAAGTAGATATGGTACTGATACATGTTTTGAATGCGATAATAATCTCATTATTGCGAAAAGCTATTTTTACCGTTGCCCAGAATTAAATACCAATAATACTGTAGCTGTACTGGACAGGCCATTTTTATTTGATGGTAGTTTTTTTATTAAAACTTTTGGAATTTATTTACACTTCTATAATATATATAAAATGCAACGTCTCTCTGTCTGTCTGTCTGTCTCTCTGTCTGTCTGTCCGTTAGTGCGCTTGTCACTGGAGTACCACTCATCCGATTTACGTACTTTTTTTTCTAAAACATACATATGTTCTCTGGCCAGGTTATAGGCTATACTTTATTACGATAAGTAGCATAAGGAATGAGCAGTGACGATAATAGTGAATGAAGTCGAAAAAAGGTTTGCCGCTAGCGCGTTCCCTTGCAATACACAGCCTAAACCATTAAATATGGAACAATATTATGTAGCAGAGAATATCTATAATCTATAATCTATAATATATATAAAATGCAATGTCTCTCTGTCTGTCTGTCCATTAGTGCGTTTATCACGCGAGAGCCACTAATCCGATTTACGTGCCCTTTTTTAAATTCATATATATATATATATATATATATATATATATATATATATATATATATATACATATATATATATACATATATATATATATATATATATATATATATATATATATATATATATATATATATATATATTCTTTGGCCAAGTTATATATAATAATAATAATAA
This sequence comes from Pachyrhynchus sulphureomaculatus, assembly GCA_019049505.1. Lineage (NCBI taxonomy): Eukaryota > Metazoa > Arthropoda > Insecta > Coleoptera > Curculionidae > Pachyrhynchus > Pachyrhynchus sulphureomaculatus. Next base: position 1,489,491 of record CM032448.1, read on the forward strand.
TCTATATCTATAATATATATAAAATGCAACGTCTCTCTGTCTGTCTGTCTGTCCGTTAGTGCGCTTATCCCTTCAGAACCACTTATCCGATTTACGTGCTTTTTTTTTAAACATACGTATGTTCTCTGTCCAGGTTACAGGATATATTTTATTACCTTAGGTGATATAAGGAATAAGCAGTGACGATAGTAGTGAATCAAGTCGGAGAAAAGTTTGCCGCTAGCGTGTTCTCTTGCAATACACTGCCTAAAGCACTAAATATGGAACAACATCATGTAGCAAAGAATATAATATATATAAAATGCAACGTCTCTCTGTCTGTCTGTCTGTCCGTTAGTGCGCTTATCACTTGAGAACCACTTATCCGATTTACGTGTTTTTATAAATTTATACATATGTTCCATATAATTCGATATAAGCCTAGATAATGGGAGATAAGATGAGATAACGGGAGATAAGAATAAATAATGGGAGATAAGGAGAAATAATGGGAGATAAGCAGAGATAAGTCTAGATAATGGGAATTATGGTGAGATAATGGGAGATAAGGAGAAATAATAGGAGATAAGGAGAAATATTACGAGATAAGTTGAGATAACCCTAGATAATGGGAGATAAGGTGAGATAATAGGAGATAAGGAGAAAATAATGTGAGATAAGGCGAAATAAAGGGAGATGAGCAGAGATAAGCCTAAATATTGGAACTTATGTAGAGATAATAAGAGATAAGGAGAAATAATGGGGGAATAAGCAGTGACGATAGTAGTGAATCAAGTCCACGCGAGCGGAGCCGCGGGCACGGCTAGTCCTTAATAAAACATAATGAATTTAGGCAAGTATAAAATATTATTAATAACACCAATTATTTTATTTACCGGGTAACAACAGCGCCTTAACTTTAAAAAAAATCCTCTGTATATGTAAGGGTAGATTAGAAGTAAATTAAATTTAATATCCTTCTAGTATAACATTAATTCCATTGCATATATATTTTTTAAATCATCTAAAAAAAAAAATTTTACTCCTTTTACAATTCGTTTTCGCACCCCTTTTCTCACACAAAACGCGCACGCCGTATCCAATATCCAGCATTATCCCAGTACGTCACATTTACCTGTGTCCTTGTAATTTTAGACCCCCCGTATATATTTTTAAACTTCCACACCTTTCTTAATTTAAACCCTTTTTTGCGAGAAAAAACGCCTCAGGTATGAAAATTTCTAAAAAAATGCAAATATTAACGAGCTAAGATGTAATTCTACACCAGCTGTTTACGATAGGTATAAGGATAAGGATAAATAGGGACGCAGATCCTTTTACTTTATCCTGTACATACGCGTGAAAAAAATAATGAAGGAAAAGGGTAAAAAACTAGAAAAAAGGTCGAAATTTACGCAATTTTAATAATAGTTTCTGTATTTTTTCTACCTAAAACACGTCTTTTGATATCCTTGAGAAAACAGAGAAATGTAATAAAAATACTAAAAGGGTTTTTTTAATCCTGGAAAGTAAAGGGTAAGGTGTGTGTTATCGTATGTCATTCTATACCTGAGGTGCTTTATATCTTTATATATATATATATATATATATATATATATATATATATATATATATATATATATATATATATATATATATATATATATATATATATATGTATATATATATATATATATATATATATATATATATATATATATATATCAATCGGTTTTATAACGTCTTCCGATGCCTAATTTCCACTCCTCCCGGTTTCTCCATCCCTCCTCATCTAGATCTCTCTCTAGTACTTCCTTGTTGATTCCTGCTCTCCAGCTTTGGCGTGGTCTTCCTCGCTTTCTCTTTCCATGAGGGTTCCAATTTAAAATCTTTTTAGGTAGTCGGTCTTGTGACATTCTCTGTACATGTCCGTACCATACCAACTGTTGGGTTCTGATTTCGTCCACCATATCGTGCTTTATTTCTAAAGCTCGTCTTATCGTGTCATTTGGTATACGGTCTTTTCTGGATTTTCTGGCTGCTCGTCTCCAGAAATCCATTTCAGTAGCTTTTAGTATTTATGCTGTTCTTTCCTTCAATGGCCACACCTGGGAGCTGTAAGTTATTATACTTTTCATTATTGAGTTGTAAATTCTCTTCTTATTTTCAATGGTTATGTTTTTGTCCCATAGTATACTATTAAGCATTGCGATCGCTTTTCTTCCTTGGATATTCCTCTCGAATATTGCTTCTTCCAGTGTTCCGTCCCTAGATATTCTCGTTCCCAAATACTTATAACTGGCACAGTGTTTGATGATGTGTCCTGTGGCCAGTTTCAAGTCCTGCTGTTGTCCTCCGACGCACATGTACTCGGTCTTTTTAATATTGACTTCTAGGCCCCATTTTTCATATTCCTCCATAAGTTTTCGTGTCATGTATTCTATATCATCGATGTCCTGAGCGACTATTACCTGGTTGTCTGCAAATGATAGCGTGTACAATGTAGTATCGTCATCTAGTGGTAATCTCATACTGCTGCATTTCCTTTTCCAGTTCTTCAGTGCACTCTCCAAATAGATTTTAAATAGCGTTGGGGATATACAGCAGCCCTGTTTGAGACCCTTTGTGACCTGGAACCCTGTTGTTATATCATATTTGGTTTTCACACTACTTCTTGCGTCTTAGTATAAGGATTTTACGGCTTTAATTATTTCGGTGCTTACATTACTCTGTTGTAGTGTTTCCCACAATCTCATTAGGGGCACGCTATCGTACGCCTTTTTTAAATCAACAAACAAGACATGGACTTCCTGTTCAAATGCGGTTTTCTTTTCTAGGATTTGTGTTAGTGAGAAGAGATGGTCTATTGTGGATCTTCCTGCTCTAAAGCCTGCCTGTTCTTCAGCTTCTACGTCCGCGTATTCCGTTTCTATTCTATTTATAAGTATTTTTCCGTATATTCTGCTAATAGATCCTGTAAGCGTTATTCCCCTATAGTTATCGCAATTATTTTTGTCTCCTTTCTTATGAATTGTTGATATGTATGATATTTTCCATTCCTCAGGTACTTCTGATGTGTTAATGCATCTTTGGAATAAGTTCCTCAAAGCGCTAAATAGCTTTTCAGTTCCGTATTTTACTATCTCTCCTGGGATGTTTCCTGGTCCTGGAGCTCTACCATTTTTTAGCGTTTTACATACTTCTTTAACTTCTGATGTTGTTATCCTTATTGGGGATTCTCGTATAACTATATCTGGGTTTCCATGTTGGGTACTTTTGAACTCTGGTCTATCTTCTGTTAGCATATTTGTAAAATATTGGTTCCATTTTTCTGGTGTTATTGGTGAGAAGAATTTTCTTTTCCGTTCTATTCTCATATTTTTAAGAAGTCTCCAGTTTTCTGTGCTTTTTCTTCCTCCTATGTAAGTGTTGCGTCTTGAGCATGTCTTTTCCCATTGGTTGTTCTTTTTGTCACTAATCATTTTGCGTACTCTAGCTTGGGATTCTTTGTATTTTACTTTGTCGTTTATGCTCTTTGAACTTAAGTATTTGTGATAGCTTTTCCGTTTTTCTTCAATTTCGTATTTAATTTCTTTATCCCACCAATATGGTTTTTGCTGTTTTTCCCTTTTTCTCTTGGTACCCTAATGCTTCCAGTGCGGCTGCGTGTAGGCATTCATTTATATACTTGTATTCTTCTTCTATATTAACAAATCACGTCCGTTGTATCTTTTGGTCCAGTCTACTCTTGTATAAATTTCTGATACTTTCATTTTGTAAGCTGTCTGTATTATATCTTATTGTTGTTTCACTTGTTGTGTGCTGTGTACTTGTATCTTCCAGTTTGCTTTCCCGTGTTGTTCGTGAGGTTATCTTTCCTTTCACAAGGTAGTGGTCGCTGCCACATGAAGCCCCTCTTTGGACTCTTACATCTAGGAAGTTTAATCTAGATCTCTGACGTATTATCATATAATCGATAATACTTTGTAAATCTCTTGTTGTTTGTCTCCACGTATATTTATGAATATCCCTATGCTGGTAGTGTCCGTTTAATATTGTAAGGTTGTTTTGTTCACATATCTCTATAATTCTTCTTCCGTTGTCGTTAGTAACTTCTTCGCTATATTTTCCTACCACTTTATCGTGTTCTTTCCTTCCTATTCTTCCATTTAGATCACCCAAAAGTAATACCTCTCTTGATGTTCCAATTTTGCGTATTTCCTCATTTAGTTGTTTAAAAAATGAATCCTTGTTATTAGCCAGATCGTCGTCGTTGACAGCGTATACCCCCAGTAAGGTTGTGTTATTACCTAGTATTTTGAGATTCATCTTTATGATTCTTTTACTAATCGGTTCCCAGGTGGTTATGAATTTCCTCAGTTTTCTGTGTATTAGTATGGATACGCCTTGTTTTGCTCTATCTTCTTTGGGCACTCCACTATAAAAGTGATCGTAATGCCCCCATCATTCGGAGCCTTTTCCTTTCTTCTTTGTTTCCGTCAGTACTGCAATTTCGACTCGAAGATTTTCTAATTCATTTACAACTTCATTTACTTTTCGTCTGTGCTTCATATTTTGCCTACCTTAAAGATTTATGTAAATTCAATATGTATTTAGAAACTTTCTTATTAGATGTTCAAATTAAGTTACGCGAAATGGTGATTCAATTTGGTTTCGAATTGTTGCAGGTTATACTTAATGAAAAACGCAGTCCTGTCCGGTTGATTCCAAAAAAGGTGGTAGGTCTAAATACGTTACATCTTCATGTATGAAACTGTGCAGAATTTCCCCTCCTCCGTCCATATAAAAAAAAAACAATCCATATTATCCGAACAAAGTGGAGCAGTTAAGCATTATAAAGTCTGTAATTTGGCCGATATATTACTACGTTAAATGAGTGTACATGACTGTAAATCGGGCAAAAACAACGTTGCAAAATGTTTTGGGGACGAAATTATTCAAATTACTGTTAAAATTGCTCCACTGCCTTTGTCACTTTTGTTAAATGATACAGTTTCTGTGTTTACATGGAGCTTGCGAGTCGATGTAAAATCGGTCCAGTACAATTTGAACTTGACTAAATATTACATTCCATACTCGTACTCGTATACTCGTATAATAGCACAGAGGGTTTCTCAAAAGCTGGGAACATTATTTCGTACTAGAGAGCCTTACACTTCACTACTTACTTACTTCCTCTTCTGAGGAAGTCACAGGCCTGTTTTACTTCGTTATTTAGCCTCTTGTGATTCGGATGTCCAGCTGTCTCTCCATCTCTTTGGTGGTCGTCCTTTTGGTCTTGTTTCATGTGGTTTTTTGTTCATACATATTTTTATCATTCTCGTATCTTCCATTCTTTGTACATGTTCACGCCACTCTCTCCTTCTCTTTCTTCCTCATCTGGCTATATCCTCTACCTTGCATTGTTCTCTTATGGTGTTATTACTCACTCTGTCTAATAAACTTTTTCCTGTTACTGCTCTCAGTATTTTCATTTCATTTGTTCTTAGTAACTGTTTGGTTTTGTTTGTTTCTGCCCATGTTTTTATGCTATAAGCGAGTACGCAAGTTCTATATATTCTTGTTTTTGCTTCTACACTTAGACCCTTGTTTTCCCAAACTACATCTCTGAGGGCCCCTGATATTGCTGCTGCTTTATTTGTTTGTTGTTTCACTTCTTATGTTATATCTCTAGTACCCCAAGATATGGGAATTTTATTACTTGCTCTATTAATTTCCCATTTATTTATAATTTACACCTTACTGGTTCTTTAGCTGTTGTGATGCATTTTGTTTTGTCGGTATTCACTTCCATGTTGTATCTTTCTGCTACTTCCTTGAATTTATAGAGCAGTCTTTGTAGGCCGTATTCCGATTTTGATATTAGAACAATGTCATCTGTATCTCTCAATATCTCAGTATCTTTATTTGTTTATTTCCTAGTTCGTATCTATCGTTGACTAGTTTTACTTCCTCAATGATTTTGTCCATTATTATGCAGAATAGTAACGGGCTTAAGCTATCTCCCGGTCTTATTCCTACTTTTATATTTATTTCCTTTGTTAATTCGTTATTACTTCTTATTTTTGTTGTGTTTCCGTAATTGAGTTTTTGGATTATTTGTGGTATTGGGTACGGAATTAGGTCCTTTATTAATTCTAATATATCTTTCAACCTGGCTCTGTCGAATGGTTTCCTTAAATCGATCAAACAAAAAAATGCTGATTTCTGGTATTTTATAGCTTTTTCTCTTATTTGCCTTATTGCAAAGATAGCATTTGTGGTTGATCTGTTTTGGCGGAACCCTTGTTGCTCGTCGTTTATGTGTATATTGTTTTCTATTTCACTTTTCAGGATACTTGTGAACACTTTCATAATACTTCCTAGCAGTGTTATTCCTCTATAGTTGCTCGGGTCTTTTTTGCTGCCTTTTTTAAATATCGGTATCATGATGCTTTGTCCATTCCTTTGGTATTTCTACTTCCTGTAATATCTTATTAAAGAATGTTTTCATTTCCGATATGTAGCTTTCTTCGGCATATTTAATTAGTTCGTTTGGTATCCCATCTTCTCCTGGTGCTTCTTAATTGCTATTGATACTTCTTCTCTTCCTATTTTGTAGTTTTCATCTGTTTGTAGTCTGTTGTTTATGATTTCTGCTATGTTATCTTTTTCGACGGACTAGTTTTCATATAGTTGTTTAAAGTGTTGTTGCCAATCGTTTGTTTCAATATTTGTGATTGTCAAGTATTCATTTAGTTTTACCGTAATTCCAACCTCATTTATGATTAAATTAACGTTTCTGTATACCGCCAAATATTTTGAAATTGGTTATTAAGGGGTTTCTCGGAGCGCTAATTAAGAATCTGATGACGATTTGCAAAATTTAAAATGGCGGATCCAATATGACGGCCAGAGAGTACGTAATTCGTTTAATTTCTTCGAGTAATTTAGAATTTTTGTGGTTTTAATAACTGTTTTCTTTGTACCTGGATGTTTACATGAAATATAATACTTTATACTTAAAGCTCAGACTTTTATCTTTCATTCCTCACCTTTAAATATTTTTTTTTTATTTTAAGTTTAAATTGTATGATTTGAAGAAAAGCAAAAAATTCGTTTATAATAAATGCTTTTTTATCAGCAAAATTACAAAAAAGAGAAAGTTTTTTTTTTTGGTTTTTAATGATTTTCTAATATCAAGTATACTTTTAACTAGAACTAAAAAAAAATTGTCCCACTTTTTTTGGCCATTGCGTACTGCTTTGAACATAAAATTGCCGGCGGCGCACTACAGCAGGCAAATTTTCATATTTTAAAACTCAATTTTTAAATAACACAGACAATGTGAGTAAACTCCTGGACAAAATTAATTTATCTTTTTCTTATGTTAGTTTTAAAGCTTATCGAGTATTTGAATAGTAGGCTATGCATATTTTGTTTCGTTGTTCATGACAGAAATCAAAACAATTCGTTTAGATTTATAGTTTTAAAGAATTTTTTAGAAGATATACAATTTTCTGTAATAATGCGATAGATTTTCTTTAAATGTAAGCTTATAAATTGTTCCCTTTTTAAAAATAATACGTTTTTGTGGTAGACTGTTTTATTTTTGACCCCGAAGAATTAGAAAAAATGAATCGAACAAGGAATTTAACTGAACACGAGGTAGTGCGAGCCTCAGTTTTATTGGACGAGGGATATTGTCAGAGTTATGTTGCCAATTTGTTAGGCAAACATCGTTCCACAATAAGTCGTATAGTAAGACGCTTGAATGAAGTAGGAACTTATTCTAGAAGGCTAGGGCAAGGGCGAAAACGATGCACTAGCGACCTAGATGAACATTTTATAAGACAATATGCTTTAAGAAACAGGACTGTCACTAGTTCTATAATAAGAAACGAACTCGAAACTGTTCGCAATGTCACACTTTCTTCTAAAACAGTTAGAAGAGAGTTAAATGAAGCTGGATTAAACAGTAGGAGACCAGCCACTGCGCCCTTGCTTACAAGAGAGAACAGAGTTGCCAGGTTACGTTTTGCTCGAAATCACGAAAACTGGTCTGTGGATGATTGGAAACAAGTTTTCTTCACAGATGAAACTAGGGTTAGTCTAAAACATCCAGATGGTCGTGAGCGAGGATGGCGAAGACCAGGAAAGAGGTTTGCTCCTTGCAATATCTCTGCAAGGATTCCATTCGTCGGTGGCTCTGTTATATTCTGGGGTAGCATCTGTTTTGATGCTCGCACAGAGTTAGTTCCTGTCCGTACGAGATCCATGAATACTGACTACTATCTTGAGAATATTGTAATAGAACATGTGATGCCTTTCGGTCATTTTGTTGGGCCCAATTTCCTGTTTATGCAAGACAACGCTCGACCTCACGTGGCTAGGAAGGTACTCGATTATCTTAATCAAGTTGATATACCGATTATGCAATGGCCACCAAAAAACCCGGATCTGAATTCGATAGAACATGTATGGGATCACCTTAAGAAAAATGTGAAACGTCATATACCTGCACCTAGAAACCTGAGGGAACTTGAAAATGCAGTTATCACAAAATGGGAGCAAAATCCTCAAGATTTTATCCAAAATTTAATTAGAAGCATGCCTAGGCGCATAAACGCTGTCATCCGAAGTAGAGGAGGCAACACACGCTACTAGTGTCCCAGTTACACCATTAATTTTGCTACTAGTGTCCCAGATTATTTTTTTCATTATTACATAATTTCAACGATTTTGGTATTAGGTCTTAAAAATAATTTTAATCGAAATTCACTTTTAAAGTATCCGAATCTGTTTTTTTTCTAACTTCTAGTGTAACCAATCTTCATAAAAAATATATTACTAAATATTTGTAATTTACTGTATGCCCGTTAAAATTATGCAAACAAAAATTTCGTTTTAAGTTTTACAAATTATAAAGAAACAAAAATAAAAATTATTAGTATCATTGGAAAGATGAAAGTCTCCTTTTCAAAAAGCTATCTTTTAATTTTTTTTTCAATCTGAAAACAAGTAATATCGATTAACCTTTTAGCAGTGCGCGTGGATTTTCAAGTTAACCTATTTGGCGCTCTACATTTTTTGAATCACCTATCTGAACTTTTAATAAATTCTCACACTAATAAAAAAAATCTGGAAAAAATCATAAATATACCATTTTTTTTATAAAATTCCTCACTCTTTCACGTGGTGCATTAGCTTTTCGATATATAACTATAAAAGAGAATTCGCAGAGATTAAAAAGCCATCTTCATTAACACTCCACAGTATATAGCTACCGCTATCCATATATTTTGTGGCCATACATAAGAATCGCGTCTCGAATCTCCTCAAAATATTTTTTTTTAATTTGTTGGAGATCTTCTAGCCATGGTGAAGGAACCTTCGGGATAAAAAGTTATTTGTTGCCGTTTTGTCGGACGGACAGCTGACCAAATTCTTTATTTTCTGGACTGTTTAAGTGTGTAAAACTCTTAGATGAAGGAAAGAGACAGAAAGAGAGACTTTTTACTGCTTCTCCCGAAGCTTTTAAATATAAAATAAGGAGCTTATTTATTAAGACGTATATCTAGGATTGACGTTATTCTTTTAATTGAGTTTTCTAATTGAATACGAATATATACGAGAGCTATTCTCAAATTTTTAATGAATTTTGTCAAAAGTGATTGCTCTAGTGGGAATTGTGGAAAGAATTTAGAAAGAATCTATAATACATATTAAATGTAACGTCTCTTTGTCTGTCCGTTAGTGCGCTTATCACTCGAGAACCACTTATCCGATTTACGTGCTTTTTTTTTTTAAACATACATACATATGTTCTCTAGCCAGGTTTATAGGATACACTTTATTTCGTTCGGTAACATAAGGAATAAGCAGTGACGATAATAGTGAATCAAGTCGAAAAAAAGTTTGCCCCTAGCGCGTACCCTCGCAATACACTGCCTAAACCATTAAATATGCAACATTATCATGTAGCAAAGAATATAATATATATAAAATGTAACGTCTCTCTGCCTGTCTGCCTGTCTGTCCGTTATATGCGCTTATGACTTGAGACCCACTTGTCCAATTTACATGTTTTTTTCTGTTTTTTTTTTTTAAATTCATATATTTGTTCTCTGGCCAGGTTATATTATAATAATAATAATAATAATCTATATAATACATATGTATATATATATATATATATATATATATATATATATATATATATACATATATATATATATATATATATATATATATATATATATATATATATATATATATATATATGTATATATATATATATATATATATATATATATATATATATATATATATAACGCATCGTCTCTCTGTCTATCTGTATGTCTGTTAGTGTGCTGACCATAGGATAGATTATAGAATATATTTTATTACGTTAGGTAATATAAAGAATAAGTAGTGACGATAATAGTGAATCAACACCCCGCGAGCGGAGCCGCGGGCACAGCTAAATAAGTAAAAATCAACATTTAAAAAAATCTTGTAAATGTTCGTAATCGATTTCAAATTGTCGCAACTCGGCCCCCATGTAAACGTGACAACACATCGTTCCCGATTTTCCGAAAGAGTAAAAAGTGGGAAAACTAAAACGCGGGACTCCGCGAAAATCTGTCACTGTCACCGGCACGGAACCGCGTCGCTTGTAATGTCGCCAATTAACATACGAATTTGCATAAAATTTGTAACTTAAACGGGGGGCGGGGTGTAGATCTCACACCCCGCACTTTCCGACTCGGGGCTTATGTAACCAGAAATTAGGCAAATTTTCCAGTGTCTGTCGGTGACTGTTCGAGTTTCGGTCATTTTTCATTACTTTTTAGTCGACGGATTATTATTAAAAAGTATGATCGAAACGGGAGAATTGTTTTTGTTATACAACTTGCTCTAAAAATAATATATTCCGTTTAAAATCATTACGTCGGTACATTTTTTTTTATGTGCAAGGCACGCGTGCTTCAGGGAGATACCTAAACGGCTATAGGTGTGTTGCGTGTGCAGAAAAAGCAATTCACATTGATCTTGAATCGTTGTAAATTGTACTCGGTGGAAAACACTCAATTCAAATGCATCAAGTTCCAAATATAAAAAAATTCTTGAAAAGGAGGGTTTAAGCAGTAAGAAGCTGAATATTATACGATGTAATGCGTGTATTTCTGAAGTGTACAATACTTTTAATGAAAGTACGTATATGAGAGTGGATTGGCAAATTTCTACGAAATCTTGCCAAGCGGCAGGACTGCTAGTAAGCTTGATTTTGCTAACGGTTGCGTTTAAAGTTTCGAACAGATGTACTGGCAGTGGTCTCGAATCTGCAGATTTTTCGGTATGTCTACCGATATGGGGTGTATCCAACTGAAATGCCAAAATTTAAAGATTTTTCCACGATTTCTGAGAATTCAAGGAAATTCTCCCGATTTTTTTATCGATTTTACATTTCTAAGTTGGCAACCCTTTTCGTTTATATTTTCCAGGGAATCCCTCGATTGTATGGTAAGTAGTTATGGCAGAATGTTCCCGATATCTTTTGGGGAATACCCTTGTGTCCTACAACTCGTAACTCGATGTTTTTAAGTGATCCCCGAGCTAATTCACTTGTCTATATAAACAAGAATTCGAATTTTTATTTAAATATGAGTACTTCTAAGTATCCACCGCTCTTGTGCCAATTTAAAGTATTGCTTGCAGCGCGGGCGCTATGCTATATTTTTTTTCAAAAACCCAGAATATTTAACAGGGTAAAACCACCTTTTAATTTTTCCCATGAACCGTGAAATTGTAAAAAAGAAACAACTAAATTAGGTCACTACCCTCTAAAAAAACTGCCGATTCACTTAGCCCACTTGACCCAACAGCAAAAAAAAAAAAAACAACTATACATCATCAAATTTTAAAATCCCCCTGTTTAAAAAAGTAGCCATATCATCACAAATCAATTGAATGCTTATTAGGGGATGATTTCTTACTCAGCGTGTGGCCAAAAAAGGTACCAAACGTCCTTCGCGTTAATGGGATCGTGTGCAAAATATACTAAAGAAAGGTCACTATGGTCAACCGGTCTATTATCTGCTTGTCAAAACATTATAGAGGCTAATAGGTATGGATTTATTGTCAATAGGATGCAAATCTGATAATCTGGGAGGTTTTTTTCTATAGGTAATTCCGAGTTTTTTACGAAAGGTGTGAATATTTTTTTAGTTATTTCTTGCTGTAATGATTTAGAGTGTCTGTTACTAAGAGAGGAATTTGTTCCCACAGAAATATGCAAATTATCTTTAAAATGATGCATGAGGTATGAATATTTTTATTAAGAAAATGTTAATAGCAGTATTGGGATTAGGTTTTGGAGATTTGGTAAAGGTGTTTAAGCAAGTAGTCGGCATCATAACAAAACATATTAAAACTAAACGTCGGATTTACTTAAGCTATAGTAGAATAGTAAGAATCACAAGAAACAGGTCACCAGTGGGAATGAGAAACAAGAGTAGATCTCGAAAACTTTGGAGTGACACCCTTTTCAACATAAAATAGTGTGAAGATAGTAATAAATAGAGAACGGATTATATGCATTTGCATATTTTCATATACGTTTGCATATTTAGACCATTCTCACCGATTATTGCATATTTTATCCAAAATCTAGTAATGATGCATATTTTCCCTATATTTACAATATTTCTCGGTATTACTAGGCAATTGAATTGCTCAGGGTATTGTTAATGTCGCCGTCTGGAACCGATCTTATCGCCGAAACATTACCTGCAATAATCTAAACATCGATTAGGTTATAGTGCCAAGGGAATACCCAAAATTACGACGGTATTTTATTCCTTTATTTCTTGGTCGGGATATTAAGTGATAAGTAATTAATTTCTAAGAATATTTGTTTGAGCGTGGATCAAATAAACAATTTTCTCGAAGACGAATTTTTATTTTAAAACAAGATATCAGTTTTAGCATTATTGTTGACGCGCTTGCAGCAGTGTAGTCTTTTTGCAATTTTTATCGTGTTGTGTTAAAGTTTAAATGACTTCCATAGTGCAGAGGCTATGGCAGTTCGTAAATCCAAGGACGCATTTAACGATTCTGATATTAAAAAAACCATAGCTTTGATTAGCACTCACTTTTCCCACATACCTGCGGGTATTAAAAAGCTTGAAACTCGAGGTTTGGCGTTGACCGAATCAATTCAGTTAATGAATAAAATCCGTCAAATAAACTCCACATGGCCAGATGTATTCCCGCGTAGAGTTAAAGAAAAGTTTGAAAACATTTTGTGCAATAACCCAGGCTTTGAACCTTTGTGTCAAATTGATAGTTTTATTAATGGGACGGATGAACTTTTGCCAGAAACAATAAGTGCTAACATAGCACCCAAATTCAAATACTGCCCAGTTACCTCAGTGGATGTGGAACGGTCTTTTTCCACTTATAAAAATATTTTAAGTGATTCAAGACACAATCTTACTACCCAACATTTGAAAGAATATCTTATTGTTTACGTGTACAAGAATACAAATGTTAAATAATTTTGAAAAATGTTAAATAATTGTTAATTAAATTTAAACATCGTCGATAACTTGTTAATTTTATGCTGATTTTGAAATAAAAAACTAAAAATTACTACTTTTATTATTATTTAATATTGTATATTTTGACTCTTTTCATGCATATTTTAAGGATTTTTTCATGCATATTTGCGTGCATATTTCAAGATTTTTATGTTGCATATAATCCGGTCTCTAGTAATAAACAACGACGGGCTCTAGGCGGTAGACAAGGTAGGCAATTAAAATCCAAATCGAAGATTTTGTGAAAAACACTATCATAAGATTTTAAAATATGGAGAACAAGTCGCAAGAGATTAGCTGGTATATTCTATGTTTAAAGATTCCGTGTTCTGCCTTTGTTGCATACCTTTTAATTATTAAAAAATTACGTTGCTTTTCAAATGAGCGTTATACACTCCTGGACAAAATTAACGCAACAATATATTAAATCATACAAATCTCTATAATGAATTAATTTTAATAATTTTTTATGAACATCGGTTACACTAAAAGTTAGAAAAAACTTATTCGGATACTTTAAAAGTGAATTAGCTACCAAATTTCTCTATAAGATTCGAATTCAAATTATTCTTAAGACCTAATAACAAAATCGTTGAAATTATGTAATAATGAAAAAAATAAACTGGGACACTAGTAGCAAAATTAATGGTGTAACTGGGACACTAGTAGCGCGTGTTGCCTTCTCTACTTCGGATGACAACGTTTATGCGCCTAGGCATGCATCTAATTAAATTTTGGATAAAATCTTGAGGAATTTGCTCCCATTCTGTGATAACTGCATTTTCAAATTCCCTCAGGTTTCTAGGTGCAGGTATATGACGTTTCACATTTTTCTTAAGGTGATCCCATACATGTTCTATCGGATTCAGATCCGGGCTTTTTGGTGGCCATTGTATAATCGGTATATCAACTTGATTAAGATAATCGAGTACCTTGCATAAACAGGAAATTGGGCCCCACAAAATGACCGAAAGGCATCACATGTTCTATTACAATATTCTCAAGATAGTAGTCAGCATTCATGGATCTCGTACGGACAGGAACTAACTCTGTGCGAGCATCAAAGCAGATGCCACCCCAGAACATAACAGAACCATGGCCGAATGGAATCCTGGCAGAGATATTGCAAGGAGCAAACCTCTCTCCTAGTCTTCGCCATACTCGCTCACGACCATCTGGATGTTTTAGACTAACTCTAGTATCATCTGTGAAGAAAACTTATTTCCAATCATCCACAGACCAGTTTTCGTGATTTCGAGCAAAACGTAACCTGGCAACTTTGTAGTAAGCAAGGCTGCAGTGGCTGGTCTCCTACTGTTTAATCCAGCTTCATTTAACCGTCTTCTAACTGTTTTAGAAGAAATTGTGACATTGCGAACAGCTTCGAGTTCGTTTCTTATTATAGAACTAGTGACAGTCCTGTTTCTTAAAGCATATTGTCTTATAAAACGTTCATCTAGGTCGCTAGTGCATCGTTTTCGCCCTTGCCCTAGCCTTCTAGAATAAGTTCCTACTTCATTCAAGCGTCTTACCATAACGACTTATTGTGGAACGATGTTTGCCTAACAAATTGACAACATCCCTTGTCCAGTAAAACTGAGGCTCGCACTACCTCGTGTTCAGTTTAAATTCCTTGTTCGATTCATTTTTTCTAATTCTTCGGGGTCAAAAATAAAACAGTCTACCACAAAAACGTATTACTTTGAAAAAGGGAACAATTTATAAGCTTAGTTTTAAAGAAAATCTATCGCATTATTACAGAAAATTGTTTATCTTCTAAAAAATTCTTTAAAACTGTACATCTAAACGAATTGTTTTGATTTCTGTCATGAACAATGAAACAAACTATGCATAGCCTACTATTCAAATACTCGATAAACTTTAAAACTGACATAAGAAAAAGATAAATTAATTTTCAGATTGTTGCGTTAATTTTGTCCAGGAGTGTAGAAACTGGAAAAATATTATTATCATGTAGATAATTCGAAATCAATGATAGAGCGAAAACGAAAGTTAGAAACTTGTCAAACAGTAGATTTAGCTACATAGAGATTTATTAATGCTAAAATTAAATATTGGCAATAAGTGATTTTACGTACAATATCAGTTATTAAATTGCTTGGAGCAAGTTTTTTTAGCATTCCGGGGTACAAGCGACAAGCTTTATGAATATAATAATGGAAATTTCTTAAAGTTAATTCAATTGCTAGCTGAATTTGACCCAGTAATGAAGGAACACGTTCGTAGAATCCTCAACAATGAAGAAAATAGAGTGTCATATTTAGGGAAAAACATCCAGAATGAAATTATTGGATTATTATAAGTTAACATACTCTTATATAATAAAACGAGTTCAAAGAGCGAAATATTATTCGGGTATTCTTGATTGTACTTCTGATGTGAGCAAGGTTTAACAAATGACATTTGTAGTAAGATATGTTTCTGTTGATCAATCAGAATCGGGATTTGAATGTAAAATTAATGATCATTTTTTGGGTTTTCTTCCCATTGAGAGATCTACTGGTCAGGAATTATTTCAAGTTTTATTGGAAGAGTTAGGGAAAAATGGATTGAAAGTGAAAAATATGAGAGGTCAAGGTTACGACAATGGTTCAAATATAAGAGGCGACAAATGGGGAATACAATCAAGAATTAAAACTTTAAACCCTAGAGCAGGGTTGCTCAAACGGTCGATCGCGATCGACAAGTCGATCGCGAGTGCTTTTTGAGTCGATTTCGAGAAAAAAATTTCGATATAGAATTATTCACAGATTTTGTTTTAGGTAACTAAAACAAAATGTAATGAATAAACTACTAAAATTTATTCGATCCACAATTAGGCCAGAATAACCCCCTCATCACTTTCGTTTATCGTAATAACCCCCTACTAGCGGCAAAAGGCGGCTTTATCAAAGGAACGCGCGGTACTTGTCAAAGAAAAGCCGCGTTTTTGATTCCCGCCGATTTTTCTAGAAACTTCGGGCGGCGTGTTTGACGGGAACATTCGAGACTTCGTTCGCGCCGATATAAATGTTGCGCCTGCAGGAATAGGAGTCAGTCTGAGTTGTAACTTGAAGGCGATACATCGATACAAAGTTTATTAATAAATAGTCCAAAATGAGTGCGGAGAAGAAAAGTAAAACTTAGCCTTTTAATAACGATTGGGAGGAAGAATTTTTCTTTTGTATGGTAAAGGATAAGTGCATTTGTCTCATTTGCCGTGCGTCAGTTGCAATACCTAAGCGTGGGAACTTAAAGAGGCATCATAAAACGGTTCATAAAAACTATGAAAATGATTTTCCGTCACAGAGTGAATTAAGAAAACGAAAAGTACGTGATTTGATAACTTGTTTGAAAAAACATGTTCACAAGACCAGCCAAACAATCAAAAGCTACAATGATCGCGTCATTTAAAATATCTCATATATTGGCGAAACACAAGAAACCATTTGATGATGGATTGGTTGTGAAGGAAGTATTTATTGAAGCGGGTGAGACTTTATTTGGAGATTTTAAAAATAAAACAGAGATTATGTCTGCTATTAGAGAACTTCAGTTATCTCGTCCGACTGTCACAAGGCGTGTTGAAGTCATGAGTCAGGACATGGCAGATAAACTAAAACATGATATCATGGAATGCACATACTTTTCTTTACAGTTCGACGAATCCACCGATATGACAGACACTGCCCAGCTGTGTATTTTTATTCGAATGGTATTCAATGACATGTCGGCTAAGGAAGAGTTTTTGACAATGATTCCTCTGAAAGGAAAGACCCGTGGCGAAGATATATATGACGTTTTCTTCAATTTTTTAACAAACTACAAGCTATCAATATATAAACTAGTGTGCATTACAACCGATGGAACACCAGCAATGACTGGAAACGAAAACGGTTTTGTGGCATTGTATCGAGCTATTGATGATTTCCCTTCATTTTTCTCCTTCCATTGCATTATACATCAACAAGTTTTTTGTGTTCAAAAGTTCTAAACATGAAGGAGATTATGGGCATTGCAATAAAAATTGTGAATTCTATCCGTGCACGTAGCTTGCAACGACGGCTCTTTAAATTTCAGTTGGAAGATAGCGAGTCAGCTGAACACACTGATTTAGTTCTTCACACGGACGTCAGGAAATAACAGCTTTTCTGGACGAAAGAGGTGATGACACTCAGATGCTGAAAAACGGAAAATGGCTGACTGATTTGGCATTTTTGACAGACATCACAATGCATTTAAAACACCATTAATTTGGAGCTTCAAGGTAAAGGAAAAACTATTATTGAGATGATTAGCGCAATAAACGCATTCAAAAGTCAATTTCAACTTATGATAGATCAACTGAAAAGAAAGGATCTGAAAAATTTTCCGTCTTTGAAAGCAAGGATTCCTCAGTTGAATTATGATATTTATGAGGCAGAATTATCAAATATTTTGGGCCAATTCGAAATACGTTTTTATGATTTCAGTAAATTGGCAAATATCGCATCATTTATGAGTTATCCTTTTTCGTGTAAAAACATTGAGCAATTAGCTACTGAAATAGCAAGTCAGTTTAACATGGACTCATGTTCTATTGAAAATGAGTTAGTGCAGATTATATCAGATATACATCTCAAAGCCACAGCATCTGATACAAAATTCTGGTGTTTTATATCTGAAGATAAATATTCGAATCTAAGGCAAATCGCCCTTCAACTGACGGCAATGTTTGGGTCAACTTACTTGTGCGAGTCTGCATTTTCTGAAATGAAGATAATTAAGTTAAAATATCGCAATCGACTAACATATGTCATCATGCTTGCGATTAGCACTGGGTAATTACGTACCATCTTATGACAAGTATGCTGAGGACATGCAGTGCCACGGTTCAACATCCCAAGTCACTCTTTAGTTAAATTTAGGCACTAGAACTCGTTTGTTTTGTAAGAACTAATAAACTCGCAATGTTGAATAATTATGAATTTTTTCATTGACATTTTAGAGCAGACCTACACTTACCTTGACTAAAAAAAAATGTATATTGTGCGGAAAACTAATATCTATGCCACGATACACCCTACCTAGACGACAATCCTGCATCACACTTACTTGCAGCCTCTCAGAGTCGGTCGATAGTAGTCTAACAATATTGAGGTAGATCGCCAGCAGTTCAAGTTTGAGCACCCCTGCCCTAGAGCATTTTACGTAACCTTGCAGCAGTCATTCCTTAAACTTAGTAATTAACGATATGGCAAAATCTTCTTTGGAGGCAGCGAACTTTTTTAATATGATTCAAAAGCTATATACATTTTTTGCCTCATCGACTTTTCGGTGGGCTATATTAAGAGAACACCTCAATACTCTCACACTGAAACCATTGAGCGACACTCGTTGGGAAAGTCGTATAAATTCCCTAAAAACCTTTACGTTTTCAAATAGGAGATATTCATGATGCTTTATTAAGTATTTATGAGAATGCCGAAATAGATAATATGATTCGAGATGAGGCCAGCAGTTTATTAACCACAATAAAACAATTTAAGTTTCTATGTTCAATCGTTATTTGGTATAAAATTTTGAATCATATTAATCCGAAAAGTAAGCTACCTCAATCTAAAGATTTTGATTTATCCCAAGCTACTAATTTATTAAATAGCTAATTAATTTTTTAGTGTTCCGTACGGAATACTTATAAGATCACTTCGGTGTCTGTCTGTCTGTCTGTCACACCCGATTTTCTCCGGAACTATTTGACATAGAAAGGTGAAATTTGGTAATAATATAGGAATTGATGGCCTCATCAGAGCCATGTGGTTTTGAGAATTAAATTTTGATTTAAGGGGTTAGTTTTGGAGGGTGAAGTCGGAAGTGAAAAAAAAAAAATTTTTTACTAGGTCATCGAGTGTGGTGTCAAATGAAAGCTTGTGAAAACACGAGTAAAATATATATATATATAATATTATACTTGCGCGCACCTTTCTTTGTATTATTTTTAAAAATTCGCGAAAAATCGCTGTCCCGGGCCTTATCTCGAAAAGTACTTATCAAAAAATTTCGAAAAAATTCTGGAATATTCTCCACGGGGTGTAGATTGAACGAAAATTATCACGAGTGCATTACCTTTAATAATTTATATGGTATATAAAAAAAACAAAAATTTCAAGGTCATCAGATTTCAGTAAAGATTGGAAACAAATTTTGTTGAAAAGCATTTGGGGTCTATTTTGTGAAGTCACTGATCATTTTATACCTCTGTTACCAAATTTTTTTTATTTTAAAAGCAATCAACGTACGGCACACTAATTGCGCAAGTTCAACTTGCACTTGACCGGTTTTTTTTAAAGAATTAAGATCGGATAAATCTTTTGACAACATTATCTTAAAAGCTGAAAATTTAGCCAGCGAAATCGACGTAGAAAAAAACTTTGATCACGTCATCATGTTCGGACTACAAAACGAATTTTTTCTTTTGAAAGTTCAGACAAATCGATACAAGATCAATTTTTTTTCTTTATTATAGATCAGTCGATCAGTGCATTGGAGCTGAGATTCAATCTAGTGAATAATCATAATGACTCTTTTGAATTTTTATATGATGATGATATTAACTTAAAGACATGTGTATAAATGAATTACTGGCGCATTGTAAAGATTTAGAAAACGTCTTGACAGATGGTGATTCGTCCGATCTTAACGCTTTAGATCTGGCTGACGAAATAAGTCTTGTTCCTTCACTTTTAACTAAGAAAGAAGGTCCGGTTGACGTTCTTAAATTCATTATTTCCCTTAAAATTGGGCTAAATTTGAGCATTGATCCAAGAATTTTGTTAACGCTGCCCATAACTGTTGCTACCGGTGAAAGCATTTTTTCTAAATTAAAAATAATGAAAAATTATTTAAGAACTATGACTACACAGAATCGTCTTAATGGGTTAGCAATGTTGGGCACTGAATACAAATTGAGTATTAAATTAGATCTGAAAGAAATTATTCGCGATTTTGCAGAAATGAAACTTCGAAAAAAATTGTTTTAATTTAGGTTTAGACTTTGTATATTATTGTAGTAGTTTTGTTCATTGTTTTAAGAGTATATTTAAATTATCTCTGAAAATAGTAAGTACTAGTTTTAGTTTGTAAGTTCGTTGTCGTTAGCTCGTTAAAAATGTAAACTTTGTTTTTCAATAAAACAATTTTTCGTAAATCTGTATTAGTATTATTGTCTTAATTCAATTATATGACATTTTCCTGGTTAACACAGTTTTCTTTAAGCTTGGGTGCGGCGGCATTTTTTGAGTTTGTCTACGGCGGCAAAAAAGCTAGGGCTGGCCCTGGTGTTTATACAAAAGCGAAAAGAAATACGTTTGATGATACTTTAAGAACAATATCGCACATGATGTGTGGTGTTTCTCCCTGGAATAAACGGTTGCGTATGATTCAGTTCTCAACTAATAAGGCGGTCTTTTTCACAAATTACAGTCTGAGCTATCGCTGGGTACATAGTTGATACTAAGAATATTGATAACTAGTGATCCTAGATCACCTCCCAATCTACAGCTTTGCAGATGACAGTACGCTTATTTCTTCATTCACTTGTGTTCATTTATTATACTAAAGTTAACGCAAAAGTTAAAATAACACTGGTCAACAAAAAAAAGAAAATTGCTTGTTTCCTGTGATTTTTTTTTGTTTCTATCTCAAATTGACGCGTACTTTTTAAATATGGCAACAATTTTTCTCTAACAGCTTTTGTTTTTGAGTTATAGCTAACTACCCTTATTTACTATTTTTACTTAGATTTTCGTTTTTTATTGGACACTAAAATATATTTTGTTGTTGTGTTGTTGTTTTAGATATGGCCTCGTCAAGAAGATGTTGTGTGCTTAATCCCGATTGTTTTTGCTATATTTGTGGTGAATATATATTTGCAAAATATCGAAAAC
Organism: Pachyrhynchus sulphureomaculatus; assembly: GCA_019049505.1. Classification (NCBI taxonomy): domain Eukaryota; kingdom Metazoa; phylum Arthropoda; class Insecta; order Coleoptera; family Curculionidae; genus Pachyrhynchus; species Pachyrhynchus sulphureomaculatus. The sequence goes on from CM032448.1 coordinate 1,510,999, forward strand.
CTATACCGGACTTTGTGAAAACTGCGTATCATCAATACTTTAAAATAAAATTGTGTAATCAGGACAGCCATGGGTTCCTCATATTGTATGCCAGAAATGTGTGGTATGTCTACGGTTATGGTCCAGTGGAAAAAGAGATGCAATAATGTTCGTAACACCCATGATTTGGCGAGAACCTCGAAACCATCATGACGATTGCTACTTCTGCGTTGTGAAAATAAACGGAATTAACCCTGGAAATCGAAGTAAGTGGTCATATCCTAACTTATCTTCTGCTCAACGACCTCAATTAAAATCACAAGAGGTACAACCCAGCACATCTAAATCTTCTGATGATCCAAATCTCTGTGAACGAACGAAATACATCAAGTGAAGACTCTGATTCAGACTACAAATGTAGCCTTTCAGAACCTCAACCATTTAATCAGAAAGAGATCTGAACTTACCAAAAGAAGCTTCTGAAATTTTAGCATCTCGTTTAAAAGAAAAAAATTTGCTTACTCCGGAAACCAACGTTACATTTTATCGTACCCGAAAAAAAATCTGTTACCGTATTTTTCTCAAGAGAAGGATTTAGTTTTTTGTAATGATGTTGGTGGTATTTTGCAGCAGATGGGATTAAAAGAGTACCAACCTAGTGATTGGCGTCTTTTCATAGACAGCAGCAAAAGAAGTTTAAAGTGTGTTTTGCTTCATAACGGTAACAAGTACGGATCTATACCTATTGCACATTCGACGACTTTAAAAGAAGAATACGTAAATGTTTCTAAGGTTATGGAAAAAATTAAGTATCAAAACCACAAATGGGTCATTTGTGTTGATCTGAAAATGGTTAACTTTCTTTTAGGTCAACAAGGGGGGTACACAAAGTTCCCTTGTTTCATGTGTCTCTGGGATAGTCGTGACAAACAACATCATTGGTCACAAAAAGTTTGGCCAGTGCGGGAAGAGCTAAAAGTTGGTACAAAAAATGTTATAAACGTGCCTTTAGTTAGCCGAGACCGCATTATACTTCCACCACTTCATATTAAACTCGGCATAATAATACAGTTTGTGAAGGCGCTTGACAAAAGTGGCGAATGTTTTAATTTTCTTTCACGCAAGTTTCACACAGAAAAATTGAAAGCTGGTATTTTTGATGGGCCACAGATTAGGCAACTCGTGAAAGATCCTAATTTTGTCAAATCAATGACTGAAGTCGAATCCAAAGCTTGGAATTCATTTGTTTTGGTTATAAGTAGTTACTAGGCAAAAAGAAATCTGACGACCATGTCGAGCTTGTTGAGTGGATGCTATCGAACTTGCAAGAGCTAGGGTGCAACATGAGTATAAAAATCCACTTCCTGCACTCGCATTTAGACCGATTTCCACAAAATATGGGTGATTTTAGTGAGGAGCAGGGTGAAAGATTTCATCAGGATCTTCGGACAATGGAAGAGCGTTATCAGGGGCGGTGGGACTCACATATGATGGCAGACTACTGCTGGAGTTTGCAACGAGATCTACCTAAAGTCGTTCAAGGAAATCTTATAAAAGATCATTTGCTAGTGTTCAATAGAAATTTTGTTAACATAATGTATTATTTTTTTGTATTTTTTTGGCAAAATAATAAAACTGTATATTTCAAAAGGTAAAGCTGTTAGCAATCTCCCAGTATTTTTTTCATAGTCAGGGCCATAGAAATACCCAATAACAGAAAAAAAAAATAAAGGAAACAAGACTTGTATTGACCAGTGTAATCAATTGGCGTTATTCCAATTACGACTGATTACACAGGCCAACGATTAAAAATTTTAAAAATAATTTTACCTGATCCCTATGTTTTTTAGTGTGCTGAGTCCGAAAATAATAAAAAGAAAGTCGTATCATCCACCAATTTTTCACATTTTAATATTCAAAATGTGAAAAATTTATTTTTTATCATTCGAATGTTATTAGGTTGGCAATAAAATCAGAATTTTATAAGGTTGGCAGTTCCGATAAATGTCACAGCTGTTTGTTTTCTTCCAATTAATATAACCTCGTATTGAAGTGTTTAACCCATGTGCTTTAATTCACACTCAATGTATGGCTAATCGTGGTTGTAAACACTCTCTCAACACTTTTTGTTATATATGTGATGAGTTTGTAGTTAAAGAACATCCAAAAAACATTACTGACTTTGTAAAAAAATTATACTTTGCGTATTTTGGTGTAGAAATCGGTAATCAAGAAAAATGTTGGGCTTCTCACAAAGTATGTTATGTTTGTGTCGAAGATCTTAGGAAATGGTATAAGAAAGAAAAGAAAGCTTTTAGATTTGCAAGAGAGCAAGAAAATCATTCAATTCATATTTTTACTTCAGCTAATCGGCCGGTAGGACATGGACCGGGACTTCCTGTTTCCCGAATTTAATGAAAGTCGACCGGATGATGATGAGTTTCAATGTTCTCTAGAAAATTTAAAATCACAATTGTTTACATAAACTGAGTTAAATGATTTAGTGAGACATTTGGGTTTGACTAAGGAAAAAGCAGAATTGCTTGGTTGTAGGCTGAAAGAAAAACATTTATTGGAATCTGGAACATCTCTACAAAAAAACTGATACCAGATACGGTTTCAGCACCCCAAAAAAAAAACACTTAGATGTATTGGTTTAAAAAGTTTTTGCAAATATTTTTTTGTTGGCTTGTGTTATTATAAATTGAACGGGACTAATAAATTGAATTTGACTTTTTTTTGAACAAAAGTATCCCGCAGATTTTATCTCCAAAATTTATCATTTTAAAGCGATTTTCGCACAAAAACTGAGCACAATAAAGCACGGCGGAATGTCGGCGCTATTCTACCTCGGTTTTTTTCGCCCGTTGGGAACCGAAACACTGTTCGAAATTAAAATTTAATAAACCCATATAAATTCAAGCGCTACAAGGCCCTTACGGATCAACGGCGAGGAGCTCATTTAAAAATGTAATTAAAAGCCCCGAGTGGCGGCTTTTTCGTCCTTTTTTTTTTTTTTTTTTTTTCCATTTTTCGTTCAAAGGCTATAATATCGATATTCGTATCAGTCGATATCGACAGAAAAAGCTTAAAATATAACCTCGTTTGAGTGAATTTTGTGGAGTGAGGGTTCCGGTTCAAGTGCCATAACTCGTTTTCCTTTAAAACCATTCTTAACTTTGTCGAACATACTTTTATATAAACCGTCTCACAGTGTGTCGACTAGTACAAGTTAGCTGGACAAAATTATTTTTTCACTTATTTCAATTGTTTATGTATATTCTAGGCATATTAAGTTATTTTAAGAAAAAATTCATCGCGTTGGTTTTTTTTATGGGCGTGGCTAATTTATTCCCCTAAATTAGTCAGCTACGCAGACATATTTAACGATAACTCGGGAACAACTTGTCAGATTTTTATAAATAAAACATTAAAAAATGCGTAACAAAATTTTATTAAAGTTGATTGAATATTATTTTATTCTGTCTTTTATCGTTTTGGAGTTATTTAGAAATTAATGGAGAGAAAAAAATTTTTTTCGTGTAAAATTCATTAGTTTTTTTTTTTCGGTAAAAAAGCGCAATAACAAAAGAAAAACAAAATATTATACATTTTTCTGGCAGCTGCGTATCTGGAAAATAAAATAAGGGATTAATCATGAAAATCGGTTAATAAATGTGGGTTTTATTCACAATTTACCGCAGGTACTCAATATCGATAAAATTTGTGTAATACAGCCACCCTTGCATATCGCGGTAGGATTGCATCAGCTTAGCAGGTAGATAACGGAACTAAAGGGCAAGGATATTTTGTATGGTTATTAAAATTAAAAATTATAATACAGTGTCTTTCATTTAGCTGCATTTCGCTTACCTGTATTTTTTGTCCAACTGCACAAAACATTGTATAACAAAAACAAAATATTCTGCGTATGTGCACGAATTTTTCTACAAACTTGAATGTGCAACTAAATGAAAGACACTGTATTATTATTTTTAATAATAACCAGATGAAAAATCATTTATTGCATTTGTCAATTAAAAATAAAACAATTAATCCATATTACTTAGTTTTATTGACACAAAAAGGATAAACTCTCCACTAACGTGAAGTCGTTCGTTTCTTTGGCAAATATAAATTTGATTGGACGACAATACAAAGTTAATGAAGGCCGAGGATTTTGCCCAATAATTTTGGACCCATCATATAACTTAAGGGGAACTAAAGAAAATGCGAAAAGAAACTCGTCCGTATATTCAGTGTTCTCAAATCTCTGTTTGTATGTGCTGTGCCCAGAACTTCCATCACATCCCCATTTACTAACAAGTGTAAACGATGAACTTGTTGGGAGCACACTGCTGATAACTTCATTCTGTGCTAATACTAGACGTTCCACTGTTTTATTTAAGAAGGCTTGCAAATTTATTTCAGCACGAGTTTCTGTTATAGCAATGTGCTCCTCTGCAGGGTAACAGGCCTGTTTCGACTTTTTTAAATTAAAATATGACGGAAACACATTATGCCCCGCCTTCATGGACCACTTCCTAGTTTGTTTGTAAGAATGCGTTGTTGACTTAGAATCTATATAGTAAGCTAAGGCTTCGTCACTACTTAATTGCCTAGGATTAACGGAACTGGTATTTTTAGACTTACTAATATTATCTGGGCTCTCACTAATGTCTCTAATCACATTGGCAATTTTCCTTTGCCCTGCTGAACGCACAGCAATTTCGGCAGCAGTCACCAATTCACTGACACTTCGGGATTCTACGAGATCCACGACGCGACGTTTCTTCGTCTTAAACGACGATTCCTCGAAATCTTTGCGAGGTCTTCCTGCAGGAGTCACATTCTCACTTGATGTTGAAGGTTGTGGCGCAAAAGAACTCGCAGTAAACTGTATGTCTGCTTCATCCAACCAATTCTGATTTTTAATTAAAAAACGCTCCTTCGACTTTCCTGAAGCCAACCATTTGGCACCAAACTTATTAGACAAGTTGGATATCTTCAACTTTATTTCTTTTTGGCTGCTTTCAGTAATGTCACCAAAGTGAAATTTTGAAGAAAGAAAGTCATATACACGCGAGTTTTTTTCATTCTTCGTGTGTTTCAACCACTCCTCAAAAAAGGCTACCCTTGAAATAGCGTAAACGTGTTCTGAAAAAAAAAAAAAAAAAACATGTTGTACTGAAGTGTGCTAAACAATATGTGTATTTTTACGAAGAATAAAGTTATTTCTGTGTAATATCTAAAAACTAGCCCGGATAGAGGTGAATGTCTGTATATTCTGAACTTTCAAAGTTTTTTTTTTAAAAAAATCACGCTAAAATATATAGGCTATTTAAAAAAAATACTAAAAATTCAAATTAATAGATTCTGATTAAAAAAATACATTAAAAAATAGTACTTACCCTCAGTATTAATATTCATCACAAAAACTTTCACAATATTACAATATGTCACTATAAGATGTGCACGAAAGTGTCGCTAAATTGCAACTGATTGATTGAAAGAGCTGCATTAAACTCATTACCTGACTTCTGACGCTTATGACTCGCCACTTGCAAATTTGATAAACAACCTTTTCTCGGAATTCGGGGTTTGGTGGTGATATTTACGTTTTGCAAATAAGATTTCCTGGAAATCATAACATGAATTTTGTCCACCTAGCATGTTCTACGCGACACACTGTGCGTCTGTCCAAAAAGTTCCCAGGCTGCCGTAAGAAAAAATAGAAAAATTAAAAGTGAATACTTCTGGTGTTTTTAGCGTCCTCTGACCTCAATACCACTACATAAGAAAGGCTTTACCCGTAAATGTAGTAATTATCGTACATTATCTCTATTATCACATCCAAGTAAGGTAATGCTACATATCATAAATAATCGTTTAAGATATTATGTTGACCAACAAATCTCTAGAGAACAAGCGGGATTCGTTAAAGGACGAGGCACAAGAAATCAGATTATTAACATAAGACAATTGATAGAGAAATGTAGAGAGTATAATGTGTCTATGGTAATGTGCTTCATAGACTATAATAAGGCTTTTGATTTTGTCAACTGGAAAAAGCTTTGGAAGGTACTAGAGCAAATGGGTGTTCCTAATCATCTGATTAAATCGATTAAAACCTCTACTTGGACAGCACTGCAGTGGTGAGAATAGACAATACAATATCCGATCAGTTTCATCCTCGCCGAGGTGTAAGACAGGGCTGTGTTCTGTCTCCTACATTATTTAATGTTTATGGTGAATTTATAATGAGAAATGCGTTGAATGAATGGAATGGTGGAATCCTAATAGGAGGTGAGCGAATAAACAACTTGCGCTACGCTGATGATACCACCATATTTGCAGCGACTGAGGAAGAGATGGCTACATTTTTAAATCGGATAGAGCAAGAAAGTGAGAAACTAGTTCTGACCATAAATAGGGACAAAACGAAGCTGATGATAGTCGATAAGTCTGACCAAATAGTAAGATCCGACTTACTCAATGGCATTGAGAGAGTAACAACCTTTGTATATCTAGGATCATCCGTAAGTAGTATGGGAGGATGCGAGAATGAAATAAAAAGAAGAATATCCTTAGCAAGAAATGCTATGACGAGACTTACTAAGATATGGAAAAGTCCGTACATAACTAAAGGAACGAAATTAAATCTCGTACAGACCTTAGTATTTCCAATATTTTCATATGGTGTAGAATCCTGGACACTTAGAGTAAAGGAACGTAAATCTATTGATTCCTTTGAAATGCGGTGCTATAGGAGGATGTTGAGAATATCCTGGACCGCCAGAAGAACTAATCAATCTATACTGAATGAACTACAGTCCCTGGCCAAATTATTAGACGCACTTCAAGATTTCATGTAAAATATTAATTACCGAGTGATATTCTACCGTTTTATTATTTTAAATTGATTTGTTTTTTATTTTTATATTATCCAATCAATTATCTATTTATTTGACATAAATAAAACAGCATTAATTTAGAAAAGCATAAGTTTATTAAGTTTTAAAGAAAAGTGAAATTAATGTTAGTAAAAGTCAATATTTAGTTGAGCCACCTTTAGCCGCTATCGGCATGCTATCAGTGCAAGATTGTACTGTCTCCTGCATTTGAGGATGATGATTCCACACATGAATAATCTTTTCTAGGAGCTGGGTTTTGTTGGTAATCACATCTTTAGCCACTTCTCTTTTCATCAGCTCCCACACATTTTCAATGGGGTTCATATCAGGGCCAGTCCAACAGAGGGATATTTTTTTCTGCCAAAAAAGCTTTAACAGACCACATCTTTGTCTTCCCATTGTTTGGCCCACTTCAGGCGGTTTGCTTTCATTGCAGCTGTTAACTTGGGCTTCCTGGCGGGGCGACAGGCCTTAAAATCTAATTCTTTCAATTTTCTTCGAACAGTGCGCTCAGAAGCATTTACGCTAGCATCCTGGAGTTGTGATTTTATTACCTTTGTGGTAGCAAATCTGTTTTCTACACAAATTTTCTTCAAACATCTCTCTGACCGTGGAGTGAAAATTGGTTTTCTACCGCATCTTTTCTTTCTTTTCGGGCTTAATTCCTTCCCTGACTCAATTTTCTTTTTTATGCGTCGTACACTAGCTTCAGAAACCTCCAATCTTCGTGATATTTCTCGGTTTGTAAATGTTTTTGCAATCACAAGCGCCTTCACTTCAGCTTTTTTACATGGTGAAAGATCGCCTTTTCTACCCATAATGAAAATAATCCAATTACTTTTTTAAAACACTGCATACAAAATAAACTAATAACTGAGTAGTATAAAACTGTTAAACAAACAATCACAGTCCATAAAGCCACAGAAACACGTCCGTACCTGACTCGATTCCGATCGCGACTGATACAGGTTTGTACTTATTTACGTTCATGTATCACTTTGTCAACACAGTGTTGCCATATGTTAAAAATAAATACAAATATGTAGTCTACAACAATTCTTTTAAATAAAAATCAATAATATTGTAGTTTAAATATACCATTATTGCATAAAAACTCTTAAGAAACATAAAATTACTAAAAAAAATACAGTGCGTCTAATAATCTGGCCAGGGACTGTAAATGTAACTGTAAGGTTATCATCACTATGCATGAAAAGAATTCTTCAGTATTTTGGACATGTAGCTAGAAGGCCAGGCAATAATGTAGACCGGCTAATAATAATGGGAGATGTCCAGGGTAAAAGGAGTAGAGGCAGCTCGCCAACAAGATGGTCAGATCAAATAAAACAAGTTATGGATCAACCACTCCATGTATCGTTGCACTTGGCAGAAGATCGAGAGAAATGGAGAGAAATAATGAACAGAACAGTGAAGTCATTCCAGAGAGATCACGACCCTCAAGACTGAGGAAACGACCAGAGAGAGACCTCAATACAACGTTCAGAACGTTGATACACCCACGTGAAACTGTTAGAAAAATCTTCTCTTGAGATTACGTTTAAATCGTCCCTCACAGTAGCTTTAATGTCCTCCAGATTATGATAGCTTTGACTCTTCATGTGGTGCTTCATTTTTGAGAACAAAATAAATTACTAGGGGATAAATCAGGCGAATAAGGAGGGTGGTGGAGTTCGGACACTTGTTTCGCGTCATAAACTGACTGGTTGAATGCAAATATGTTAATAACAGATGTGAGTTCAAGCTTTTACTGTTGTTTGCCAGATGGTGCTGCTTAAAAGGTGAGAAAAAATCAATCCGGAAACTTTTTGGGCAAACAGTGTACATCTCTACTCAGTATATATCACCACTACACCAAACACTTTATTTTTGCACTCGACGCGCGTTTCGCTAACCATGTTAGCTTCACCAGGAGCGGTGATTGACTGATGGTTTCTTTAAGAATGTGTAAATTCGATTGCCAATATTGCTACGAAAATGTCTTTTGCTCCAAAGTGGAGTCAACATTCATACAACCCACTGAGAATTAATCGTTGACAGAACCAAGACTGTATGGATGATTTTGTCATCCGTACCAGCTGAAATCACATTGAGCACGTGTCCTCTATATGGCGAATTGTTTTGACTTGTTCTGACTTCACAGGTGTGCGTTGTGCCACATATCAAATTACATAAAATAATGCCGTTTCTTCAACAAGTATAGCACCATCTGTGTGTGATAATATATCGATACCCTGATCCGCCCTATTGTTTTGTTCATATTTGAAATTCCCGCCGTTGGGTTATATGATTTATTTCGTCTGTACATTTTCGGTCGTTTATTGCATTTTTAAAAGTTGTCTGCAATAAAAATCCGGACCCATAAACTAAAGAAAGATTTTTCCAACGACCACAAAGCCTACTATAGTTCATTGTAACTAAAAAGGTTGTAATTATGATAACAATAAGGCAGCAAGCGAACTATATTATAGTTTTCTTTAATATCTGACTGAATAAACTAACCTTCCTTACTGGAGCTGTTTTTATAACATGCGATCCATTACAAACCTAAAGTCAATTTGTTTGGAGTTGATAGCACATAACATGGGTTATAAACATTACCATAAGCGTCCGAAGTTTCTCTACCAATTATTTGCATTTTTAGTTTTAATCGTCTTTATTTTCTATCTCTATACAACAGTACGACCTTTTTCTAAAAAATATGTTACTACATGCCTTCTAAACTTTACAATAAGCTATATAAATCAATGCATTTTTATTTGGGATTTCAGAATATAATCAACCAAATTCCTTATCGGTAGGCATGTGCCCAAATACCAAAATATGCATTAAAAATATTCTGTGTAAGTATAAAAATAAAGCAAAAACCTATAATATGCTTAGATCAAATCAGAACAGCGATGGCTTCAACTTTTAGTTTTGCCCCGGTCTGCGGAGTCTGTAAATCTGCATCTTTCCTGCGAGAAAAAACAATGATCCACGATGCCCTAGTACATCAACAGCCAACAAGCCAAGTCTGTAAAGTTGTGGAAACCTGTGCCAACATCACGAAAGTTGGATCAGCAACTATTTATAGATTTCTAAAAGAAAGCAAACGCGGTTCTTGCAACGAACCTCAGAATCACAAAAGAAAGGAGACCTTAGAGATCGATGAAGGCTTTAAAAAATAAATAAGAAGAAAAGTACACAATTTTTTTATTAAAAAATATGGAAATTATGGAAAATCCTTCATAACCTGAATTTTCGTTGGGAAAAACACAATAGAAAATCTGTTCTTATCGATAAAACAGAAATAATTTGTTGGAAAAGAGATTATCTACGAGCAATCAGAAAATTTCGAGCCGAGGAAAGAAATATTTTTTATTTAGATGAGACTAGGGTTAATGAGGGACACACAGTGAAAAAATTCTGGATTGACAAAAACATTAAGAGTGTCAAACAAGCTTTTATGGAAGGTTGGTCAACTGGATTACAATCCCCTTCCGGGAAAGGTCGTTTATAGCACAAATTGGTAGTAAAAACGGATTTCTCGACGGTGGCTTATTGGAATTCGAATCAAAATCAACTAAAGATTACCATGAGGAGATGACGGCTGATGTTTTTGAGGAGTACTTCCAACAAATGATTCAATGTATAGCAGTAAAATCAGTTATAATATTAGACAATGCCTCATACCATTCTCGATTATTAGACCGACTCCTGACAAATTCATAGAAGAAAGCGGATATTTTTTAATCGATAAGAGACAAAACTATCAAACAAAGATGGTATGTTAAAAGCGGAACTTCTCAAAATTGCGAAACAAAATAAGGCACAGTTCAAGAAATACGCAGTCGATGAGCTAATTTGGGCACAAATGAAAGGTTTCGTTGCAATAGAAAACACCACGTTCAAACTTTAAGATATAAGGCAATTATTACTCGCTGGAATAAAGAGGATCAAAGAGGATAATTGGAAAAATGCCATTCGACATGTTATAGAAGAAGAAATTAAACGTAGAAGCTTGACGAATACATCGAAGAAACTGTGGAAATAGAACTCTTAATTATCCATTTAAAAGAAGTCGAATCTTTAGATTTTGAAGATAATGATTTTTTTTGATTGTAATCAAAGTACTTATGTATTGTGAATTTGTATATATACATAGATCTATAGATGAAAAGAGTTTTGGTAATAAATTCTATATTTCTATAACATTATTTTTAAGATAATTTTATTTATTAAACGCTAAAAGCAAGTTACGCTGGGACGGCTATGCTACCGATGAACCCTTATTTACATTTTATGACTCTATTGTATAGTAGAGGTTTTCTGCCTAAAATAGGTTAAAGCCTTAAAAATAAATCAAAAGAGGTAGCAAAATCCAGTAAAATGCATAAGAAATCTCTTTTTTTTTGGGCGCATCCCAACATGCAATGAGAGAATTCTGCTATCAATTCTAAACAAATACACTTTACTTATAATAGTAAGAGTGACAGTGTGTTCTGACGAATCGCTAGAAAATGAGTTTTAGGCCCCCCGCACATAAGCAACTTTTTAATTGAGGTGATTAAATAGTTTAGTTGCTCTTAGTTGCTTCAACTAATAATGGGCGCACACTTGCAACTAAATAGTTGATCTTCGCTGAGTTAAACAATGAATTTTATACAGACCGCGTGCATTTGTGCTTTGAAATTTAGACGAAATAAGAAGCGACAAAAATTATGGGTACATCCACTATTAAGTAATCGACTTTGCGATGGGCAATTTTACAAATTGTTTGAAAGTTTACGAAAATATGAAACAAAGTTTTTTAATTATTTCCGCATGAGTGTGGATAGTTTCGATAAACTTTTGGCGTTAGTTGAACGAAATATATTATACCAAGATACTGTATTAAGAAAGGCTGTTCCCCTAGAGGAAAGATTAGCTGTAACTTTAAGGTAAGAAAACAATATTCTCATTTTAGTTAGTAACATAGTTTATTAGTAAATGACAAGAAAAGAAAAAACGAAAAGAAAAAATTGTAAAAATGTTAACCTTTTTTTTTCCAATTATAGTATAAACAGACGAAAGTTCTGAATGGTTATCTATTTGAAATTGCGATACTTCTAGATTAAAAGTTGAGAAAAGTGACCCAGTAGCCAAATGATGTGATCGTTGCAACTGTAATCCTTGGTTGGGAGATGGTATTGGGAGGTGCTGCGCAGTTGTCGATGCTTGTACATTTTGATTTCTTTGACTGCTCTGATTCTTTAACCTACTAGAGATTCGAACACGTCTCATTACATTCATTATTTCTGCCCAGGCAATGAATTTTTGGTCCTCCGTAAATTTTTTGAAGGAAGGTACTAGTGATAATAAGAAATATTTATCTTCGTAAATTTCTTTATCGTCATCTCTTTTTCCCTCAAAATCTCTAGTAAAGAATCTTCGTACGTGCTAGTACTATTTCGAGGGGCCCTCTTTCGGCAATCTCTTTTTTTAGAAATTATTGGACCTTCACTGGTATCTTCCAAGTCACATGTAATATCAATTTCGTTTTCTGAATTGTCAACAACAAGACTGTTTGAAGTTTTTCGATTTTTAAAATAACAGGTTATCAAAGTAGATATATTTGCGCCTTTTTGTGGTTCTAGAACCAGAGGGGGCGTTTTTTTGAGCATCGTACTCTCGCTTGAAATAAGTCCTTAGGTTTTTCCATTTGTTTTGTAATTCCTTACCTAAAAGAAAGGTTTATGTACAAATTGCACATTAATAGAACAACTAATTTTTTCTTTTTTTTTTAGGTATTTAGCAACGGGCAACAGCTTTGCATCACTGCATTACGAATTTTTACTTGGTGATTCGACAATAAGGAAAAATTATTAGAGAAACCTGTGACGTACTTTGGAAATGTTTATTACCACATTACATGCCAGCAATGGATTCCAATCCTTGGCTAAAAGTTTCACAAGATTTTTTTTGAGAAAACGCAATTTCCAAACTGCATAGGCGCGGTCGATGGGAAACATATTAGAATAAAGAAGCCTAATCAAACGAGATCTGAATTTTATAACTACAAATCATTTTTTCCACCGTCCTTTTAGCCATAGCAGACCCTAATTATAATTTTATTTATGTTGAAGTTGGAGCTTATGGAGCTTCAAGTGATTCAAACCTTTTCAAGAAATCACTATTTTCACGTAAACTTGTAAATAGTGAATTTAATATTCCCGAAGCTAAATGTCTTCCAAATGATGTAAATGGTAAGGTAATGCCATTCGTAATTATAGGGGACGAGGCATTCGGTGTATCAAAATTTGTATTACGGCCATATTCCGGTAGAAATCTATCAATTAAAAAACGAAGTTTCAATTATAGACTATCAAGAGCCCGTAGAATGGGCACATTTGGAATTTTAGCCAACAAATGGCGGATACTTCATAGAGGACTTGATACCTCACTTGATTTTAGTGAATCTATTATAAAGGCATGCTGCATTCTGCATAATTATGTTAGACAACATGACGGGGTGCAGTTTGAAGATACTCTTTATGAATGCGCATTGGAATGTATTCCTTCTGTTGGAGTAAGAAGCAACACTGCAGGGATTTCAACTAGAGATTATTTTTCAGATTATTTCACTTCACCTTATGGATCTGTTCCTTGGCAGTACGATAAAATTTGATTTAAGTTATTAGATAGGCATTTTTTGTTCTGCTTTGTTGTAAAAAAAATGATAAATAAATATGTTATCACAACTTACCTTTTTCACATTTATCTTTATCTTCCAATTGGTTCCATTTTTCAATAAATTGTTGGCACAATTCCGTTCATAATTCCTTTTTTAAAATTTTATTTGAATATTCTTTAAGCTTGATGTTGTATAAAGCTGGACGTTTTTCTACTTCCTCGATAAATAATTCAATATTGAATGACATATTTAAATTTGGACTACAACAAAAAAATGACTACTTCACAATTTACAAGAATGATAAGCACGGACTGGCTTGCAAATCGCAACTAGCAACCATTTAATCGCTGGTGTGCGGTGCCTTGTCTGATCCTGCATGATTCATTTCTACCGGCAACAGTTGAATCACCCACAAAATAGAACAGTTTGGATATTTTTAGTTGCTTCAACTTTTTAGTTGCTCGTGTGCGGTCTACCATAAGAAATAATGTGTTGTATTTGGGTGATTAAAAAGTTGCTTGAAAAAAGTTGCTAGTGTGCGGGGGGCCTAAATCATTACGAGTGATTTTTGTTTTAAAACTCGGTTAGCGAAACCCATCGAATGCTTTAAAATGCATACTGAGGTGAATGATTATTCCAAATTCAATGCATAACTGGCACTGTAATGGTTTGACAAAAAACTAAGTTTATGTGTTGGATTGTGTAATTTCTTTCTCGTCCCTTAATTACATGTGGTGACGAAAGGTAAGCCATACGACACCACTGAAACTATTCAAGCTGCAGCGACTATGACCCCTAAATATTTCAATAATCGATATAAAAACTCCTTTAGCCAATAAGTGAACTGAACAATTAACCTGATTAACCAATATAGCCGCCTACTAAAATTAAAAAAGAAAAGTGACAATACTGGTACGCATTTCCTACAAATTTTGTCCAGTGTTTTCTACTTGTCCTTACTGCATTCTTTTCTGTCTGGGTCCAGTACTGTCTTGCGAGATAGCGCTTCAGTCACATTGTTTGTTAATTATAATACTCAGGTACTCGAATATTTATTATTTTTGATGTCTCTATACCGTAAACTAGGCTACTCTTAAAAAGCATTGTCGTTTCTTTTCAATCTCATTGCTTCAGAGTACACCACTTAACCAAATATTTTTCTTTAGTGTTTTATGCTTTGAAATTTACTTTTATATACATATAATTAGTATTATTATTTTTTGTTTTGATTCCGCCCTATGGACAGATATTTTGGTTTTTAATTTCTATTCCCCTATTATCATTCTTCCTTCAACCTTCGCGCTATATATTTCAGATCGTCTTCATTGTCTGCTATAATAGCTTTGTCTTCGACGAACTAGAGTTTACGTGGATACAACAAACGAAATAATATTCTAATTCCAACTGATTCGATATAGCAATAATTATTTTTTAACTGAAACTCGCTGTATAGTAGGCTTTCATGCACAATACCTATAACCAACCGCACCGATATTTGGAAGACGAAAGGGTTAGAAAAAGAAGGAGGAATATTCAAAGAATCAAACCATTTATTTTTTCATCCCGTTTTATCTTTCCCGTATGTGGATCATTTTGTCTTTGTTCAGCGTTTCGTGTTTTTCTCAATCTTTGGCCGGCTTATGGCAGTGCAGATTCTTTGGACATATATGAAAACGGCCCATGTTTATTTTTTATGGGTAACGAACCATCATTGGCGTGCAATACAGGAAGAAAAAGATCGGAAAATAAAGGATTCAATAAGATAAAATGTCGAATCGGACCAGGAGTTCGGTATCTTCTAATTCTACAGCGAACTTGCAGTGTTCTCCCCATATTCAAAAGCCAAGTGGTGAGTACATCAATCCATTAAGGGAGAATAGAGTCATCACCATCATCATCTTCATCATGAGCTTATTCCATCCATAGTCGAATGTAAGCCTCCCCGTTGTTTGCTTTTTGCGTCCAATCGTGTTCTGCTAATCTTTTTATGTCGTCCGTCCATGTTGTCTGTGGTCTACCTCTGTATCTGTTACGTTTTCTAGGCTTCGATCCAACTATATAGCGTGTCCATCGGTTATCATTGATCCTTGCGACATGTCCCGCTCAATTCCACCTTAATATACAGATTCGTTGAATTATAACTACCACTTTTGATATTCCTCGTATCTCGATGATAGAAATAAGATCTTGGAGTCTAATATTTAGCATTCTCTTCTCCATTACTCTTTGGGTTACCTAGAGTTTATTTATTAAGGAGTTAAAATAGGAAGTATTAACTTAGTCGATCTCCTTTAGCTACTCTACTTCATGGTTTCAAACTTATATATTTGAGACATGTAATAGCTGTTAAGGGTGCCTAGACCGCGAAAAATATGATTTTGAATTTCTGACGTTCTATCTATCTGACTCGATTGAAAGTAGTTTTGACAGAATACCTCAGTTACGAGCAATCTTCCTTGACCTTTCTAAGACCTTCAATTGAGTATAGCTAGCTGAAAGATAATACAGGAATAATGCATATAACATATATTTCAGGTTTTGGTTAAAACTCTAAGGTAATCTACAAAATATAGAAATAGACCATCTATATTTTTATCTATATCTAAAGTTCAAATTTTAAACTTGCTATTTTGCCACATCTATAATATATATAAAATGCAACGTCTCTCTGTCTGTCTGTCTGTCTGTCTGTCCGTCCGTTAGTGCGCTTATCACTGGAGAACCACTTACCCGATTTACGTACTTTTTTTTTAAAAAACATACATATGTTCTCTGGCCAAGTTATAGGCTATATTTTATTACGATAGGTAGCATAAGGAATGAGCAATGACGATAATAGTGAATGAAGTCGGAAAAAAGTTTGCCGCTAGCGGGTTCCCTTGCCATACACAGCCTAAACCATTAAATATGGAACAATATTATGTAGCAGAGAATATCTATAATCTATAATCTATAATATATATAAAATGCAATGTCTCTCTATCTGTCTGTCTGTCCATTAGTGCGTTTATCACGCGAGAAACCCTTATCCGATTTACGTGTCTTTCTTTAAATTCATACATATATTCTTCGGCCAGGTTATATAATAATAATAATAATCTGTATCTATTAATATATATAAAATGCAACGTCTCTCTGTCTGTCTGTCTGTCCGTTAGTGTGCTTATCCCTCGAGAACCACTTATCCGATTTAGGTGATTTTTTAAATTCATACATATGTTCTCTGACCCCTCATTTATAATATATATAAAATGCAACGTATCTCTGTCTGTCTGTTCGTTAGTGTGCTTATCACTGGAGAACCACTTATCCAATTTACGTACTTTTTTTTTAAAACATACTTATGTTCTCTGGCCAGTTTCTCTATAATCTTATATCTATAATATATATAAAATGCAACGTCCCTCTGCCTGTCTATCTGTCTGTCTATTCGATAGTGCGTTTCGTGCTTTTTTTTTTAAAACATACATATATTCTCTGGCCAAGTTATAGGGTATATTTGATTGTGTTAGGTAACATAAAGAATATGCAGTGACGATAATAGTGAATCAGGTCGGAAAAAAGGTTACCGTTGGCGCGTTCTCTTGCAATACACTGCCTACACCATTAAATATAGAACAATATCATGTTGCAAAGAATATAATATATGTAAAATGCAATGTCTCTCTGTCTGTCTGTCTGTCCGTTAGTGCATTTATCACTTGAGAACCACTTATCCGATTTACGTGTTTTTATAAATCTACACATATGTTCTATATAATTCGATATAAGCCTAGATAACGAGAGATAAGGTGAAATAATGAGAGATAAGTGTAAATAATGGGAGATAGGGAGAAATAATGGGATATAAGCAGAGATAAGTCTAGATAATGGGAGTTATGGTGAGATAATGGGAGATAAGGAGAAATAATGGGAGATAAGGAGAAATATTGCGAGATAAGTCGAGATAAGCCTAGATAATGGGAGATAAGGTGAGATAATGGGAGATAAGGAGAAATAATGGGAGATAAAGAGAAATAATAGGAGATGAGCAGAGATAAGCCTAGATAATGGAAATTATGTAGAGATAATGGGAGATAAGGAAAAATAATGGGACATAAGGGGAAATAATGGCAGATATTTTATTATGTCAGGTAACATAAGGAATGAGCAGTGACGATAGTAGTAAATCAAGTCCACGCGAGCGGAGCCGCGGGAACGGCTAGTGTTATATACGATTTTAAAAAAAAAATTACGCAACTGGCACGTCTAACAACATAATATTAAAAAGAGATGAAATATATAAATATATAAAAATAATATTAAAGTAACACTTTAAAAAATAAATAATAAGAAGAATATAAAATATTATCAAAATAAAAAGTAGTAATTCAAAGAGTTCTTCGTAACTCTTGTCAATTATTTACCCTAAAACTTAAGTTTATAATTAAAAATAAATATAATGAAACGACGGTGGTAAAAAAGGACAAAAAAACAAAGAATCGTAAGTAAACAAAGAGAACAAAACAAAAACTATCCTTAGAAACTGCACAGTACGGATGAGTCAACGATAAATTAATGTTCATTATATCATTTGTTTCGGGAATGATGAAAAACTGTTAAATACAATAGTTTTAGGGAATATTAAGTTGCATAGTTTAAAATTATTTTTGAGTATACAGGGTTCTTCAAAAATGTGGAACATCCTATTTTCTAATTTATTTTTAAATTCTGCGTAAAATTTTATAACTTTTTTTTATTAATAACTAGCCGGGCCCGCGGCTCCGCTCGCGTGGACTTGATTCACTAATATCGTCACTGCTTATTCCTTATGTTACCCAACGTAATAAAATATCTCCCATTATTTCTCCTTATCTCCCAATATTTCTCCTTATTTCCCATTATATCTACATAATTTCCATTATCTAGGCTTATCTCTGCTCATCTCCCATTATTTCTCCTTATCTCCTATTATTTCTCCTTATCTCCCATTATCTCACTTTATTTCCCATTATCTAGGCTTATCTCGACTTATCTCCCATTATTTCTCCTTATCTCGCATTATCTCACCATAACTCCCATTATCTAGATTTATCTCTGCTTATCTCCCATTATCTCTCCTTATCTCCCATTATTTATACTTATCTCCCATTATCTCACCTTATCTCCCATTATCTAGGCTTATATCGAATTATATAGAACATATGTATAAATTTATAAAAACACGTAAATCGAATAAGTGGTTCTCGAGTGATAAGCGCACTAACGAACAGACAGACAGACAGAGAGACGTTGCATTTTATATATATTGTATACTTTGCTACATGATATTGTTTCATATTTAATGCTTTAGGTAGTGTATTGCAAGAGAACGCGCTAGCGGCAAACTTTTCTCCGACTTGATTCACTATTATCGTCACTGCTTATTCCTTATGTCACCTAATAAAATATATTCTATAACCTGGCCAGAGAACATACGTATGTTTAAAAAAAAAGCACGTAAATCGGATAAATGGTTCTCCAGTGATAAGCACACTAACGGACGGACGGACGGACAGACAGACAGACGGACAGAGAGACATTGCATTTTATATGTATTATAGCTATGCTCTGCTACATAATATTGTTCCATATTTAATGGTTTGGACTGTATATTGCAAGAGAACGCGCTAGCGGCAAACTTTGTCCGACTTCATTTACTGTTATTGTCACTGCTCATTCCTTATGCTACCTATCGTAATAAACTATAGCCTATAACCTGGCCGGAGAACATACGTATGTTTTTTTAAAAAAAAAAGTACGAAAATCGGATAAGTGGTTCTCCAGTAATAAGCGCACTAACGAACAGACAGACAGACAGAGATACGTTGCATTTTATATATTTTATAGATGTAATAAAACATATACCTATAACCTGGTCAGAGAACATATATGTTATATGAATTTAAAAAATCACGTAAATCGGTTCTCGAGGGATAAGCGCATCCCCCCCCCCCCCCAACGGACAGACAGACAAACATTGCATTTTATATATATTATAGATATAGATTATTATTATTATTATATAACCTGGCCAAAGAATATATGTATGAATTTAAAAAAAGACAGGTAAATCGGATAAGAGAGAGAGAGACATTGCATTTTATATATATTATAGATTATACATTCCAGATATTCTTTGCTACATAATATTGTTCCATATTTAATGGTTTAGACTGTGCAAAGGCACGCGCTAGCGGCAAACTTATTTCCGACATCATTCACTATTTTACGTCACTGCTCATTCCTTATGCTACCTATCGTAATAAAATATAGCCTATAACCTGGCCAGACAACATATGTATGTTTAAAAAAAAAAAGTACGTAAATCGGATAAGTGGTTTTTTTTCAGTGATAGGCGCACTAACGGACAGACAGACAAACAGACAGACAGACAGACAGACAGACAGACAGACAGACAGACAGACAGACAGAGAGACAGAGAGATGTTGCATTTTATATATATTATAGATGTTATATACCTAAACCTAGTAGTTTCCTAATATTTCATTTTTTTAAAAGAAAATACCAGTTTTCAGTTTTGTAAAAAATTGCCAGTAGCGCCATTGTTTCTGAAGATGGAATACTCATAATTGGTACGAGCGTTCTATAGAGATGAAAAAAAAGATATAGGTAAAGAAATTTGAGGTAAATGCTACAGGGTGTTCAAAATAAATTTATGCATTTCGGCTAATTTAAATTGAAAAATCTTAAATTTTTTAAGTGGCACATCCTGTATATTATTATTTTTTCTGATAGATTTTACAAAACCCTCCAACTTTTATTAAGTATGTCATATACCTATTTCGCGACAATAACAGTTGACATTGCAGAGGACATTAAAACAAACAAAATTGCAATCAAAAAAGGAGTCAGACAGGGAGATACCATTTCCCCAAAGCTATTTACCCTCGCATTGGAGGATGTTTTTAAAAAACTGAATTGGGATGAAAAGGGCACCAAGATAGATGGTAGATACCTAAGCCATCTGGGCTTTGCGGACGACTTTTTACTTCTTAGCCAAAACATAACGGAACTACAAACTATCTTAAAAGAACTTCAAGAAGAATCCGTAAAAATTGCACTAACAATGAACATATAGATGCACATATAGGAGAATAAGTCATTGAAAATGTCGAGGAATATATATACCTAGGTCACAATATCAAATTAGGCAAAGAAAATCAAACTGCCGAGATAAGTAGACGCGTTCGGTTAACATGGCAGCCATAGCTAACCTGACACATATTTTAAGAAATGAGAAAATTCCGATAAATTTAAAAAGAAAAGTATTCAACACCTGCATATTACCAGTAATGACATACGGGATGGAAACCATGACGCTCACCATTAGATCAGCCAACAAACTCAGGACAACACAAAGCGCTATTGAAGGAATGATGTTAGGAATAAGTCTCAGAGATCATATCACAAATAAGAATATTAGGAATAGAACAAAAGTTGAAGATGTTATAGAACGCATTGCTCAATTTTAAGTGGAACTGGGTGGGCCATGTTGCACGACAGGACGATTCAAGATGGACAAGGCGTATCGTACAGTGGAGACCTCGCCTTCATAAGCACAGCGTTGGCAGACCTCAATTACGCTGGCTAGATGACATCGAAAACAAAGTAGGGAATAAATGGCATCAGATAGCACAGGACAAAAGACTATGGAGGAGTATGGGGGTGGTCGATGTCCATGAGTGGACTGTGAAGGGCTGTTAGAAGAAGAAGATACCTATTTCTAATAGTTTTCGATTTATTTTGAATTTTTCAATTTTTACCCTTGTTTTTAATACACTTACGCTATTGTGAAAACATAAACAAATAGTTATTAATAATATTAATATAGTTCAATTTATGATTAATTATTATGACGTAATAAATGATCAAAAATATGCCCATCTACTTGAATATATATGTTAGCCGTTTTACTATATTTTCCTTCACTTTCCTTAGCATAAAGGGCGTTATTGTCCTGCGTATCCTATTTTCCATATCTACTAGTGTTATAGGGGGATTCACATAAACACGATCTTTAATGTAGCCCCACGAAAAGAAGTCTAAAGGTGTTAAGTCACATTATCGAGGGGGCCACTGAAAGAATCCATCCCTACCGCTCCATTTTTGTGGGTAACGATCGTTTAAAAATTCCCGAACTTCCCGGTGGTAATGAGCAGGAACTCGGTCTTGTTGAATCCACATTTGTTCCCTTTCAAAGTTATCAACTTCTTCAAGAAGCTGGGTAATTCGTTTTGTAAAAAAATTAGATATCTAGGCCCGTTAAGCGGTTCGCGAAAAAAATATGGACCAATAACTCAAAAATTTGATATTCCACACCATACATTAAGCGATCATTGGTTTAATAATAAAAATGCATGTTATGGCTGTTAACTGCTCCATTACTGCGAAAAGTAGCTTCATCAGAAAACATTATTTTGGATAAAAAATTTGGAGCGGCCTCTATTGCGCCATTCATGGTGGTTCAAAAGTTTACTGGTAGTTCAAAATCACGGTCTTGAAGTTCTTGGTGTAGTTCCATATGAAAGGGATGATACTTGTATTTTCTCGTGGTGCGATTAGCCGTAGACTGGGATGTGTCAGATAAGTCAGCTAGTTGACGGCTGCTGACCTGGGGATTATCTTCAACATGAAGTAAAATCTCCATTTCTTTTTCCTCAGTGGTAGCATTCTGGTTTACTAGTTTCCGTTTCGTATACTCAACGCTACCACTACCATCAAACCGTTCCATTAAGCACTGAAAAGATTTTCTAGATGGTATACGTCTATTAGGGTATTTCGCTCCGTAAATCCTTACTGCCAAAAGACAAGTTTTTCCCGCCTCACCCAGTATATGAACCATATCAATTAATTAATTTTTAGGAAAATCCATAACTATTACCTTTATACTTTCTACTCCAGTCCTTGCTTATGAGGGCCATGTTTCACTACCCACAGTAATATGGGGTTTACTATTTTTTTTAACTACCTCAATCTTTGTATCTGCTGTTATCTCTCTTTTCTCAAGGAATGTTTTTCTTAAACCATTATATATTCTTAACTGTTTTGCTGTTTTATCGTTTATTTCTTTTTTTAGTTTTCCGTTTCCTTCTATTATTGATCCTAGGTATTTGAACTCTTCAACTTATTCCATATTCAGTCCATTTATTCTGACGTCGTTCTCATGTCCTATTATCATCGAGTTCGTCTTCTGTATATTTATTCTCATATTTATATTATTCAATTCCTCGTTTAGATTGTTTAGGTTGTGCTATAAGTTTTCTTCTGTGTCTGCTATTATCGCCATATCGTCTGCAAAAAATAGTTCTGATATTTCGATTTTTTGCATTCTCCAGTATCGCAACATCATCGGTCTCATTTTCTGCTTGGTTCTGTCCACTGCCTCGTATAGCATTATTTCGAATAATAAAGAGCTCAGTACAAATCCTTGTTTTAGGCTGCTCGTTAATTCGAAATCTCTTAACTATTCATTATTTGTTCTTATCCTATTTCTTGTTGTATCGTACATACTTTTTATCACTTCTGTTATTTCTCTGTCTACTCCACATCCTTGTAGGCTTTAACAAACTCTACAAGAAACAATACTAACTGCAGCAGAAGAAAGTTGAGGAAAAAACAAAAACAGGGAACAACTATATGAAAAGAACAAACGGGTGGACAACAGAGTTATAGAAAAGCGTTAAGGAAAAGAAAAGGCAATGGAAAAAATATCTTAAAATACAACAGCGGACTACGAAAGGTACAAGGAGATAAGGGAAAGAGTCAAAACCCCAGTAAAAGAAGCGAAGCAAGAGTCTTGGAGAAAATTCGGGCAAAATATGAAAGAAAATTTCACAGAACCCTCAAACAACTAAGAAAGAAGAAAGACTATAGCATGAGAAATATGAAGGACAAAAATGGAAACATATTAACAGATGAAGTCAAGATAATGGACAGATGGAGAGAACATTTTCAGGAAATAACAGAATCAGATATCACAAAGGTACAGGTAATCGAAATAAGAATAGAAAGAGGGCCTGGAGAATTAACTATTTCCGAAGATGAGGTCAATGAAGCCATAGCGAAATTGAAGTCAGGTAAAGCAGCTGAAATCGACGAAATCCCACCGGAAATGCTGAAAAGCCTGGAGGAAGAGGGAAGAGCAGATTTCACCAAGTTGTTAAATAAGATCGTAAAAGAAAAGAGAGTGCCCAAGGAATGGAACACTGGTATTATCCTGCCAATTCATAAAAAAGGAGACGTAAGAGAGTGCCAAAACTATAGAGGCATAATATGGTATTAATGAGTCTACCAGCCAAAGTACTGGCTAGAATAAAAGACCAGTTAGTAAACTCTCTAGAAGAAACCCAATATGGCTTTAGAAAAGGCAGAAGTAAACAGGATCCCATATTTATATTAAGGCAAAGAATTGAGAAGTGCATAAGTAAAAATAAAGAATTGCATATAGCTTTCATCGACTTAGAAAAGGCATTCGATAGAGTAAGACGAGAGGATGCATGGGAAATGTATTTTGCAATAGTCCTAATAATATGGAAGTTCACATTGTAGAAAGTTTTTTGGGATTTCACAAGCAAGTTTATGTCCGAATCCTAGATATTGATTTTGAAAACTCATTTGGGGTGTGTTTTGTGATGTCACTGATCATTTTACACCTCCGTAACAAAAGTTTTTATTTTAACAGCAATCACTTGTACTTGGTCATTTTTTTTTTTTTTTACGCTGCTGTTTTTAGCAGATTTAGAAACATGACACTTACCTAGTTTTATCAAATTTAACACCTACATATTTCTACCTCACTCGTCGCCACTGATCTAATATAAGATCTTTGTCATTGTCAGTATATTATTAAAACTCTCCCCGTCTCTCTCAGCCCGTTCCTCCGTGCTTCATTTGTTTCGGCAATTATTTCGCGGTTTTTATTTTTACTTCTGCCGCGGGGTTTTTAAATTTCGGTCAACATTTACAATGGCCGATGATTTTATTCATTTTTGGAAGGTTCGTCTCGTTTGTTTTTTCGTCGTGGATTCGGATAAGTTTTAATATACGGAGTGCTTCGTTTTTTATGACGTACATAACCACAATAATATAGAGAGAAAAATTTTTAAAGTGAGAGTTCAGATTAGTGATTTGACGTTGGCGGACTAACAAAAAACTCACTCCAAACATTACAACTCGATATTTTAAATGATTTTATGTATGTATGATATTAGTAAAAAAAAAATTGAGCAGGGGAAGGGCTTCAGGGATATTTACAATTGCCGCTACATGCAATTTCTGTTAAAACTGGAATTAATGAAAAGATGAAAACAATTTTCAAATTATTCGGCTCCTGAACTAACCTGAACTATGCTATATACGAAGCAACCTCTTCAAACTTTTATGGGGTTCAATATAAATAATTTGTATATTATCTCAACCGCAGGCAGAAAAAGATCCACTGTTAAACTTGGATCGCGTTTAGATCTAAGCAAAAAAAACTGTAAAGGGGGAATTCCGCAACGTTAGTAGTAAAAAGCTGCCGCCTGGGTTTTGTAACGTTAAATTCCACTTGGTTACTGTCACTCCAAGATAGAATTTCTTCCGGGTTTTTGTTAAGTAGAACGACTTCCTGCTGTCTGCGGATATTGGCATGAGTAGCCGATTTAAGGGCGTCAAAGGTCGTTTCTAACAAAAAGGCAGATTCTAAAGTCACGCCTTAATTAATTTCACCCAAAAAAAAATGTTTCAACTCATCATCCGAGGAAAATTTTTAGTTCCTTTGATTTTTCTCCAGATATTTCAATAAAAAGAAATCGTAGGGCGTTAAATCACGGTTACAAGGTTGATGTTGTAACTAGGAGAATCTACAGCTTTCGTAATGGCTTGAACTGCGGACCATACAGCGGTCCTGCAACAGCAAAGTTTTGGTTCTCCATGAACTCATTTATCTAATGGCCTGTTTCATATTTTGGATCATAAAAATTCTAGTTTTTGTCATTCTAGAATCTCTGTCCCATCGAAATGGTTTAGACCAAAATTTTACTTGAAATATAAGATAGGCATGGGTCGTACAGCTGGGATATTCATTCATGATAACTTCTCGTCCGTTTTCCTCTTTGGTAAGAAAATTCGTCACTGTTTAACGCCATAAATTGCTTTCACTCGTATTTCAGGAGAAAAAATATCGTGCACTGCAAAACGTACCGAACGAAAAATTTAGATTCACCAAAAATTGCTTGTACGTACTAAAAATTGTTTAATTTTGCTTAAAATCAAGGAAATTACACAAATTCCCTGTATACGAACGCGTTATGGTACCCTCATAATTTTTTGTTTCGCGAACAGCACCACTCTCTGTTATTGAAATTCGTTTTTTACGATGGTTCCCATTATTCGATTTTTGAGGTTTTAAATATTGTTTGGTGTCTGCGTTTTTAACTTTTTTATTTTTATTTTAGGGCGAAGATGACGGTTTTTAAAAAGTTGATCGGTTTTGAGCCAGTTTATGATTTAAGCTTATGAGTTTTTAGCTTTTTTAGGTTTTTTTAGTTTCTTTAATTGGCGGTTTCTGGTGCAGTGAACTTTTTACTGCGAGTTTGTTTCTTGGAAGATTTGGTAATTTTAATAAATATAATCACCCACCAAAAACATAAAATAAAGTTATTACTTTACTTTATTACATATTATTTGCGTTCTTCTTAGTGTTCCGTACGGAACACTTATAAGATCACTTCGGTGTCTGTCTGTCTGTCACACCCGATTTTCTCCGAAACTATTTGTCATAGAAAGTTGAAATTTGGTAATCATATAAGAATTGATGGTCTCATCAGAGCCATGTAGTTTTGAAAGTTAAATTTTGACTTAAGGGGTTAGTTTTGGGGGGTGAAATCGGAAGTGAAAAAAATTTTTTTTTACTAGGTCATCGAGCGTGGTGTCAAATGAAAGGTTGTGAAAACACGAGTAAAAAATATATATACAACGTATTAGTTGCGCCCACTTTTCTTTGTATTATTTTTAAAAAATCGCGAAAAATCGCTGTCCATCCGCCTTATCTCGGAAAGTACACACCAAAAAATTTTGAAAAAATTCTAGAATATTCTGCACGGGGTGTAAATTGAACGAAAATTATCACGGGTGCATTACCTTTAATAATTTATCTGGTATATATAAAAAAAAAAAAAAAAATTCAAGGTCATCAATTTTCAGTAAAGATTGGCAAAAAACTTTGTTGAAAACTTATTTAGGGTGTGTTTTGTGAAGTAACTGATCATTTTATACCTCCGTAACAATTTTTTTTATTTTAAAAGCAATCAACGTACGGAACACTAATTGCGCAAGTGCAACTTGCACTTGACCGGTTTTTTTGTCATACAGTCCCTGGCCAAATTATTAGACGCACTGCAAGATTTCATGTAAAATATTAATTACCGAGTGATATTGTACCGTTTTATTATTTTAAATTGATTTGTTTTTTTATTTTTATATTATCCAATCAATTACCTATTTATTTGACATAAATAAAACAGCATTAATTTAGAAAAGCATAAGTTTATTAAGTTTTAAAGAAAAGTGAAATTAATGTTAGTAAAAGTCAATATTTAGTTGAGCCACCTTTAGCCGCTATCAAAGCTTTAATTCTGCGCGGCATGCTATCAATGCAAGATTGTACTGTCTCCTGCATTTGAGGATGATGATTCCACACATGAATAATCTTTTCTAGGAGCTGGGTTTTGTTGGTAATCACATCTTTAGCCACTTCTCTTTTCATCAGCTCCCACACATTTTCAATGGGGTTCATATCAGGGCCAATCCAACAGAGGGATATTTTTTTCTGCCAAAAAAGCTTTAACAGACCGAGCAGTGTGGCAGGGAGCTCATTCTTGCATGAAAGTGAATGGTTCCCCATTTGGAAACCATTCTCTGAGCTGCGGAATCAACCGATTTTGTAATACTTCTTTGTACTGATCTTGCCTCATTATTCCTTTGACGACGTACAGACGTCCAGTGCCCTTGCCGCTGATGACTGACCAAATCATCACTTTGGTGGGATGTTTAACCGTCGGGACGACACAATCAGGATGAAACTTTTCTCCATGACGACGACGCACATACTGAGCTTTATTCTGCAAAATTTCGAATGTGCTTTCGTCACTGAAGCAGACCTGTCAAAAATAGGAAAAATATATAAACTTCCATGTTTATTTGCATTATTTAACTGAAAATGATAATAATGTATCAATTATTGATTAAATTGCTGTATCTTACCGATCTCCAGAAGTCCACATCTTTGTCTTGCCATTGTTTGGCCCACTTCAGGCGCTTTGCTTTCATTGCAGCTGTTAACTTGGGCTTCCTGGCGGGGCGACAGGCCTTAAAATCTAATTCTTTCAATTTTCTTCGAACAGTGCGCTCAGAAGCATTTACGCTAGCATCCTGGAGTTGTGATTTTATTACCTTTGTGGTAGCAAATCTGTTTTCTACACAAATTTTCTTCAAACATCTCTCTGACCGTGGAGTGAAAATTGGTTTTCTACCGCATCTTTTCTTTCTTTTCGGGCTTAATTCCTTCCCTGACTCAATTTTCTTTTTTATGCATCGTACACTAGCTTCAGAAACCCCCAATCTTCGTGATATTTCTCGGTTTGTAAATGTTTTCGCAATCACAAGGGCCTTCACTTCAGCTTTTTTACGTGGTGAAAGATCGCCTTTTCTACCCATAATGAAAATAGTCCAATTACTTTTTTAAAACACTGCATACAAAATAAACTAATAACTGAGTAGTATAAAACTATTAAACAAACAATCTCAGTCCATAAAGCCACAGAAACACGTCCGTACCTGACTCAATTCCGATCGCGACTGATACAGGTTTGTACTTATTTACGTTCATGTATCACTTTGTCAACACAGTGTTGCCATATGTTAAAAATAAATACAAATATGTAGTCTACAACAATTCTTTTAAATAAAAATCAATAATATTGTAGTTTAAATATACCATTATTGCATAAAAACTCTTAAGAAACATAAAATTACTAAAAAAAATACAGTGCGTCTAATAATTTGGCCAGGGACTGTATATTGAAAAAAACACAGAATGCCTATTTATCTATATATTAAGATCCTTTAAGTTATTTCGTATAAATATTCCCCTGTTCTGTGCTGTAAGAGAACACTGCTAGCAGGACATTGCGTCTAAACGTTTTTTTTACAGGTTTTTTAGGGTCGCAAAATTTGTGTTTTGTATTGTACTCCTTCACGCCTCAATAGGAATTTAACATCAATATTTATATTTTGTACATATAGACAAGGATCTCCTAATACCCGTCGGCATTGTCCAAGTGCCAAAACGTACATTTTTATCTCACGGGACCTTTTAGATAACGCGGTAGTCTTCTTTGAAACTGCACAGTCTAGATACAGCATTATTATGATTTTATCCTCTCTAGGATATTACCAGGAGTATTGTCCTGAGTTTCGGACCCCGAAAAACTTGTGCTCTTTTGTTTATAAACAATTTAGGTTTTCAAAATGCGTTTTTTTGAGCTGTAAATGTGAATAATTCCGGTTATATAAGTCAGATCGAGACAATAAAAAAATCAAACTCTTCGTAATGAAATTTCCAACAAAGTCTCGCTGGTTTTAATTTATCAAGTGCATACATAACCTACAAAATTGAAAAAACATGCGAAAAACTTTTTTTTTCATTTTATTGTACAGGGTGAGTCAACTATAAAGTAAAATTCATTATCTCATTTGTTTCGGGAATGACGAAAAAATATTAAATACAATAGTTTTAGGGAATATTAAGGTGCACAGTTTAAAATTATTTTTGAGTATACAGGGTACTTCAAAAAAGTGTGGCCGATATAACATATGTTTTTTTAAATGGAACATCCTATTTTCTAATTTATTTTTAAATTCTACGTAAAATTTTATAACTTTTTTATTAATAATGTTATATACCTAGACGTAGTAGTTTTTCTAGTATTTCAATTTTTTTAAAAAAAAATACTAGTTTTCAGTTTTGTAAAAAATTGACAGTAGCGCCATTGTTTCTGAAGGTGGAATACTCATAATTCGTTCTAGCGTTCTATAGAGATGAAAAAAAGATATATGTAAATAAACTTGAGTTAGATGCTACAGGGTGTTCAAAATAAATTGAAAAATCTCAAATTTTTTAAATGGCACACCCTGTATATTAGTATATTTTCTGATAGATTTTACAAAACCCTCCAACTTTTATTAAGTATGTCATATACCTATTTCTAATAGTTTTCGATTTATTTTGAGTTTTTCATTTTTTACCATCTAGAAAATCTTTTCAGTGCTTAATGGAACGGTTTGATGGTAGTGGTAAGGTTGAGTATACGAAACTAAACGGAAAGTAGTAAACCAGAATGCTACCAATGAGGAAAACGAAATGGAGATTTTACTTCATGTTGAAGATAATCCCCAGGTCAGCAGCCGTCAACTAGCTGACTTATCTGACACATCCCAACCTACGGCTAATCGAACCACGAGAAAATACAAGTATCATCCCTTTCATATGGAAGAACAACAAGAACTTCAAGATCGTGATTTTGAACGACGAGTAAACTTTTGTAAAACCATGAATGGAGCAATAGAGGCCGATCCAAATTTTTTATCCAAAATAATGTTTTCTGATGAAGCTACTTTTTGCAGTAATGAAGCAGTTAACAGCCATAACATACATTATTATTTAACGTTAATCTATTTTGGGTCCGGGAAGTTCAAAACCAAAACCATTGGTCGCTTAATGTATAGTGTGGAATATTAAATTTTCGAATTATTGGTCCATATTTTTTCCGCGAATCGCTCAACAGGCCTAGATATCTAAATTTTTTGCAAAACGAATTACCCCAGCTTCTTGAAGAAGTTGATAACTTTGAAAGGGAACAAATGTGGATTCAACAAGACGGAGCTCCTGCTCACTACCACCAGGAAGTTCGGGAATTTTTAAACGATCGTTACCCACAAAGTAGGGATGGGTTCATACAGTGGCCCCCTCGATCACGTAACTTAACACCTTTAGACTTCTTTTTGCGAGGCTACATTAAAGGTCGTGTTCATGTGGATGCGTGCAGGACAATAATACGTCATAATAATTAATCATTAGATAAGGTAAACTATATTAAAATTATTATTAACTATTGGTTTATGTTTTCACAATAGCATAGTGTATTAAAAACAAGGGTAAAAATTGAAAAATTCAAAATAAATCGAAAACTATTAGAAATAGGTATATGACATACTTAACAAAAGTTGGAGAGTTTTGTAAAATCTATAAGAAAAAATAATAATATACCATGTGTGCCATTTGAAAAATTTGAGATTTTTCAATTCAGAATAGTCGAAATGCATAAATTTATTTTGAACACCCTATTGCATCTAACTCAAATTGCTTTACATATATTTTTTTTGTCATATCTTTAGAACGCTCGTACCAATTATGAGTATTCCATCTGCAGAAACAATGGCTCTACTGGCAATTTTTTATAAAACTGAAAACTAGTATTTTTTAAAAAAAAAAATTGAAATATTAGAAAAACTACTAGGTTTAGGTATATAATATTATTAATAAAAAAGTTATAAAATTTTACGCAGAATTTAAAAATAAATTAGAAAATAGGATGTTCCATTTAAAAAAACATGCTATATCTGCCACACTTTTTTGAAGTACCCTGTATACTCAAAAATAATTTTAAACTGTGCACCTTAACATTCCCTAAAACTATTGTATTAAACATTTTTTCTTCATTCCCGAAACAAATGAGATAATGAACTTTAGTCTGTCGTTGACTCACCCTGTACAATAAAATTTTAAAAAAAAAAAACAGTTTTTTTGTCTGTTTTTTTCCATTTTATAGTTTATGTACGTACTTGAGCGACTTAAAACCAACGAGGATTTATTGGAAATTTCATTACGAAGAGTTCGTTTTTTAGTGTTCAGTCCGTCTGTCACACCTGATTTTCTCCGAAACTAAGTTGAAATTTGGCACTCATTGATTGCCTCATCAGAGCCATGTAGTTTTGAAAGTTAAATTTTGTCTTAAGGGATTAGTTTTGGGGGGTGAAATCGGTAGCGTAAAAAAAATTTTCACCAGGTCGTGGAGTGAGGTGTCAGTAAAAAAGACAAGTTCAAAAATATGTATAATGTAATATTTACGCACAATCCTCTTTGTAATATTTTTAAAAAAGTGTGAAAAATCGCTATTCCCCCATTATCTCGAAAACTATTTATCAAAAAATTTTGAAAAAATTCTGGAATATTCTCTACAAAATGAATCTCTATGAAAATTATCACGAGCGCATTAACTTTAACAATTTATCTGGTATATAAAAAAAAATCAAGGTCATCAGTTTTCACTAAAAATTGGAAAAAAACTTTGTTGTAAACTCATTTGAGATGTTTTTGTGAAGTCACTGATCATTTTATACCTCCGTAACAAAAATTTTTATTTTAGAAGTAATCAACGTACGGAACATTAATTGTGCAAGATCACTTTGCACCTAACCCCATTATTTTGTCTCGATTTGACTTATAAAACCGGAAATATTCACATTTTAAGCTCAAAAAACGTGTTTAGAAAACTTCAATTGTTTATTCCCAACAGTAAGAACCATTTACAGGGAAAACAAGAAAGAATATGAATGAAATTTGCTCTTAAAACTAAGGTACTAAAGTAATAACAAAAAAAAAGAAGAAAGAAAGAAATAGAAATGAATAAAGAAATTAAATGAATCAGCGCAGTTCAAATTAGAATAAAAGTGAAATAAAACAATTATTAGTTACGTACATCCAACAAGCAAAACAAACTTCTAAAAGAATTTTTATAAATGTCCTATCAAATGAAATAATCTAAACATATTGACCGAATCTTATTTTCGGTGTCTGCAAAAATGTCACATTCATTACTAATTAAGTTAAATTTATTGCACATAACATTGATTGGTTCAATTATCCTGAGATTAGTCCTAGCACGGGAACAAACAAAAGTAGCAGTATTTCGTGAATTAATTCTAGGCACCAATATAGCCACCTCCGATAGCTGAGGACAGTCGATGACTCCGTGCAACAATTTATACAAGAAAATTATAGACGAACACTCTCTGCGAGCCTCAAGTGATTGAAAATTAAATTTTTTCAATAACAAAGAGTACTCTATTCCTCTCATTGGATAGACACCATCTACCTTATAAAATATTTTAGAAATCTTCTTTGAACTCGTTCTAGCATTAGTTTGTAGCATAAATAATAAGGGCTCCAAATAAGAGAGGAATACTCTAGTTTGGATCTCACATAAGACTCATATAGCAGTATTAAAGATCGTTCACTATTAAAGCTTCTACAGTTGCGCACTATAAAACCATATAGACGATTGACTTCCAACGTTGCGTTATTAATGTGATTAGAAAAATCATTTTGTTATCGAATACTACTCCCAAGTCCCTTACACTATTGGTGCGCCCGAGAGTTGACGTTCCTAGTGAATATTCATTTGTTATTATATGGTTTTTCCTCGTCACCGACATAACATTTAGAAATATTCAAGTCTAATTTATTGTGCTTACACCAATCTTCAAGCACGCAAAGCTCAGTTCGAAGCACTTTACAGTCCTGAATACATGAGACGGGCGCATACAGCTTGAGATCATCAGCGAAAAGCAGCCTGCCACAATTCAGAGTATCACAGAGGTCATTAATATATAGCAAAAATAGTAGGGGGCCAAGATTGGATCCGTGTGGCACGCCCGAGGTTGCGGTATAGGAATCGGAAATATATCCATTATACGAGGCTGGTTTGAAAAGTCCGTGCAAAGTCCGAGAGATGGCACCACCGGCGCATATCGAGGTCATGTTTAGTTAGTAGCATCTCTTGAATGAACGCACACCAAGTTTCAGCCATATTGGTCTATTTCTTTGTGTTTGGCATTCGTGTGAATCAAGGAAGTCGAGTGATTTTCAAGAAATGGACGAAAAAGAATTTCGTGTGGTGATTAAACATTACTTTATGAAAGGCAAAACGCCTCAGGAGACTAAAGAGAAGCTTGATAAACATTATGGTGACTCTGCATCTTCGATTAGAACAGTTTATAAGTGGTTTCAAAATTTGCGGACTGGCCATATGAGCACAAGTGACGCTGAACGTTCTGGACGGCCTGTGGAGGTTACGACTCCAGAAATCATTGATCAAATCCATGATATGGTGATGGATGACAGAAGAGTTAAGGTGCTTGAGATTGCTAGTGCTGTGGGTATCTCGACTGAACGGGTACATAATATTTTGCATAAACATTTGGACATGAGAAAGCTATCCGCAAGATGGGTGCCGCGATTGCTCACGCTTGACCAAAAACGGAATCGTGTGAAGTGTTGCAAGGATGGTTTGCAGCTGTTCCAGAAGAATCCGGAGGACTTTAAGCGTCGTTTCGTCACTGTGGATGAAACATGGATACATTACTATACTCCTGAGACCAAACAACAATCTAACAATGGGAATCTGCACCAAAAAAGGCGAAGACCGTTCCTTCGGCCGGAAAGGTTATGGCGACTGTCTTTTGGGATTCACAAGGGATAATCCTCATCGACTATCTGGAAAAGAGTAAAACTATTACAGGTGAATATTATTCATCGTTATTGAACCGTTTGAAAACCGAGCTGCAAGAAAAACACCCGCGATTGGCCCACAAGAAAGTCCTTTTCCATCACGACAACGCACCAGCACACACCTCAGCAGTTGTGGGTCGCAAAATTAATGGAAATAGGATTCCAACTCGTTTCACATCTCCCCTATTCTCCAGACTTAGCTCCCTCGGACTACTATTTGTTCCCCAATTTGAAGAAATGGCTGGCGGGACAAAGATTTTATTCAAACAAGGAGGTAATTGCAGACACTAATGGATATTTTGCAGACAAATCCTATTATTCGGAAGAGATCAACAAACTAGAACATCGGTGAACGAAGTGTATAAGCCTAAAAGGAGACTATGTCGAAAAATAAAAAACGTTTACCCCAAACACATAAGTAGTTTTTATT
The DNA here is from genome assembly GCA_019049505.1 of Pachyrhynchus sulphureomaculatus. Classification (NCBI taxonomy): domain Eukaryota; kingdom Metazoa; phylum Arthropoda; class Insecta; order Coleoptera; family Curculionidae; genus Pachyrhynchus; species Pachyrhynchus sulphureomaculatus. The sequence continues at coordinate 1,545,648 of CM032448.1, forward strand.
TTTGCACGGACTTTTCAAACCAGCCTCGTAGTGTACTGACTGAGAGCGGCCCCCCAAACATGAAGAAAATAAACTGCACGCATCCACACCAAAACCCATACGCCAAAGCTTCTGCAGCAAAACGAAACGAGATATCCTATCAAAGGCTTTAGAAAAGTCCGTGTATATTACGTCAACCTGCCCTCCTGCGTCTAATATGTTCTCTGTAAAGTTTGTATACACTCCCAAGTTTGTTACAGTGGATCTACCATCAATAAATCCATGTTGATGGGTTGACAGAATACCTCTAACCTGAGTATAAATGCTATTATACAGAACTACTTCAAATAGCTTCGAAAAATTGTTCAGAATAGAAACAGGTCGATAATTGTTTACCTCGCTACGTTCACCGGAAAATGGTGCACACCCTCGTTTCCTTTCAGCTCCCGGAAATGTTAACGTCCTTAACGCCAGATTATATATGTATTTTTTATAGGCACCATAAGTGCACCCATACAATCTTTAACCATAAAAGATGGAATACCATCAGGTCCTGCGGTCAGCCTATTCTGTAATTTTTTAGCAGCGTGTTGAATCTAACTGTCTGTTACAGAAGCTAATGAAATGTCAACATTACCGTCACAGCTGATACGCACTCTCCGGAACAAAATCGATTTCATTCTCGTTAGGCAAGAATACACTTTCAAAATAAGAAGCGAACACATTTACTAGGTCTTGTGGCTTTTCATACCAAGCACCGCGCAAATGAATTGCTCCGGGAATCCTTGATTCTCGATTCTTCTGATTAATAAAGGACCAAAACTTTCCTGAATCACTGTTAATTGCTTCCTGGACACCAAGTATGTACCTATCAAAAGCTGATTTGCACTTAACCTATATAACCTTATAAACAAAAGAGTACAAGTTTTTCGAGGTCCAAAACTCAGAACAATACTCCTGACCCCAGAGAGGACAAAATCATAATATTGCTTTATCTAAACCATGCCTATCCCATCATTATTTTAACCTTTTTTTACTACACTATGGGGCCAGGCCAAATATACTTAAATAAATTAATTAATAAGTATATCGACCTAGCGGGGTTTCAACCTGAGACTCTGATTACAGCAAGCTGGAACTGTAACACGGAGCCAGAGTCGCGACAAGTCAGTAGGTTTGACACTGTTAACGTCCAGCTAAATAGACAGTAGACTGTGATACAATAGAATTAAATTACCAATACAACGAAAGTTCTAGGTAAGCTGTTAGCGATCTGTTACTTATCTGATTCCCAGAATAATCCAATGCCCAAGAACGGAAAGTAGGTATGTACGGACAATAATAAATTATATTATTAAACTTATTTCTTTGTTTATAATATTATTGTCATGTTTGCATATTACTAATTAAAAATTAAATTTTCTCCTCACGTCGTTTACGGTTTTTTATGGCGTAAAAGCGTCGCTATGCAATCGCTTATAACACATTTATATGAATTTTTATATTTTCTATGACCGTAATGACCGTTTTGTTTATTGGTCATCGACAGTTTTTGCATATCTCGTAATATATTATGTGAATATCGTGAAGTAAGGGTCCATGAGGATGTCCGGTGCAAGCGCAACCGAAATGTTGAAAATTAATTCAATTTCAAACGATAAAATCGCAGAGTGCTAAATCAGGATTACAGGGGTGAATGTTGTAACGTGACAAATTCACAGTATTCAGTAAAGGCTTGTGGACCCTGTAATTGTCGTGCAAGACTAAAGTTTTGGTTCCCCAAGAATTCGGATTTTTTCGTACGGCTTTAAATCACCCTTCAGCAAGCCTCTCCATTAATTCTAGATTTCCATATATTAAATAAGCAAAAATTGATATCTTGATGATGGTGTGGACGGCATCGAAAAGTCGGGATTCATTTGAATCATAATAAACATTCAAGAGACTGATATCTGGCTCGTTTAAAGTACTTGCTCTATGGACGAAATTCCATTATGTTGGCCAAAAATAACTATTGTTCGTTTATCTTTTCCGTCATTTCATAAAAACGGCTGAACTTATCGAAATTTTTCATGAAACTACTGTAGATCAAAGGTCGAATTGTAAGCTTATTTTATTTTAATATAACCGGCCAAGTGCAAGTCGGACTTGCGCAATTAGTGTTCCGTACATTCCGTTTATACACCAGATAAATTATCAAGGGTAATGCACTCGTGATAACTTTCGTGCAATCTACACCCGGTGGAGACTATTCCAGAATTTTTACAAAATTTTTTGATAAGTACTTTTCGAGATAAAGGAGGGGACAGCGATTTTTCGCAATTTTTTAACGATAAAACAAAGAAAAGTGTGTGCAAGTGTTACATTATATAGATTTTTAAACTCGGGTTTTTACCAGCTTTAATTTGACACCCCACTGATTGACTTGGTATTTTTTTTTTTTTTTACTTTCGAATTCACCCGCCAAACCGTAATTCTTAAGTCAAAATTTAACTTTCAAAACTACACAGCTTTGATGAGGCCATCAATTCCTATATTAGCGCCAAATTTCAACTTTCTATGTTAAATAGTTTCGGAGAAAATCGGGTGTGACTGACGGATAGATAGATACCGAAGTGATCTTAATCATCAATTCCTATATTAGTGCCAAATTTCAACTTTCTATGTCAAATAATTTCGGAAAAAAATCGGGTGTGAAAAACGGACAAACAGACGGACGGACAGGCACCGAAGTGCTCTTATAAGTGTTCCGTACGGAACACTAAAAAATGATATACAGGATGTGGAGCCACAAAGATATGAGACAATATTCTAGAAATTCGTTCACCAACAGAAAACTTTTACTTATATGAATGATATAAGAGGGTATCATTCATATATCCTCTGCAACTACTACTCATACAGCAAGAGCACCAAAATAAGACCCCTTACTTTTATAAAAATGCAATTGAAGAAATCTTTTGCGATGTCTATTTTGAATTGTAGCTTGAGCATATAACTTCAGACTTCTAGGAATTAATTACACAGCCCCACAAAAAAAAAATGGGGTATACTTTTGATGCGATATATCAGATCCGTAGTATTTTTGCCCGCTGATCACGAATCTGACGTCAGAATATCGCCATCACATCTCAATTTTTTTCTAACCTCAAAAAATAGGTAAAAAAATTAAGAAAAATATACTCCTAAAAAATTGATTCAAGCTTTTTGATGAATCCAAAGATGTATTAATATGTATTCGGACACGCTAAGCTAATATTCATCGGTTGGATTGAGCCATACAGTTCTGATTTCTTTCTAACCTCAATAAATCAGACAGATATAGTGCTTCTCGAATGCAAAAACGAATTCAAATTAAAATTCAACCGATCCTTACCAAATTTGGTACACGAGGATTTTTTTGGGTCGCTGATCACGAATCTGAGGTTGGATTTGCAAAATTCAAGATGGCAGATGTTTTCGCGCCATTTTGAACGCCGAGAAAATTCATCGGTCGATTTTTATTCTTCTACCTGCAACGGTGTTACTCCACTAGCCGGTAGAGTCCCTGGATAACGGCTGAGATGCCGTCATGGCAGGTAGAAGAAAGAGAATTATGATGCAGGGACTCGGAAACCCAGTATCGGCGGTTGGTCAGGGTGAGAAAGCGGGCCCGCAGCCGTCGTCATCCAGCGACCGTAGCTCTTCATGTGTGGGTGACTTGGCTCATGTAGAGTATAATGCTACAAGAAAACGGTCTCACGGTACAAGGACTTTTCATAAGTGCGATAAAAACAGTGATTCATTTTGTTATATTTGCTGTCAACACGTATTGAGTAAAATGGGGTCACCGATAACGGATAAGATTAAAACCTTATATAAGGATTGTTTTAACATTGAAATACAGCACCAGGATACAGATTGGGGTTCCCCACATCATTTGCAGTTCTTGCAAAATAATGTTGTACATAAATAAGAAGGCGATTAAATATTCCAGACCAGCAATATGGAATAGACCATACAGTGAAAATGATTGCTACTTTTGTATGAATGTTGTATCTAGGCATACCCGAAAAAATAAAAGCACTATTACTTATAACGATGTTTCGACAGTAACAAGACCAACTAAACTAATTCCGCCTCCTGAACCACTTGATGCTGATGTTATGGAAACAAATGATTTCACCTTCTCAGTTCATGCCGAAAACATTGAGACTGTCGAAAAAGATTCAAACACTGTTACTAATGAATGTTCTAGTGACAACCTATCATATACTAGTGACACAGATAAAGAATTTCTACCATACAACCGTAAACCAGAACCAATACTCGTATCACAGTCAGAACTTAGTGATCTAGTCAGAGATTTAGGCTTATCCAAAGATGGTTCAGAGCATCTTGCTTCCTTTTTAAAGAAAAGACATTTACTTAAGCCAGAAGCTACGATTTCTTATTATAGAAACAGAGATGAAGAATTTCGAAAATATTTCACAATGGACGAGGAATTGTCACTTTCATATTGTACCGATGTAAAAGGTCTAATGGATGAATTTCAAAATAACTCATACGACCCTGAAGAATGGAGACTGTTCATTGATTCTTCTAAACGGAGCATTAAGGCAGTTTTGCTGCATAATACCAACGTTTACGCTCCCATTCCGATTGCTCGTTCCACAGTTATGGAAGAGCATATATGAAAAAATGAAGCAGCTTTTGATAAAAATAAGATATGCTGATCATAACTGGAAAATTTGTGGAGATCTGAAAATTGTAACAATATTGCTTGGCCAACAGTCAGGGTTTACACTTTATCCCTGTTATAAATGTCTGTGGAATAGCAGAGACAGGGAACGTCATTATAAGAAAAAAATTTGGCCAACAAGAGAATCGTTCACTCCTGGTGAAAAATAATGTATTGTTTCCACCATTGGTAGATCCAGGAAAAGTTCTTATTCCACCGCTTCACATTAAGCTTGGACTTATGAAGCAATTCACGAGAGCATTAGATACAAACGGCCCATGTTTCAAATATTTGCATAAAAAATTTCCGAAATTTTCTGAAGCTAAAATTAAGGCAGGCGTATTTGACGGGCCACAAATAAGAAAATTGTTTCAAGATTCATTATTTGTTACTAAAATGAATAAAGTTGAAAAAGCTGCTTGGCTTAGTTTTAAAGAAGTCGCAACAAACTTTTTGGGAAATAATAAAAGTCCTAAGTACAAAGAAATAGTCGAGAAAATGGTAAAAAATTTTCAAACATTAGGTTGCTTAATGAATCTAAAATTACATTTCCTGGACTCCCACATCGATGATTTCCCAGATAATCTTGGTGACTACAGTGAGGAGCAAGGGGAACGTTTTCACCAAGATCTGAAAATCATAGAAAATCGGTATCAAGGACGATGGGATGACCATATGCTAGCGGACTATTGCTGGTCGCTAAAAAGAGAAACAAGTCCTCAAAAGCGTTTGGGCAGAAAGCCTTTGAATAGGTCATTCGCGCCGAAAAAAGAACAAGATACAGCTAAAAAAAGGAAAGTTAGGCGCTGGTCTAACCTTCGCAATTCTAGGGCTTAAGGGTCTACTATTTGAGAGTATATGGTTTAAAAGTCCTGGTTTTGAGTTTATTGGGTCTCATTTTTAAAGTTACAGGGTTATTGAGGTCTATTTTTTGAGGTTACAGGTGTGTGGAGTCTAAGGTTTCAGGGTTTAGGGTTTAAGAGTATCAGGTTTGAGGATTCCCCAACTGTATACCAAATTTGGTAGGAATCGGTTGGTTTTCAAAAATTTTGTCCGCCATCTTGGAACCGCCATTTTGAATTTTGCAAATCCGACCTCAGATTCATGATCAGCAACCCAAAAAACCCCTGTGTACCAAATTTGGTAAGGATCGGTTGAATTTTAATTTGAATTCGTTTTTGCATTCGAGAAGCACTATATCTGTCTGATTTATTGAGGTTAGAAAGAAAACAGAACTGTATGGCTTAATCCAACCGATGAATATTAGCTTAGCGTGTCCGAATACATATTAATACATGTTTGGATTCATGAAAAAGCTTGAATCAATTTTTTAGGAGTATATTTTTCTTAATTTTTACTAATTTTTACCTATTTTTTGAGGTTAGAAAAAAACTGAGATGTGATGGCGATATTCTGACGTCAGATTCGTGATCTGCGGGCAAAAATACTACGGATCTGATATATCGCATCAAAAGTATACCCCACTTTTTTTTTGTGAGGTTGTGTTATTATATATGACCCATATTAATGTGTGGAGCAAAAACCTAATCACTTAAAGTCAACTTCCTCAACAAAATAGGGATGTCGGAAATGTGGACTCTAACACGACTCAATAATTAACGAACAGGTTTTGTAAAAAGCAAAGTCCGGGTGAACATAAGGTAAAATTGAAAGAATTATACCTGGGCCAAATAGAAAAAACCTGACCAAGTATACGTCCGACTTGCACAATTAGTGTTCCATACGCTGATTGCTTTTAAAATAAATAATACAATTTTAATGAGAATAAAACACTATTTTTTTGGTAAAATTTCCACTTTTATTGATTTTAATACTTGACACGTATTTCGCTAAAACGAAAAATATTTATTTCATTCCATACCCATACTTTTGACAAAGCTAATATTTTAGCGAAACGTGTGTCAAGTATAAAAATCAATAAAAGTGGAAATTTTATTAAAAATTTAGTGTTTTTTATTCTCATTGAATATGAATTTGGATCAAGTAACGGCTGAGTCAGTTAATTAGTTAATTAATAAAATTTTATTACCCTAAATGAGTTTTCAGTAAAGTTTGTTTCCGATCTTTGTTGAAAACTTATGACCTTGAAGTTTTTGTTTTTTTATATGCGAGATAAATTATTAAAGGTAATGTACTCGTGATAATTTTCATTCAATTTGCACCTTGTGGAGAATATTCCAGGATTTTGAAATGAACGTTGTTGAAATGTTCACTGCTTGAAAAGTAAACGTAAACTAAAACTCTCTGACTTCTCCCCGGGCATCCCACACAAGGAACAAAAAAGAAGGGGTGTGGTTTATGACACTCCAGGAAGAATTCTCTGATAAAAGGGTCCTTAGCAATAGCTTTTTTGTAGCAAAAACAAACCTTTTAAAGAATAGAACTAAATATCAGGTAGGTACACACTTTGCGATTCGTAAAATTATTTATAAAGTTAAAACAAATGACAATTTGATGTCTTATATATTGTACAATAACGTATTTGTATGATTGTTTATAATAATAAAAGGAAACAAGAAATGGTCAAAAGTATTTAAGTTAGGTATCTTTGTTGCCATTTTTCATTTTCGTTTTCTAAACAGGTCGAAGGTTGAATTTGAGGATTCGAATCATGTCGGGTTTTGGATGATGAATATCTTCAAATCTAAAAGTTTTAACAGAAAGTGGTTGGAGTAAAACTTTAAGACAAACAACATTTCCTATGAAATGAAACAAAAGTTCGGTTTCTAGGACGAATGTTTTTTCATTTTATGAGGGAAAAAACCACGATTTTTTTGGAAAAAATCGAATTCGTGCAAATCTTATTTTTTAGACAAATGGCAAATTTTAGGGGGGCCCCGCCGGCATTACGATGAAAAATATATTTCCCCCCTACACCTTGTGATCCCCTTAGTGGTTACGCAACATCCGGGTTTGGTGCAACATCGCTGATAAACGGCCATCAAAGACACGAAACACTTGCACGCTTAATAAGCCTAACGCTTCGTAAGAAGTAAAAGAAACAAAAATAACAGTGCGATAGTGCAAAAACTTTTCTAACCCAGTAATTTTCCTCATAATCCATAAAAAGCACTTCTATAAAAGCGTTAATAGGATGAACGCAACTCATACATTCCATAAACGAAAAAATATTATGAAAATCACGTAGGAAAAATATCCATAGGAAAAAAAATTTCATTTTTATTAAGTATCGTTTCCGGTGCTTAATAGTCAGTAAAACTGGTGAATAATAATAAATAAAACGATCATCGATTCGAGAAAAAAAGGGGGTCACAACACATCGTTTTTGTTTTTTTAATTCAATTAAATATATTCTTGCAATAAATTGTGCTAGTGTAGACAACCAGTGCAGTCGTCGATGGTAAAATGATTGATGGCATTTTTGGAACAGACAAAAGTATTGCTTTGAACAGATGGGACATAGATTTTTGTTTCTTATTTTCCCTAATTGTTAAGACCCTTAGTACCTCAATTTTCGTAGATTTTACTATTGTTATTACACGTTTTCCGAACTGAAGATATAGAATACATAAAAAATTCAACATTAATAAAAAATCGATTAAGGTATTTCTTACGAGAAGACAGAGAGAGCATTATATTAGAAAAACACGCGAAATAATTGAATCGGTGAGTTCGACAACCGTACAAGTCCAAAATTTGACATTTTAAACTGAGATAGCCATTTGTTTTAAATATATCCCCCTATCAACTGAGCATAAAAACCGTACGATATACTTAAACGTTAACGCTCTACAGTAGGCTGCCGTTCGGTGATGACTGGAAAAAACCGTACATGTCCGTGACTTGTACGGTTTTTCATCTCAGCTACTAAAGTATCTGCAGTTATTTGTTTACAAAGAAAGAGTTGACTTCGTGTGGGTTTTATTAATTAAAATAGCTTAATTATCGTGTGTTTTTAAATTTGTTTAAATCAAATATGTCATCCTGTGACAGAGAAGATGTGGTTACTAGCAATGGCAACAAAAAAAGAAAAAGGAATATTGTTAGTTGGAAACATAACCAAAGAAAAATAGCACGTTTGCACGGTCAGGAATATGTTGGTAAAAAACGGAAAACATATTGAAGCGAAAACTGTCGGACCTACATGCATGTAAGTTTACATTTTTTTTTTTAATTAATTAATTTTAACTAATGAATACATTTTTAAGGTGTAAAAAAAAGTGCATGCAGCAGTTTACTAATGAAGAGAAAACAGAAATAATATCAAAATTATACGACGGTAAGCCAAAAAATGAACAAGATACGTATTTGCAGGGGCTTATTGAAGCAAAGCCTATTGAAAGACATCGGATAAGAGGCGTAAAACCTAAACAACAAAGAAAATCAAATTTTTTGTACTTTGTTATGAAACAATCAAATCGAATTTCCGTATGTAAACAGGCATTTATCAGTCTTCATGCCATATCTCATTGGCAAGTTCAGCGTTTAAACACCTTACTTCTAGCTACAAAATCACCAAAGGATTTAAGAGGCCGGCACAACAACAGACCTCGTGCAATATGCGAAGAATGGATTGTGAAAATAAAAGAACACAATTGAGTCATTCCCGGTTAAAGTTTCCCATTACTCCTCAAAAACCATTCATTATTTGGATGCATCTTTAAATGTGAAGAAAATGTACAATCTGTTTATAGATAAAAATCCACAGCTAGAAAATTTGGTTAAATACGAATTCTATCTAAAATATTATAATGGAAACTACAATCTCAGGTTTGGAAGACCACAGGTTGATGTCTGCTCGGTATGTGAAAGCCTTGGAGCTAAACTTAAAGATGTTAATCTTAATGATAATGCAAAGAGAGTGGTTGCAGCGGAACTCATAGTTCATAAAAGGCGCGCAAAAAAGTTTTACACGAAACTAAAAGAAGTGCAATCTCTGTGTAAGGAACGACCAGAAGTAATGGGCCTAGCTTTTGACTATATGCAGAATATGCCCCTCCCACATATCCCGGTTCAAGATATTTTTTATCTGAGGCAACTTTGGGTATATGCATTTCAGATTCATAATCTTAAAGACAACACTGGTCATTTTTATAGCTACCACGAGGGTGAAGCTCTAAGAGGATCTAATGAAGTATGCACATTTCTTTATGATTATATATTGAACCACATACCATCTAAAATCACTGAGTTACACTTATTTTCTGATGGATGTGCGGGACAGAATCGTAACCAGACCATGGTTCGCTTTTTGCTAGCATTGCAGGCGACCAAGAGATTTAACAAAATATACCATTACTTTCCAATAAGAGGGCATTCATTTTTGCCCTGCGACAGGGATTTTGATTGTGTCAAGAGGGTGATTAAAAAACACGATCGAATTTATATTCCAGAAGAATATCAAGAAATAATACTATCTTCAAGGAAAAAACAGCCATTTACTGTAAAGTTAATTCGACATAACGATATTATTGATTTTAAAAAGTGGTGGCCGACTGATTATAAAAAAACGTGTTCTATTTTAGTCAGTGGTGATAATACTAGAAAAGAAAATTTTGCTGTGTCAAACTATAGGCAATTTCTTTATGACAGTTCAACTCCAGGTTATGTGACAACGTGGAATTACATAAACGGTTTTCTCTCCTACACATTTAAGTTATTAAACATAAGGAAAGTCCTTCTCTACCGACTGCTGGCGCTTATAAAGATCCTCTACCTATTAATGAGAAAAAAGTCGAGGATATTAAAAAAGTTATGCAATATATGACTGGTGAAATGTTAGAATTTTTCTACCATATAACATCCTGTAATACGACAACGGCAGAAAATGACGATTAAAATGTTTAAATCAGTATTTATTTTGTTATTCTTTTAGAACTATTAAAAATGTAATTATTTTTCACCTGTTTTATTTTTTTTTTTACGATACTGATTTCGAAAACCGTACTTGTCCACTAACTTCTTCTCATCATCTCAAACGCAACCGACGAAGTATTTAATCAAAAACTCCCGCAACGACAAAGAAATCCCAACAGCACAAAACCAAAATTCAAACGGCAAATAAGAATAGAAAAACCAAATCAACAACATCAGGAGATATCTAGGACACCTTACCCAGTTTATCAACGGGAACGTGTCCAAACGAGTCACGCAGAGTATAAACAAGATCAAGTCCGGGTCTCCCAATAGAACACTGCCAGAAATCCTGGATACTCTGAAAACAAAAATTATCCGGATATGCCGCAAGACTTCGTAGATACAAAAGAACCAAATGAGAGGAAAGATACCAACAACCTCTTCCGAAGAAGCCAAACACAGTTCTACCGGGAAAACTATGCACAGCAAACAGACAGCGGTGACCGAACCATCAAACAAACAAGAACTCGCAGATCATTGGGGAAAAGTATCTGGTCAGAACCCAAACTACCCAATAATAACACCCCCTGGATCAAAGCCAAAGAAAGGCAAAGATAAACATGTGACAGAACAGGAAAATTCCACATTAACTACTGTGGACCAAAGAGCATGATGAGGCGCCTGGATGCAAGAAGTTCCGGAGGTAGAATGGCCCCCCGTTCGGATCTCCGGGTAGGGGCTGGTTCGGAGGCGTCGACTTGCAGACATCATAATTTTAAGATAGATTTTTGCAACATACGAGGTACAAACTCGAACATAAATCAGTGCATCAACACCTGCAATCAGATAAACCTCATGTACTCGCTCTATGTGAAACCAAGGTCAGTCCATCGACCAGCACGGTCAACTATCTTTATCTTGGGTACGACTTCTATTCCCGATTTAGGCGTAACTTTGGAATCTGTCTTTTTGTCAGAAGCGACCTCTCTTGTCAACGAGAAGAAGCTCTGGAGCCCCCAAACTTTGATGTTATGTGGTTAAAAATAACGACTCAACAAAACCACAAGGTTCATCTGTATCCTGTATCGACCACCAAGTGATACCAATTTTCGAACACTTTTCGCTTCTCTTGCAGACACCATCGATCATTTACAAAGTAACTATCCAAGTGCCGAAATTGCCATCCTGGGCGACTTTAATGTCCACAATATCAACTGGCTCAAATATTCAAATATTACCGACGAACAAGGTCGTGAAGCTGAATCATTCTCAATCAGTTATGGCTTAACTCAGCTTATTGACGAACCAACACGGATCCCTGATCGAGACGGGGAGTTCGCCAGTCTTCTTGATCTGTTTTTAACCACCAATCCGGAGATTTACACGGTCACCGTAAATCCGCCGTTAGGTTCTTCCGACCATAAACTGCTTTCGACATCGAGTATCCTGCCAATCAGTGACAGAGAGGCGCCTAGGCCGCGCAAGATTTGGCACTACAAATCTGCTAAATGGGAAGGTCTCATGGAATACTTTCGAACTTTCCCTTGGATGGACGTTTGTTTTCGATCCGATAACCCATCTGACTGCGCCAGGGAGGTCTCCGATGTTATTTTGGCTGGTATGGAAGCTTACATCCCTTTTTCGAAGAAATGCTCCTCCAACGGCAAGCCTTGGTTCGACCGAAAATGCAAAGAAGCTGTTGCTTCTAAACATATTGCCTACCGACAATGGCGTGAAAATCCTAACACCTTAAACCGAAACATCTTTGTTCATGCCCGGAACAGATGCAAGGGAATTATCGACGAAACCAAGGAGGCACACAATCAACGAATTAGAAACAAACTTCTCGCTTGTCCCAACAATTCCAGGTCTTTTTGGGCAGTCGCTAAGGCAGTTAGTCAAAACTTTACCAAATCCACGATACCACCACTCACACGGCCAGATAATTCCATTGCAACCACACCTGTTGAGAGAGCGAACTTGTTGGCTGAACTCTTTGCTTCACATTCTACTGTCGATTTCCAAGGAAAAACCCACCTACTATTCCCATATTGCAGCCAAGGATGCCCGATGTTGTCTTCAGACAGCGCATCATAAAGCGTATTTTAATGAAGCTAGACACCAAGAAGGCTTCTGGCGCTGACGGAATACCTGCCATAGTTCTCAAAAACTGTGCAAGGGAACTAACACCAGTTTTCTGTAGACTTTTTAACCTATCCTACAGAAAGGGAATATTTCCGTCCTGCTGGAAATGTGCCACGGTTCAGCCGATACCTAAAAAAGGTAAGAAGACCTTGCCAAATAACTACCGACCAGTTGCACTGCTTTCAATAATATCGAAAGTCATGGAAAAGGTTATCAATGAGCATCTTCTAAAATATCTTGAACGATTCAATATTATTAGCGATCACCAATATGGTTTTCGTAAACATAGATCAACAGGAGATCTTCTGACTTATGTAACACATGTTTGGAACAACGCAATTGAACACTTTGGAGAATCTCGAGCGGTTGCTCTTGACATATCCAAGGCATTCGACCGTGTTTGGCACGATGGACTGTTGGCTAAGTTACGCTCTTATGGTATGTCTGAAAGGTTCTGTTTGTGGCTCTTATGTTTCCTCAGAGAGCGTTCTTTACGAGTGGCGGTCGACGGATTTCTTTCTAACACCCTCACTATCAACGCCGGTGTGCCCCAGGGCTCCATACTGTCTCCTACTCTCTTTCTCATTTACATTAACGATCTGCTGGAAAAGACCGGGAATCCAATCTATAGCTTTGCAGATGACAGTACGCTTGTCTCTTCATTCACCTTGAACGCTCGGACATCGGCTGCTCAGGCGAATATCCGCAGACAGCAGGAGGTCGTTCAACTTAACAAAGACCTGGAAGAAATTCTATCTTGGGGTGACAGTAACCAAGTGGAATTTAACGCTACAAAAACCCAAGCGGCAGTTTTTTCTAAAAAAGTTAACGTTGCTGAACCCGACATAGTTATGTCGGGGCACTCCATTCCCCTAGCATCGTCGCTCAATTTGTTGGGCGTTAGTTTGGGAGCAAATATGTCTTGGCATGAACATGTTGCAGGCATAGCAAGGAGAGCTTCTCAAAAATTGGGAATATTATTTAGAACCAGAAAGCTTTACACCCCACAGCAACCGTTAATTCTTTACAAAGCCCAAATTCGACCAACTATGGAATACTGCTCCCACGTTTGGGGCTCCGCTCCCAAAACATACACTGCATTTGTTGGATTCTGTTCAGAGAAGAGCGGTCCGTCTGATTGGGGACCCGGAATTGACCGGCGGCCTTGATTCGCTGGAACATCGAAGAACGGTTGGCGACTTGAGTCTGTTCTACAAGTATTTTCATGGAAAGTGTTCGAAGGATGTAGCCTGCTTAATTCCTCCCAAAGCGGTGCATGTTAGAAATACACGTCGCGCTGGTGCTTCGCATCCATATGAGGTTCAGCTTGTTACGACGCTTTTCAAGCAATCTTTTATATGGAGAACGTCATCCCTTTGGAATAATTTGCCCAGCGCTGTGTTTCCCACCGAGTACAATTTACAGCGATTCAAGAACAACGTGAATCGCTTTTTCCGCACTCGTGCCGCTCCTGGAGCGTTTTAGGGACTTCCCTGCAGCACGTGTGCTAGACCAATAAAAAAAAAAAAAAAAAAAAAAACTTCTTTTAGCTATAACTATTAGACCGTTTCGTTTATAGAAAAACTATTACTAGATATAAATCCCAGATCACCAGATCTAAAACTTCTCTGTGTATGCCAAACCTGAGAAATAAGTAATTTAAAAGATTATCAGTTTTTCTTAAATTTCTCAAAATGACATTTTCGGACATGTACGGTTTGTCGAACTCACCGATTCAATTTGATTTTCAGGGTATAACGAATGTAGCAACGTAACTTCTCGCTTGCTTCCCGCCGCACGCAATCACGCGTTATTTATAATAACTAGAGACCGGATTATATGCAATATAAATATCTTGAAATATGCATGCAAATATGCATGAAAAATGCTTAAAATATGCATGAAAAGAGTCAAAATATGCAATATTAAATAATAATAAAAGTAGTAATTTTTAGTTTTTTATTTCAAAATCAGCATAAAATTAACAAGTTATCGACGATGTTTAAATTTAATTAACAATTATGGCAATGTGGAGTTTATTTGACGGATTTTATTCATTAACTGAATTGATTCGGTCAACGCCAAACCTCGAGTTTCAAGCTTTTTAATACCCGCAGGTATGTGGGAAAAGTGAGTGCTAATCAAAGCTTTGTTTTTTTTTTTTAATATCAGAATCGTTAACAACTTCCTTGGATTGACGAACTGCCATAGCCTCTGGACTATCGAAGTCATTTACTACACCTTTGATGGCCTCGAAATGTTCATTGTAAAATAGTACAGCTTCAATCTATATTCCCCATCGAGTTACCACTAGTTCAGGAGGTAAAGGCATATTTGGCAATGTTTCTTTATAGGCGCTATTGCGAGTAGGTGCCTTAAGAAACACTTTCTTTGCTGATGAAATCAGTTTATTTACATTTCCAAACGTGGATCGTACTTCTTCAGCGAGTCGATGGACTCCGGGAGCAAAGCACGTCACGTGAATTAAATTTGGATAAAATACTTGGAGGACTTTGGCTGCCTTGATCAAATAGGGAGCAGCATATGCAGAAGATTCAGGAAATATTTTTTTAATACCCTCATTCACAAATCTGGCGATCGTAGAATGATTTGTCTTGTCAAGTTCTTTGCAGGTCACCAAATAGGAAAAAGAAGGCTCTAATCTTAATGCACCCACAATTAAATTCGCAATATAGCGAACACAACTGTCGGTAGTTTCATCAGCTGAAATCCAAATAATGTCATCCTTAAGTAACATTACGTATTTCTTCCAGAACATGTTGGTAAATTGTGGGTATGTAATTTTTACGCAGTGTTGATTCGTCTGGTATTGTTTGGTTCAAGCAATATTTTCGCAGAAAATCTTTGAATGTAGGATTTGTAAGTTTGTGGTGAGGAATATTACTTGCAAGCAATACTTCACATAAATCCATGCTAAAGTGTTTTTTTTTGCTTGCCTATAGAAGTGGAATCACTGCTACTTTCTGCTGTTATACAGTCCCTGGCCAAATTATTAGACGCACTGCAAGATTTCATGTAAAATATTAATTACCGAGTGATATTGTACCGTTTTATTATTTTAAATTGATTTGTTTTTTATTTTTATATTATCCAGTCAATCACCTATTTATTTGACATAAATGAAACAGCATTAATTTAGAAAAGCATAAGTTTATTAAGTTTTTAAAGAAAAGTGAAATTAATGTTAGTAAAAGTCAATATTTAGTTGAGCCACCTTTAGCCGCTATCAAAGCTTTAATTCTGCGCGGCATGCTATCAATGCAAGATTGTACTGTCTCCTGCATTTGAGGATGATGATTCCACACATGAATAATCTTTTCTAGGAGCTGGGTTTTGTTGGTAATCACATCTTTAGCCACTTCTCTTTTCATCAGCTCCCACACATTTTCAATGGGCTATTACCCGGCCAATCCAACAGAGGGATATTTTTTTCTGCCAAAAAAGCTTTAATAGACCGAGCAGTGTGGCAAGGAGCTCCATCTTGCATGAAAGGGAATGGTTCCCCATTTGGAAACCATTCTCTGAGCTGCGAAATCAACCGATTTTGTAATACTTCTTTGTACTGATCTTGCCTCATTATTCCTTTGACGACGTACAGACGTTCAGTGCCCTTGCCGCTGATGACTGACCAAATCATCACTTTGGTGGGATGTTTAACCGTCGGGACGACACAATCAGGATGAAACTTTTTCTCCATGACGACGACGCACATACTGAGCTTTATTCTGCAAAATTTAGAATGTGCTTTCGTCACTGAAGCAGACCTGTCAAAAATAGGAAAAATATATAAACTTCCATGTTTATTTGCTTTATTTAACTGAAAATGATAATAATGTATCAATTATTGATTAAATTGCTGTATCTTACCGATCTCCAGAAGTCCACATCTTTGTCTTGCCATTGTTTGGCCCACTTCAGGCGCTTTGCTTTCATTGCAGCTGTTAACTTGGGCTTCCTGCCGGGGCGACAGGCCTTAAAATCTAATTCTTTCAATTTTCTTCGAACAGTGCGCTCAGAAGCATTTACGCTAGCATCCTGGAGTTGTGATTTTATTACCTTTGTGGTAGCAAATCTGTTTTCTACACACAAATTTTCTTCAAACATCTCTCTGACCGTGGAGTGAAAATTGGTTTTCTACCGCATCTTTTCTTTCTTTTCGGGCTTAATTCCTTCCCTGACTCAATTTTCTTTTTTATGCATCGTACACTAGCTTCAGAAACCTCCAATCTTCGTGATATTTCTCGGTTTGTAAATGTTTTCGCAATCACAAGGGCCTTCACTTCAGCTTTTTTACGTGGTGAAAGATCGCCTTTTCTACCCATAATGAAAATAGTCCAATTACTTTTTAAAAACACTGCATACAAAATAAACTAATAACTGAGTAGTATAAAACTATTAAACAAACAATCACAGTCGTCCATAAAGCCACAGAAACACGTCCGTACCTGACTCGATTCCGATCGCGACTGATACAGGTTTGTACTTATTTACGTTCATGTATCACTTTGTCAACACAGTGTTGCCATATGTTAAAAATAAATACAAATATGTAGTCTACAACAATTCTTTTAAATAAAAATCAATAATATTGTAGTTTAAATATACCATTATTGCATAAAAACTCTTAAGAAACATAAAATTACTAAAAAAATACAGTGCGTCTAATAATTTGGCCAGGGACTGTAAGTTGTTGTTGTGGGCCTTTTTTTTGCAATCCTGCGATATGAAGACTTGTCTTGACATGCTGGTCAATTTGAAACTTTTTTGTGCACGAAACATTTTTCTCGCAAACTCGACAATATAAAATATTTCCGTCGTATGTAAATGTTCCAGGATAATCAGCTACCCACGAAGAGACACTTTTTTTGCGGGTGGCATGGTACACGTTAAAATTTAACTCAACACGTTAAAAATTGCAAAAAGACTACACTGATGCAAGCGCGCCAACGATAATGTTAAAACTGATATCTTGTTTTAAAATAAAAATTCGTCTTCGAGAAAATTGTTTATTTGATCCACGCTCAAACAAATATTCTTAGAAACTAACTACTTATCACTTAATATCCCGACCAAGAAACAAAGGAATAAAATACCGTCGTAATTTTGGGTATTCCCTTGGCACTATAGCCTAATCGATGTTTAAACTATTGCAGGTAATGTTACGGCGATAAGATCGGTTCCAGATGGCGACATTAACAATACCCTGAGCAGTTCAATTGCCTAGTAATACCGAGAAATATTGTAAATATACGGAAAATATGCATCATTACTAGATTTTGGGTAAAATATGCAATAATCGGTGAGAATGGCCTAAATATGCAAATGCGTACGAAAATATGCAAATGCATATAATCCGGTCTCTAATAATAACCTTGATACTTTTATATGATATACAATAAAAATTATGTATAATTAATTAAAACGATACTCTAGATTATTTATTAAAAATATATCAATTATTAAGTATTGAAAACTGAATAATGCGCGTGCAAGGTACGCGTACATTCTAGTATCTTTTAAAAGCAAGTTTGATCAGTGCAGTGCATATATCTGATTCAAAATTTGAAAGAACTCCGCGTGCGCGCGTGGTCTTCTTCAAACTACGTTGCCACGGCGAAAATTCACTTCATAAAATACATCAAAAAGTAATATTTATCTAATATTTTTACAATTGGGGGTTAAACTGCCTTCATATTTTAACAAACGAAAGTAAAGTAATTTTTTCTATGTAAAGTGAAATCTCCCTTGGGCGGACACCAACGGGACCGACCGAAAATGTCCGTTCAAGAAGGGTGTCCGCTTAAAAGAAAAACAAAAAAAAAAACGCTGTTTTAATGAAAACTGTAATTAAAAAATTTGGACATTCGTACTTATATATGTACATATTTTTAAAATAAACAATAAACTTAAAACTTAAAGAAAAAACAAAGATTTGTCACCTTTAGATACCTATCAAATATAATATGATAAGAGTTATACATATGAAATAAAAGGTCATTTTAATGACGCAAAAATTCATATATTGTTGTTTGTCTCCTCTTTTTCTTTAAAAGGACGTCCACATACAGTATTTCTAATTTGGAAAGAAGCTCTAAAGACTCTGCATCTCCGTGATC
This sequence comes from Pachyrhynchus sulphureomaculatus, assembly GCA_019049505.1. Classification (NCBI taxonomy): domain Eukaryota; kingdom Metazoa; phylum Arthropoda; class Insecta; order Coleoptera; family Curculionidae; genus Pachyrhynchus; species Pachyrhynchus sulphureomaculatus. The sequence goes on from CM032448.1 coordinate 1,564,467, forward strand.
TTCGGCAAAACTTTTAAGCTGCTTGGTTAGGGCAATAGTTTCACCATAATTTGGGATAGCATCTGTTGGTACTGGAACCTCATCGACATGAGAATCTTCGGGAAGTATTTGTATTTCAACTGGATTTTCAATTTCTTGTTCTGAATCTGGATTTTCAACATTTTTTCATCTATATTCAAAAAATCATTAAGGTTTTCATTATTAGTCCACTCCAACAAATTCTTATCTTTGAGAATATTTGCGAGTACGTTAAGTGGTAAGTCATCTTCTGGATCAGATGTAACAGCCTCAGTTAACTGGTTTTCACTTTGCATATTTTCATGCTTAAATCCCGCAATTTTTAACTGTTTCCTTGGTTAGTTGTTCCCAAGCGGTGTTTGCAAAGTAAACTGCATCCAATGGCATAATTTTCTTAATTAACTCAAGAGCTGTACCAGCAATTTTAATGGTTATTATCAGGTGTTTTAGTTCAGGTTAGACTTCGGCAATAAATTTTAATTTTTTTTATAATTCCCTAGTCAAGTGGTTAACCAGCTGATGTACAGTTAGGGGCCAGAAACAAGTTACAGGCAGGTTGTTTATGTAAAATATTTTTAAATGCTCTGGGTTTAGCTGCCTTACCAATGACTAAGAGTTTTTCTTTTTCTCCCGTCATATTTGCACAATGCGAAATTGTAAACCTCTCTTTGGGATATTTACCACTAATACATACTTTCACAGAAATGGCAGTAAAAACAAAAAAACTCAATTTTCAGTTAGTGTCAACTCTCAGAAGATTCGTCTAAAATTTTCATGACAATCTGTCTATTAGTTTGCGAGATACAGCTGTTTAAGTGATAGCACAAAAATTTTGGTGTCTTACATTGCTTTTTGACGGGAAAAAATACAGCCAGAACACAAAAATGGCTTGAGAAGTATTACGGCCCATCTGCTCTGTCGAAAGCAACTATATGTCTATGGTTCAGTGAACGCGGTCGTACACGTTTCGGACGTTCAAATGAGTCAGTCACTGCACAAAACACGAAAAAAATCCACCATATTATTCTAAAGGACTGCAAAGTGAAAGTAAGAGAGAGAGCCGAGATCGCGAAGATAGCAATAAAACAAGTGAGAAATATGTTGTACGGATATTTGCATATGAAAAAGCTGCGTTCGATGGATGCAGCTCAGCAACGTGGTGAAGATTCAGAACGCTGTTTGGCACTGTTTCAGCGTAATCCAAAGGAGTCTTTGAGTCGATTCGTAAGAATGGACGAAACGTGGGTCCACCACTACACACCTAAGTCCAACGGTCAATCTGCAGAGTGGCTGGACCCTCATGAAAGCCGACCAAAAGGTCGAAAAACACAAACATCAGCTGGAAAGGTTTTGATCAGTATTCTTTGGGATACGCCTGAAATAATACTGATCGATTCTCTTGAGAAGGAGTTTAAAATCACCGGAAATTATTACGTCGGCTTATTGGACCCATTGAATGACGAAACCAAGAAAAAAAAGGCCGCATTTAGCGGGGAAGAAAAGTGTTGTTTCACCAAGATAATGCACCCAGTCACGACTCCAAAAATCGATGGTGAAATTAGACCAGTTGGGCTAATAATTGCTTCCTCATCTGCCGTATTCACCAGATCTGACCTCCAGTGATTATTGCCTCTTTCCAAATTTGAAGAAAGGGGTCCAGTCAAATGGGTTTGGCTCAAATGAAGAAGTCGAATGGGAAACTGAAGCTTATTTATAGAGTTCGGCAGGAAAAAGAGTTCCGGGATTTTTCACAACATGTAGTAGAGTGTATTCTTTAAAAGAACGTGCCGAATTATTTGAACCTGTCATTATTAACAGTCTCCCCGGTTGTCTACCAGTTCGGGTACCTATATACACAGATACACTAGCAAGCCACATTTTATATTATGCTGGTTCTGTTCTCAATTAAAACTATCTCAGCGCTAGTTGGAATTGAAATAGAAGTTATTTAGATATTTTATGCTGTTTTGTTTAAAATATATTTAAAGTTTCTAAACTAATATTGCCTAAACACATATAAGTAACAAGCATAGCTTAAACGGTAATGTAAACGTCATAAATTTAAATGAATCTGTTTCTGTATGCAATCTGCAGGAATATGAAAGTTTTTAGCATATCCTCTTCACGTGTCCTCTTTATAAACACTTACGATCTTCAATATTAAATAGACCTGAAGACTTCATAACCATTCTTAACAATATGATCACGGAGATTTGCTAAAGACATTGGAGCGGCTTTTATTAATATTCTTAGACTATGCTTTTACTGATAATAATCTACTATTGCGTCTGGGATTTCTCAGTTTTTTTTTTAAATATTAATCCTAGAGTGAGAAGGCCTATTAGTAAAAAAAACACTGCGACGGCTGTCACATTGATTGATCTGTTTGTTTGTGTCAAACAAAACAACTACGTTGGGACTTTGGAATTTTTGCCACAATGACATTACACAGCATCATTCGATGCGCGTTTCGTTAACATTGTTAGCATTATCAGGGGCGATGCTTGACTCAGTCACACACAACGCGCGTCGAATGCAATGTAACAGTGATAATTATTGCTTAGTACAAACTAACATATATGAAATTGTAATTGACGCAATTTATTTGAGGCTGTTTTTAAGTCACGCACACACGCGCAGATGCGCTGACGGAATACCTGCCATACTTCTGACCGAATACCTACCATAGTTCTCAAAAACTGTGCCAGGGAACTAACGCCAGTTTTCTGTAGACTTTACAACCTACCCTACAGAAAGGGAATATTTTCTTCCTGCTGGAAATGTGCCACAGTTCAGCTGATACTTAAAAAAGGCAAGAAGAACTTGCCAAATAACTACCGACCAGTCGCACTGCTTTCAATAATATCGAAAGTCATGGAAAATATATATATAACACATGGGCTGAAAAGTCCCGGGCCTAACAAAGAAAACACGGTTTTTTTGGTTCAAAATTAGCTTTATTCATCAACGTAATCTCCATCAAGAGCAACGCAATCATTCCAGCGCCGCTCTAACATTTCAATACCACTTTTGTAGAACGATTTATCTTTTACGTCAAAATAGGCCTCAGTTTCAGCGATAACCTCTTCATTCGTGCGAAATTTCTTACCGGCGAGCATTTTTTTCAGGTCTGCGAACAGCCAGTAGACGCTGGGAGCCAAATCTGGCGAATACGGCGGATGTGGGAGCAATTCGAAGTTCAATTCATGTAGTTTTGCCATTGTTTTGATTGACTTGTGACACGGTGCGTTGTCTTGATGAAACAAAATTTTTTTCTTTGCCATATGCGGTCGTTTCTTTGCAATTTCGGCCTTCAAACGCTCCAATAAAGCTATATAATATTCACTGTTGATGGTATTTCCTTTCTCAAGATAGTCGATGAATATTACACCACGCACATCCCAAAATACCGAGGCCATAACCTTTCCAGCCGATTGTTGTGCTTTCGGGCGCTTTGGACGAGGTTCACCAGTTGCTGTCCACTCAGATGACGATCGTTTTGATTCCGGAGTGAAGTGATGGATCCATGTTTCATCCATTGTCACATATCGACGCAAAAATTCCGGTTTGTTACGTTTAAACATGGCCAAACACTGCTCAGAATCATCAACACGTTCTTGTTTTTGATCAACAGTGAGCAAAACGCGGCACCCACTTTGAACAGAGCTTTCTCATAGTCAAATGCTCATGCAATATAAAGCCAACACGTTCTTTTGATATCTTTACGATGTCAGCTAACTCACGCAACTTCACTTTTCGATCATTCAAAACGATTTTATGGATTTTTTTGATGTTTTCTGGTGTTACCGCCTCATTTGGACGTCCACTGCGTTCTGCATCATCGGTGTCTCTACGACCACGTTTGAAGTCAGCAAACCAACGTTTTATTGTTGTTTCTGATGGAGCGGAGTCCCCATAACACTTTTCAAGCCATTGCTTCGCTTGAACGGTATTTTTTCCCATCAAGAAGCAGTGTAAAATTAAAACACGAAATTGTTTTTGATCCATTGTTTTGAAAATAACAAAAGTAGCGTCACTCTTGGCACAATAACTCACAAACTAATGAATAGAATATCATGAAATTTTAACAGCTGTCTTTTGAAGGTTAGTATTAACTGAAAAAAAGGTGACTGCAATAAAACTAGCGCCATCTATGTGTTAGGCCCGGGACTTTTCAGCCCATGTGTTATATATATATATATATATATATATATATATATATATATATATATATATATATATATATATATATATATATATATATTTCATTATTTATTTATTCATCAATTTGAAAATACAATACACAATATTAAAAAACAACAATGAAGGTATTTATACAGTGTAAATTACTTTGGTATAAAATGCACCTGGATGAAAAAGACATCTGTATGTGCATAAACTTACAAATTTTGAGTAAAATTAAATTAAGATAATATTATGTACAATCCCAAATTACAACATGATATAAATTTAAAACTAAAAACTAGAGATACTAAAACTAAAGAAAAAAGAACTCAAATTAGAGAAAAAAAGAAAGAGACAGGACATACACATATACACATTAAAGAAATTCCTTCCTTCTCATCTCATGAGATAGTTCTGACACCATCCCATTCAGTTCAGAAACCCTTCAAATTGGAAGCTATTTTCGAAAACAAACCCGTTACATTTTCTGATGAATTTATTTTTATTCTGTTCTTTTCGTATTTCAATGGCGAGTAAATTGTATAATTTAGGCCCAATATAATTCAAATATCTCAAATGTAACTTGTTGTGGCTTTGAGGCACTTTTAAATGTTGAAGTATTTTTGTTCGAGTGTCGTACGTATGTGCTATATGTAATTGAGCATCTTTATGAGTGTGTATATAGGCACAAATCGCGTTGATATACATTATTTTAATGTTACTCGTTTTTACTGAAAACAGCCTGTCCGTTGGATATCTTTTATTTCTTTTATATATTATTTTCAAAATATATTTTTGTATAATATTTAGTTTGTGTAGTGTATATATATATATATATATATATATATATATATATATATATATATATATATATATATATATAAACTCCTGGACAAAATTAACGCAACAATCTGAAAATTAATTTATCTTTTTCTTATGTCAGTTTTAAAGTTTACCGAGTATTTGAATAGTAGGCTATGCATATTTTGTTTCGTTGTTCATGACAGAAATCAAAAAACAATTCGTTTAGATTTACAGTTTTAAAGAATTTTTTACAAGATAAACAATTTTCTGTAATAATGCGATAGATTTTCTTTAAAAGCAAGCTTATAAATTGTTCCTTTTTTCAAAGTAATACGTCTTTGTGGTAGACTGTTTTATTTTTGACCCCGAAGAATTAGAAAAATGAATCGAACAAGGAATTTAACTGAACGCGAGGTAGTGCGAGCCTCAGTTTTATTGGACAAGGGATATTGTCAGAGTTATGTTGCCAATTTGTTAGGCAAACATCGTTCCACAATAAATCGTATGGTAAGACGCTTGAATGAAGTAGGAACTTATTCTAGAAGGCTAGGGCAAGGGTAAAAACAATGCACTAGCGACCTAGATGAACGTTTTATAAGACAATATGCTTTAAGAAACAGGACTGTCAGTAGTTCTATAATAAGAAACGAACTCGAATCTGTTCGCAATGTCACAATTTCTTCTAAAACAGTTAGAAGACGATTAAATGAAGCTGGATTAAACAGTAGGAGACCAGCCACTGCGCCCTTGCTTACTAGAGAGAACAGAGTTGCCAGGTTACGTTTTGCTCGAAATCACGAAAACTGGTCTATGGATGATTGGAAACAACTTTTCTTCACAGATGAAACTAGAGTTAGTCTAAAACATCCAGATGGTTGTGAGCGAGTATGGCGAAGACCAGGAGAGAGGTTTGCTGCTTGCAATATCTCTGCAAGGATTCCATTCGGCGGTGGCTCTGTTATGTTCTGGGCTGGCATCTGCTTTGATGCTCGCACAGAGTTAGTTCCTGTCCATACGAGATCCATGAATGCTGACTACTATCTTGAGAATATTGTAATAGAACATGTGATGCCTTTCGGTCATTTTGTGATGCCCAATTTCCTGTTTATGCAAGACAACGCTCGACCTCACGTGGCTAGGGAGGTACTCGATTATCTTAATCAAGTTGAATGGGTAAAATCTTACCTATCTAATAGAGAGCAAATAGTAAAGTTGTCAGATGCTACAAAATCTAGGGAGATCATAAATACTAGGGGACTTCCCCAGGGGAGTCTTCTATCTCCAATTTTCTTCATTATAATGAACAATGATCTTCCATCAACAGCAAACAGTAATTTTAATAGTAACGTCCGTCCCGTACTGTACGCGGACGACTCTAACTTCATTGTAAGTTCTAAAAAAGGGGAGATTCAATCTTCCACACAGAGAATTGTTAATGGAGTCTGCCAATGGTCATATAACAATGATTTAAAATTAAATTTCACTAAATCCAAAATAGTACAGTTTATCCCTAAGCCTGTAACACTGTATGAGAGCTTACTTATTCGATTCCCAAATAAATTGTCTTTAGCTTAAATAGACCAAATAAACTTTCTAGGAGTAAAATTAGACTACAAACTAACATGGGAAGCACATATATTAGAAATATGTAAAAAAATAAATTCATTAGCATATCTCTTTAGACAACTGAGACCAATAGTCAAGGACACTACCCTTCTTACTTTATATTATGGCCAAGTTTATTCTAGACTATCCTACGGAATTATATGCTAGCGTAATGCTGCACATATGCAACAGTTATTTGTTTGTCAAAAAAATATATTGAAGATTATGGCTAAAGCCCCACCAAGGACATCTTGTAGGAATCTATTCATTAATTATAATATTCTGACTTGCTATGGAATATATATTTTTTGCAGCGCTGTGTATGTTAAAAGATATATTGAAAAATTCACGGTCCGTAGTAATATTCATTCTTACAACACTCGGCAAGCAGACGAACTTCACAAGCCCCTATGTAGGTTGTCAGCTACTAATAATGGCCCGCAATGTATGTTGATTCGGATATACAATAAACTTCCAAAAAAAAATAACGGGAATCTTATCTCTAAGTAAATTTAAATCAGAGTTCAGACGATTCTTGGTACCTAGAGCACATTACTCATTGAATGAGTTCTTTATATAGGTTAAGATTGTTGGTATCCAGATGTTAATAATGTAATGATTATTATTTCTTTTTTTCTTTTATATGTTTATATGTTAAATGTATTTTTAATTATTTTTGACGTATCCTATATATCTTTGTACTATATTGTGCATCTGCATCAGTCAAAAAAGGAAATAAATGTTTATTTATTTATTTATTTATTTATATACCGATTATGCAATGGCCACCAAAAAGCCCGGATCTGAATCCGATAGAACATGTATGGGATCACCTTAAGAAAAATGTGAAACGTCATATACCTGCACCTAGAAACGTGAGGGAACTTGAAAATGCAGTTATCACAGAATGGGAGCAAATTCCTCAAGATTTTATCCAAAATCTAATTAGAAGCATGCCTAGGCGCATAAACGCTGTCATCCGAAGTAGAGGAGGCAACACACGCTACTAGTGTCCCAGTTACACCATTAATTTTGCTACTAGTGTCCCAGTTTATTTTTTTTTCATTATTACATAATTTCAACGATTTTGTTACTAGGTCTTAAGAATAATTTTAATTCGAATCTTATAGAGAAATTTGGTAGCTAATTCACTTTTAAAGTATCCGAATAAGTTTTTTCTAACTTTTAGTGTAACCAATGTTCATAAAAAATTATTAAAATTAATTCATTATAGAGATTTGTATAATTTAATATATTGTTGCGTTAATTTTGTCCAGGAGTGTATATATTATATATATATATATATATATATATATATATATATATATATATATATATATATATATATATATATACAGTCCCTGGCCAAATTATTAGACGCACTGTATTTTTTTTAGTAATTTTATGTTTCTTAAGAGTTTTTATGCAATAATGGTATATTTAAACTACAATATTATTGATTTTTATTTAAAAGAATTGTTGTAGACTACATATTTGTATTTATTTTTAACATATGGCAACACTGTGTTGACAAAGTGATACATGAACGTAAACAAGTACAAATCTGTATCAGTCGCAATCGGAATCGAGTCAGGTACGGACGTGCTTCTGTGGCTTTATGGACTGTGATTGTTTGTTTAACAGTTTTATACTACTCAGTTATTAGTTTATTTTGTATGCAGTGTTTTAAAAAAGTAATTGGACTATTTTCATTATGGGTAGAAAAGGCGATCTTTCACCACGTAAAAAAGCTGAAGTGAAGGCCCTTGTGATTGCGAAAACATTTACAAACCGAGAAATATCACGAAGATTGGAGGTTTCTGAAGCTAGTGTACGACGCATAAAAAAGAAAATTGAGTCAGGGAAGGAATTAAGCCCGAAAGGAAAGAAAAGATGCGGTAGAAAACCAATTTTCACTCCACGGTCAGAGAGATGTTTGAAGAAAATTTGTGTAGAAAACAGATTTGCTACCACAAAGGTAATAAAATCACAACTCCAGGATGCTAGCGTAAATGCTTCTGAGCGCACTGTTCGAAGAAAATTGAAAGAATTAGATTTTAAGGCCTGTCGCCCGCCAGGAAGCCCAAGTTAACAGCTGCAATGAAAGCAACGCGCCTGAAGTGGGCCAAACAATGGCAAGACAAAGATGTGGACTTCTGGAGATCGGTAAGATACAGCAATTTAATCAATAATTGATACATTATTATCATTTTCAGTTAAATAAAGCAAATAAACATGGAAGTTTATATATTTTTCCTATTTTTGACAGGTCTGCTTCAGTGACGAAAGCACATTCGAAATTTTGCAGAATAAAGCTCAGTATGTGCGTCGTCGTCATGGAGAAAAGTTTCATCCTGATTGTGTCGTCCCGACGGTTAAACATCCCACCAAAGTGATGATTTGGTCAGTCATCAGCGGCAAGGGCACTGGACGTCTGTACGTCGTCAAAGGAATAATGAGGCAAGATCAGTACAAAGAAGTATTACAAAATCGGTTGATTCCGCAGCTCAGAGAATGGTTTCCAAATGGGAAACCATTCACTTTCATGCAAGATGGAGCTCCCTGCCACACTGCTCGGTCTGTTAAAGCTTTTTTGGCAGAAAAAAATATCCCTCTGTTGGATTGGCCGGGTAATAGCTGATGAAAAGAGAAGTGGCTAAAGATGTGATTACCAACAAAACCCAGCTCCTAGAAAAGATTATTCATGTGTGGAATCATCATCCTCAAATGCAGGAGACAGTACAATCTTGCATTGATAGTATGCCGCGCAGAATTAAAGCTTTGATAGCCGCTAAAGGTGGCTCAACTAAATATTGACTTTTACTAACATTAATTTCACTTTTCTTTAAAACTTAATAAACTTATGCTTTTCTAAATTAATGCTGTTTTATTTATGTCAAATAAATAGGTAATTGATTGGATAATATAAAAATAAAAAACAAATCAATTTAAAATAATAAAACGGTACAATATCACTCGGTAATTAATATTTTACATGAAATCTTGCAGTGCGTCTAATAATTTGGCCAGGGACTGTATATGTCTATGTCAACAAATAAGATATAACTGTACGCGTTTTGAACGCAAACATTTTATGTAAACTTTCGAGAATATAAATCAATTAGTTTAAAATGACGATAACAACTACGCCACTGTCGAACTGGAGTTGCTTCTACGGTTTTAAAAATTGTTTTTAAACATGTGAAGGAATGTGTTGATTAGTCATTGACCAAAATTTAATTCCCGGTTATAATAATTTCAATACTTTTTCGTATGTAAATGAAAAATATTGTTAAATCATTTCTGGCTTTTTGAAAGTTGATGGAATTACGACAACCGACATCCAATTATTATTATTATTTTTTGTGTGGTCAATCAGTCGTTGTCTAGTAATTTTGATTAAATACATAAATTATTATTAGACAATGGCTGCCACTTATTGTACGTACATATGTACAGGGTGTCAACGACAGAGTAAAGTTCATTATCTCATTTGTTTCGGGAATGACGAAAAAATATTAAATACAATAGTTTTAGAGAATGTTAAGGTGCTTGGGTGCTTGGTTTAAAACTATTTTTGAGTACACAGGGTACTTCAAAAAAGTGTGGCCGATATAACATATGTTTTTTAAAAGCAACATCCTATTTTCTAATTTATTTTTAAATTCTGCGTAAAATTTTATAACTTTTTTATTAATAATGTTATATACCTAAACCTAGTAGTTTTTCAAATATTTAAATTTTTTAAAAAATAATACTAGTTTTCAGTTTTGTAAAGAATTGCCAGTAGCGCAACTGTTTCTGAAGGCGGAATACTCATAATTGGTACGAGCGTTCTATAGATATGAAAAAAAAGTTATAAGTCAAGAAATTTGAGTTGGATGCTACAGGATGATCAAAATAAATTTATACATTTCGACTATTTTATGTTGAAAAATTTCAAATTTTTTAATTGGCACACCCTGTACATTATTATTTTTTCTGATAGATTTTAGAAAACCCTTCAACTTTTATTAAATATGTTATATACCTATTTCTAATATGTAGTTTTCGATTTATTTTGAATTTTCCAATTTTTACTCTTAAGATAAGAAGATAAGAATAAGAATTTTAATATAATTTAACTTATTTAATGATTAATTATTATGACGTAATAATTGTTCAAAAATATGCCCGTCTACTTAAATACAGATTAGTCGTTTTACTATATTTTCCTTCACTTTCCTTAGCATAAAGGGCGTAAACACGATCTTTAATGTATCCTCACAAAAAGAAGTCTAAAGGTGTTAAGTCACATAATCGAGGGGGACACTGAATGAATCCATCGCTACCGATCCATTTTTGTGGGTAACAATCGTTTAAAAATTCCCGAACTTCCCGGTGGTAATGAGCAGGAGCTGCGTCTTGTTGAATCCACGTTTGTTCCCTTTCAAGGTTATCAACTTCTTCAAAAAGCTGGAGTAATTCGTTTTGCAAAAAATTTAGATATCTAGGCCCGTTAAGCGGTTCGCCCAAAAAAGTAGACCAATAATTCGAAAATTTAATATTCCACATCGTATATTAAACGACCAATGGTTTTGGTTTTGAACTTCTCGTACCCAAAATGGATAATAATGCATTTTATGGCTGATAAATGCTCCATTAATGCGAAAAGTAGGTTCTTCAGAAAACATTATTTTCGATAAAAAATTTGGATCGGCCTCTACTGCTCCATTCATGGTGGTACAAAAGTTTACTCGTCGTTCAAAATCACGGTATTGAAGTTCTTACTGTAGTTCCATATGAAAGGGATGATACTTGTATTTTTTCGTGGTACGATTAGCCGTAAATTGGGATGTCAGATAAGTCAGCTACTCGACGGCTGCTGACCCGGGGATTATCTTCAACTTGAAGTAAAATCACCATTTCTTTTTCCTCATTGGTAGCATTCTGATTTACTACTTTCCGTTTCGTATACTCAATGCTACCACTACCATCAAACCATTCCATTAAGCACTGAAACTATTTTCTAGATAGTATACGTCTATTAGGGCTACTTCGCTCCGTAAAGCCTTACTGCCAAAAGACAATTTTTTCCCGCCGCGCCCAGTATATAAACCATATTAATTAATTCATTTTTAGGAAAATCCATAACTATTACCTTTATATGTCTCTTACTACAACAAATTAAACTATTTTTACTTGCTGAATAGACATGTCAAAATTTGACAATGCCTACATTTTTGTTTTGTCTTGGCAACTATGATGTTATAGCGTAAGGGTAAAAATTGAAAAATTCAAAATAAATCGAAAACTATTAGAAATAGGTATATGACATACTTAATAAAAGTTGGAGGGTTTAATATATACTCTGACAAAATCTTCAGAGAGGCATTAGAAGAGATTGATGAAGGAATACTGCTTAATGGGGAGCGAGTAAATAATATTCGTTATGCTGACGATACGGCCGTTATGACTGATAACTTAAAGGGTCTGCATTATCTTATGACAAAAATAAACGAAGTCGGTAATCGATACGGCTTCGAACTCGGACATCAGAAAAACAAAGTACATGGTAATCAGCAAGCCTTCAGTTCTTGCTACCTCTTTCATGGTTAACAATCGATAAATACAAAGAACTCCATAATATTCATATCTAGGTACCATGACAAACGAACGATGGGATCACTTGCAAGAAATTCGTGGCCGTATCGAAAAAGCTAGAGCAGTGTTCCTCAAAATCACAGCACTTTTCAAAAGCTCAGCAATAAAATTAAGCGGGTATTTGGAAAAAGGGGACCAGGACACAGACGCATCTCCTGGCTTCCGATTTTTTTCAGAGCTGCAATGGATAAAGAACTAATAGGCAGAATGATCGCCAACATTCGAACTGAACAGGCACCTTAAGAAGGATATATATATATATATATATATATATATATTATATATATATATATATATATATATATATATATATATATATATATATATATACAGTCCCTGGCCAAATTATTAGACGCACTGCAAGATTTCATGTAAAATATTAATTGCCGAGTGATATTGTACCGTTTTATTATTTTAAATTGATTTGTTTTTTATTTTTATATTATCCAATCAATTACCTATTTATTTGACATAAATAAAACAGCATTAATTTAGAAAAGCATAAGTTTATTAAGTTTTAAAGAAAAGTGAAATTAATGTTAGTAAAAGTCAATATTTAGTTGAGCCACCTTTAGCCGCTATCAAAGCTTTAATTCTGCGCGGCATGCTATCAATGCAAGATTGTACTGTCTCCTGCATTTGAGGATGATGATTCCACACATGAATAATCTTTTCTAGGAGCTGGGTTTTGTTGGTAATCACATCTTTAGCCACTTCTCTTTTCATCAGCTCCCACACATTTTCAATGGGGTTCATATCAGGGCCAATCCAACAGAGGGATATTTTTTTCTGCCAAAAAAGCTTTAACAGACCGAGCAGTGTGGCAGGGAGCTCCATCTTGCATGAAAGTGAATGGTTCCCCATTTGGAAACCATTCTCTGAGCTGCGGAATCAACCGATTTTGTAATACTTCTTTGTACTGATCTTGCCTCATTATTCCTTTGACGACGTACAGACGTCCAGTGCCCTTGCCGCTGATGACTGACCAAATTATCACTTTGGTGGGATGTTTAACCGTCGGGACGACACAATCAGGATGAAACTTTTCTCCATGACGACGACGCACATACTGAGCTTTATTCTGCAAAATTTCGAATGTGCTTTCGTCACTGAAGCAGACCTGTCAAAAATAGGAAAAATATATAAACTTCCATGTTTATTTGCTTTATTTAACTGAAAATGATAATAATGTATCAATTATTGATTAGATTGCTGTATCTTACCGATCTCCAGAAGTCCACATCTTTGTCTTGCCATTGTTTGGCCCACTTCAGGCGCTTTGCTTTCATTGCAGCTGTTAACTTGGGCTTCCTGGCGGGGCGACAGGTCTTAAAATCTAATTCTTTCAATTTTCTTCGAACAGTACGCTCAGAAGCATTTACGCTAGCATCCTGGAGTTGTGATTTTATTACCTTTGTGGTAGCAAATCTGTTTTCTACACAAATTTTCTCTCTGACCGTGGAGTGAAAATTGGTTTTCTACCGCATCTTTTCTTTCTTTTCTGGCTTAATTCCTTCCCTGACTCAATTTTCTTTTTTATGCGTCGTACACTAGCTTCAGAAACCTCCAATCTTCGTGATATTTCTCGGTTTGTAAATGTTTTCGCAATCACAAGGGCATTCACTTCAGCTTTTTTACGTGGTGAAAGATCGCCTTTTCTACCCATAATGAAAATAGTCCAATTACTTTTTTAAAACACTGCATACAAAATAAACTAATAACTGAGTAGTATAAAACTGTTAAACAAACAATCACAGTCCATAAAGCCACAGAAACACGTCCGTACCTGACTCGATTCCGATCGCGACTGATACAGGTTTGTACTTATTTACGTTCATGTATCACTTTGTCAACACAGTGTTGCCATATGTTAAAAATAAATACAAATATGTAGTCTACAACAATTCTTTTAAATAAAAATCAATAATATTGTAGTTTAAATATACCATTATTGCATAAAAACTCTTAAGAACCATAAAATTACTAAAAAAAATACAGTGCGTCTAATAATTTGGCCAGGGACTGTATATATATATATATATATATATATATATATATATATATATATATATATATATATATATATATATATATATATATATATATATATTTAGTAAGTGCATATCGATCGTAATAATGTGATTATGTCAAGATTGCGGTTATTATAATAACAAATGAGTATCTTCCTTATAGACCACAATCTTGACATATTCACATTCTATTATATATATATATATATATATATATATATATATATATATATATATATACATATATATATATATATATATATATATATATATATATATATATATATATTTATATATATATATATATATATATATATATATATATATATATATATATATAATTATAGGTTCTTTTCAAGGTTTCTAGTTTTCATGATTTCCAATTTTAACACTAGGAGAGGGTGAAAAGAGTGGGAGTGATAAATATTGTATAGTGTCTATAGTACTAGAGATTTTTCAAAGTTTGTTGGTTGATGACAAATTTTGAGCTTATTATTTAGAGTAAAATATACAGGGGTTAGTGGGACCTCCTACGGTTAGAGGAACTGCTTCATATGTATCACGCTATATATCCTGTTCAAGATTCTAAAAATTTACTTATTTTTTATTGTTATCAATTTTAATAGGAGATAGGGGTGAACAAGATGGGAGAATCGTGTATAGTTTCAATAGTATTATAAGAAATTTTCCGAGATTTTTTGATGAGAGAATAGGCAAATCTTAAGCAGAATCATGTGTAATAAAATATATAAGGTACCAAACGGATGGAAAAAAGAAAAAGAAGGACTTCATATTTCTCTAGTTATAGATCTTTTTGGGAGTTTTTTCAATCAAGGAATTAAAAGAGGGTGAGGGTCATTGTATCTTTTCAATAGTATTATGAGAATTTTTTCTGGTTTCTGACGGGGATATTGGATAATTAATATAAAATATTTTTTCTATAGTAAAATATATACAGGTCATAGGGATGAAGTAGAGGGCCAAAATGGTCATTGCGTGTGTTTCCTAATATATTTCTATTTCAGTGTTCTTGTTTTTCCATTATTTCCAGTTTTAACAGAAATATAGTATAGTTCCGATTACACAGTAATCCAAAAAAAAAAGTGTGTGTTCTTTTCATAGTTCTTGAAGTCGCAAAATCCGAAAATTAGGTTATTTTTTCAATACTTTCAATTTTAAGAGGGTAAGAGTGTAAAAGATGTTAGGATTGTAAAATATTGTGTAGTTTTAATAGCATTACGAGTATATCTCCAAGTCCTTCGTCGAAGGAATGGACTACTTTTAAGTATTTTTAGTAAAATATATATAGGGTTAGGTAGAAGATTCGACGAATTGCTTAGTATATATCGTATATGTCTTTTCAGGGTTCTTACAATCGAAGAATGTGAAAATAATTTTTTTTTTTTCGTTATTTAGTACATTTTATTATAGTTAATATATTAATATTTCACCATAAAGTGAATTGTAAGTTATTTTTTACTGTAAGTTAGTCAAATTTACTGTTTATCTTGGAACTACATAAAAATACTAAAAAAAATTACTTGACCAACTTTTCGCGACGTTTTTTTATGGTGGCGTTTCGATTCATTCCAGAGTGGTATTAAAAAAATCGATAACCGGGGAGTGCATCTCGAAAAAACATTCTTATAAAGGAACCTGAAAAGTTTGGGCTCTCAAATTAAAAAAAAGACTTCCCTCACAATAAAACTTTCAAAAAATTTACCGTCTTTAAAGATAGATCACTTACTCTCTTGTCATTCACTTTGTCTGAAAGAGGATACTTTCCAAAAAAAGATATTTCCTAAAATAAAAAAAAAAACTTTAAATCCTTTCTAACACACTTCAAAAAAAAATAAGAACCGAGATGGAACGTTTCATCCTAAAAAAGTCCATTTTTGACCACGAATCTTTTCAGTTACAAACCCTTCTCTACTGTCCCAGTCCACTATCGAAAAAATCCATGACTATGGGGAGGTTAAAAACAAATAAGTCCCCACCTCTCTTGTCAGGTGTACGTACGTTTCTTTACGTATTATTCGAAAAGGTTTTTTTCCTGTCTGATAGTTGATGTCTTTACAGGGTTAAATAAGGTTTATCTGATTGCTGATATTCTCAGTGGTGCCCAAGGGTGTCTACCCTTGATTATTCCAACACAAGGTGTGGAACAAAGAGTAATAATGTAAAATAAATGAAAACGGACAAGGCCCATATTTTAGCAGTTCACCCACTGTTCTTTTATTCGTCAAATCCATCTCGAGACGCGTTTCGTTGTATCACGGCTCGTCAGTCGGGATATAGTTGACAAACAAGGGAACATAATTTATTGGTACTTATCCAAGTAGTTACGGAACACGATGGTAGGATACAACGAATTGTACTAAGTAAGTATACCTAATACTCTATCGAAAACTGACACAGCAGCTTTCAATCCGACAGAATGGTTGACATGGTCAACACTTAAACGCAGGCAGAACTTTTGAGGGATTTTCCTCACGCTTATCACGGCTCGTCAGTCAGGTTTAGTATAATCCGTTGTATCCTACCAAGGAGTAATAATTTGAAACTCACTGCAGGCAATTAATTTTAGGTACACTACTAGCGTTGCCAGGTATCCCGATTTGCGCGGGACGTTCCGATTTTCCGAGGTCTGTGGACACGTCCCGATTCATCCTTGATCGGGACGCCGAATGTCCCGAGTTTGGGTCAATTGGTAATTATACAAGGTTCAAACTTCGCCCGTATCGTTCTGTGACTGCGAATAGCGCGATAGAGGTATCATGTTGTCCCGTTTTATTATATGTATATATATATATATATATATATATATATATATATATATATATATATATATATATATATATGTATATATGTATATATGTATATATATATATATATATATATATATATATATATATATATATATGTATATACATATATATATATATATATATATATATATATATATATATATATATATATATATATATATATATATATATATACCAAATAGGTTCTGCCAATCATTTTCACCACTTAATGATAAAAATTAACGTTGATTTATAAAAACCTTATTCTCTTTAGTTGTCCCGATTGGAAAACCAAAATCCCGATTTTTTGAACCTTCCGTCCCAAAATTTTACATACTAAACCTGGCAACACTATACACCCCCAAGTAGGGAACTTACCCATTTTTTATATCCTAAGGATACCGGCGAGGATGTCGTAATTGAAACAGTATCAGTGAAAGTTATCAAATACATCGAACCTCAAACCTTTCATCCCTTTTTCTTTGAGTAGAACCGCTCATAAACTCTAGGTTCCTTCCTGACCTTATATACTAAACCTATATCCAATTTGAAGTTAATTATTCCACTTATTCCGTTTGGACGTTATCACGGCAGACAAATCAGACCTCGATAAGAAAACATGTTTTTGGTTTTCTAGAAACTCCTTGAACAACTTAAAAATATGAATTATATATTTGACTGTTTGGGCAAATTCTTACAAATGATTTGATCCTTCGAGCCGACTTAATTCGATATTTAAAGCAATAATAATCTTCGAAGATGTCGCTACTGATCGTTTACGTTCATTCACAAAAACATCGCCAACTATTTACCTATTCCACACACACATATATACAGGCAAAACACTCAGAAACTACGCCAAAACATCGAAAATACACTCTCCCCTCCCCCCTAAAGCCCTGCCCCTCGGCGAATCACAGACCCACAATTTTACAGAAATTCCTAATCGAGTGGCGGGGGGCAAACGCGTCGCACACGGCACGCTCGATTTTACAGAATCTGAAAACGTCAAGAAATAAATGAACGTGAGTCGGACGTCGCACGTTCGACTGTTCGCGTGTCGGTTGTTATTTGGATCGTAGGGCGCAACGAAAGCTGCGAGATTAGATTGTTTATTTTTTTTTGTTCGTTTGTTTTCGTCCCCCGGCTTGCTACGATTTTAAGTTTTACCGGCACTTTAACATAAGTTTATTTTGAACACTTTTAGTTTGTATTAAGTGATAACAATACTGTTTGGAAAACTTTGAACTTGTAAACCTTCCAAAGCCGTAATCGTTAAGTGACAACCCCAATATACGTAACAAAAAGTGCTATTTTGAAACAATCACTGTGTTTTTTTAGTAAAATAACGGTGCCATCATTATCGAAACAAAACTCAATTCTTGTTGCTCTCATAGTACTTCGAACCTGCATAGGAAGGATTATTATTATAGTGAATGACATTTTTGGATTATATCAAGTGCCTTATTTTTTTCTCCATTATTTACTGGATTTTTGAAATTTTTATGGTGGTAATGATTATGACGTGATATAGAAGACTGGATTACGTATAAAGCCACAAGGTAATGAATTTTTTTTTTATGGAAGCGTCAATATTTTGTAGAGTCCAAATGTTTACAGCACATTAAAAAGGAGGTTAATTTGAAATATTTTTTGAGCCGTTGTTGACGAGCAACTGGCAGTTTAATTTGGTTTTCATTCTTTTAAAAAAAAAACTGCTCCTGCTCAAAAAAATAGCGCTCATTTTCGACTACAGTTCAAAACAAGTATTACCCATCAAATCTGAAGTGGGTATTTCATTTAGTTATCACGCTAATAGACGGAGAGAAACGGATCGACGGAAATGAAAAATTATGTTCTTTTTTGTGGCCTCTGAAACGTAAAGAAATGCAAAAATCTCGGGGTGTGATTTTTTTCACGAATGCAAAACGTCTCTTCAGCAAGGAAAGCAATATTTTTGATAGCGTAAGGATGGATTGCATTTTTTATTATTTCTAATAATAAAACTAGCTTGAGCCTCCGATGGTTCTGTGTCTATTAAAATGTCACGGTAATTTAGAACACCAATAGGCAGAGGAGCAGAAAACCTTTGTCGTTTAGGGTAAATTTCGTTTATTAATTTGGCAGTATTTACGATTTGCAACAAATTTACGTGTTCCCACTTTGCTTCGGTTAGGAAAAAATAATTATTTTTAGTATCACTGATGTACAACGTTTCGCTTATTGAATGGAACACCCTCTGGGGTTTTGATTTTTTTTAGGTTATTAAAGAGTAACCGTAAAAAAAGTGTGAATTTTAGCCCGTTTTTGCAACTTTCGCAACTTGGAGACAAAAAAAGCAAACTTAACGTAAATGCTCTTAAATTAAAGCCAATTTAAAATCTAGAAGGACATATTTTTCACTTTTTTTTTATTTTGGGGTAACTACCCCCTATTTTGGGGGCTAAAAGTTAAGAGTGTGGAAATAAATAAGATTTTTCCCCAAAATTAAAAGTTATTTTTTTAAGTTAAAATAAAATCAACATGAATGTCAACTCCCTCTTAGGGGGGTGGTTATCGCTTAGCGATAAGTTTGTGAGAAGTATAAGTCTAACGCTATATGCTCAGTATTTTAATTATTTCTTTGTATTTTTCCCAGTCTTGGGAGTCATGTCTGTGAGTACGGCAGGATCCCCTATTAATTGCGACCCCCCTTTTAGAGGGTGATTTTTGATTGACTATTGGGATGTAAATAATTAAAGTGACCTATTTTCATGAATTATACAGGGTGTCTCAGTATTCCGTGTACATAGAGTTACTGTGTATTTCTGGGATGAAAATATGACCAGTTAACCTAACTTACCTTAGTCCATATATTCGCAATTTTTCAAATACAGGGTGTCAAAGTTATCCTTTTATTTTAGTTTTTCTTAAGTAGCTTTCTTAATAATTATACTATTTGTATAAAATTCGATGTTTAGGGGTTTTCTGAGATGAGAAATCAAAATCAGCTCATAGTTTTGATGTAAATTGTAGGGGGCGCCACTTATTGCACTGTGTATACTTTTAAATTGTCATAACTTTTTTACACCACTCTGTATGATATTTTTGATTAAATATTCGTATTCTCCGTCTTCTCCTGTCTAGAAAAGCTCTCTTGGTAAATGTTGCTGCGAGCAACAGTTTCTGAGATAATGGGATGTTTTTTTTCGAATTTATCAATTCGTGGGTAATCTTTCATGCCCTTAGCCAATTGGTTTTTACATTCTTACTGTTGTTGGCTCGTTGGTATATTAAATTTATTATTGTTATTAGCCTGTTTGCTTTTAAGCATGCTCCAAATTTCAAAGACCATTCTTTTAGACCTGTCTGGCTGAAGCGTGAAGCGTTTACGAATTTGACAATGGAATTGAAAAATGGAAACAAACATCCCACTATCTCAGAAACTGTTGCTTGGAGCAACATTTACCAAGAAAGCTTTTTTAGGCAGGGGGAGGCGGAAATTACGAATATTTAATCAAAAAATATCATACAGAGTGGTATAAAAAAGTTATGACAATTTAAAAGTATACACGGTGCAATAAGTGGCGCCGCCTACAAGTTACAACAAAACTGTGAGCTGATTGCGATTTCTCATCTCAGAAATTCCCTTAGCACCGAATCTTGTACAAATAGTGCAATTATTAAGAAAGCTACTTAAGAAAAACTAGAATAAAAGTATAACTTTGACACCCTGTATCTGAAAAATTACGAATTTTTGGACTAAGATAAGTTGGGTTAAATGGTCATATTTTCATCCCAGAAATCCACAGTAACTCTATGTACACGGAATACTGGGACACCCTGTACATCAGACATATTTTTTTTATTTTATGTTAACAACTTATTTATTTTCACTCTTTTAACCCTCAAAATAGGGGGTAGTTACCCCTAAATAAAAAAATTGAAAAATATTTCCTTCTAGATTTTTAATTAGCTTTAATTTAAGACCTTTTATGTTAAGTTTGCTTTTTTGTCTTAAAGTTATAGCGGTCGCAAAAACGGGCTAATTTTGCAGTCACTCTTTATTTTTTGGTGGTTTATGCTTTAGAAGATGCCTTTGCGAAATTACAAGCTTAACGTCGGAAAAGTTTATACAAAATAGTAGCAAAATAAATTCAACGATTATTATAATATTTATTATATATTTATTTGACTGTCTTGTTTTACCATTGTTCAAGTAGGGCGTAATTGTTTCGCTTTACGAATGTGCCTTATAAAAAATAACATTTTTTAAATCTTATATTCGGCAAAAAATGACACTCCCGAGATTTTTACACGTTTCTAAGTTGTTAGATCACGACAAACACCTATAGTATTACATTTCCATTGATCTGTCTCTCAGTTTGTTGGGGTAATGATTCTCGAACGAAATAAAGTAAAAATTTCAAATTTGTTACGTACACAATACTTATAGTGGGAAGAGAACCTACCGTTTTTGATTGACGTTGTTTCATGAAAAGGAGGTCACATGGATGAGAGTTTTAAATATCGTATGGTTTCAATAACATTATGAGAATTGAGAAACACAGTGAAGTCTGCTTATAAGGAACCTATTTATAGCGAATTTCCGGTTAAAACGAACTATTTTAATGCACGAAAAAACTTCAGACCAGTGCAAATTTTTATCGGTTATAACGAACCCGGTTTATAACGAACTTTCGGATAAAGCGACTCAAATTTGAATGTTTTGTGTCATTTTATAACGAACTTGCCACTCCCTGTGCTCGATGCCGCGCGACTTGATCTAGGGAATTCACCGAAACTTGCTGGGAATCCCTATTCTACTTGTTTCCACCGCGTCGCTAGTTCGAGCAGTATTATTTTCAATTCACTTGTTGTGTTATGCGGTTCTAATGCATATCTGATCCAAGTAGCAAAGTGAATGTTATTTTAAAATGAGTACATAAAAACCTAAAGCGTTAACTTTAAAAGACAAACACGATATTATAAGGAAAATAGAAAATGGAGTTAAACAAAGTGATGTTTGCAAACAGTTGAATTTAACTAAATCTACTGTTTCTACCATATGGAAGAAGAGCCAAAAAAATCTTATCAATCTGTGATAAAAGAAGCTTTAGTTGTAAGAGAGTAAGAAAATCTACACATGACGAAGTCGATAAAAGACTCCTGCAAGAGAAACCTAGTGAATTGGGAAGGAAAATAGAGATCACCGAGTTTAACTGTTAAAAGTTGGATTGAACGATTTGAAAAAGCGACAATATTAGTGGGGGTAAGATATTAGGAGAAACTGCAGGAGTTGATATGACTGTTTTTGATCAGTAGTTGGCCAATGTATGGCCGGAAATTCAAGAAAGTTATGAATATGTAGACATTTTTAATGCGGATGAAACGGGTTTGTTTGATGACTCCTGATAAGACATTAAAGTTTGTCGGAGAGAATTGTGCTGGTGGAAAAGTATCAAAAGTAAGAATTACTGTGTTGGTAACTGCAAATATGTCTGGAACAGAGAAAAGAAAATTATTGGTGATAGGAAAGTCCGCCAATCCCAAGTGTTTTAAAAACAAACATTTACCAGTAAAGTATAATTCAAACAGTAAAGCCTGGATGACAGAAATTTTTAAAAACGAACTGATTAATGAATTAAAATTCACAGACAGAAAAATATTACTTTTGATTGACAACTGTCCAGCGCACCCTGAAGTTGATCTACAGTAAATAAAATTGGTTTGTATGCCTTCAAACACAAGTGCAAAGCTTATAGCATTATAGAAAGATTTTACTTACGAAAATTTTAGAGACGATCAATAAAGGTAACATTTTTCTTTGCAACTCTCTTGGACGCTATAAACTTTATCCTTATGGCTTGGCAAAGAGTTAGTAGAGAAACCATTGCAAACTGTTTTAGGCATGGCGGATTTTTAAGGAAGGAATGTAGATATGACTCAGATGATGAGCTACCATTGACTCAGTGGATTAAAAAACATCGAGAAGATCCTACTGACTGTCCAGAATTTGTTCACGATGTGACACTCAACAAAGTACAGTGGAAATCGAGATTAAAAAGATGTTTAATCGCTTTAATTTTAAAGAATATGTATGTGCTGATAATGAATTAACGACGAGAAAAATATTAACTGATAATCAAATTGTGACATCAGTGACTTCTGGAAAGATTTTAAGCGATAATGACGACGAAGACGAGCTTAGAGAAGGAGATAATATTTATATTCCATCCATTTCAGAAATGGCTAAGAAAATGACTGAAACTCGCAATTTTTTTGGAATCTCGTGAAGTTCCTGAACATATATGGAGTAGTTTTTGTGACCTTGACAATTATATAAACACCATTTCTTTTTCAAGTAAAATTGTACAAACGAAAATTACTGATTTTGTTGTATTAAATACGTATTTTAATGTTTTCGTTTATACTCGTGTATGTACCAACATACATAATAATAACTTTAATGTGACTTGTTTTATTGTTCTTTGAACTACTCAATATATATCACCACTACACCAGACACTTTATTTTTGCACTCGACGCGCGTTTCGCTAACCATGTCAGCATCATTGACTTATTCTTTGAACGTTTTCTTTTAATTAAATATTTATTATTATTCATTTTTCTAAGCATTAGTGCCTAATCTAAATAAAATAACCGGTCAAGTGCAAGTTGAACTTGCGCAATTAGTGTTCCGTACGTTGATTGCTTTTCAAATAAAAAATTTTGTTTCAGAGGTATAAAATGATCAGTGACTTCACAAAATACACCCCAAATGAGTTTTCAACAAAGTTTGTTTCCAATCTTTACTGAAATCTGATGACCTTGAAATTTTTTTTTTTTATATACCAGATAAATTACACAGGACAACAAAAAAATATTTTTGTTTTGGTGCCTGGGATTTTAGAGCTGATTTTAACTATATTTGGGACGCTAAATCTATACATGCAATCCGTTTTTCTCTATCAGCTCTACTTTTTTAGATACATCAACTTATCTACCAATGTGGTTTTTATTCAGTATATTCATTTATGAGAGTTCTAAAATTATTATATATTCATTAATGTAGGTACAATGGTTTTATTGTCAGTCTGTAATTGAGTAAATTCCAGGTAAATTTATAAATAGTGGAACCATTGCCTATCAGGTACCTGAACTGACCCTTTTAATCACCTAACTCGGGTAAGTCTCGTCAGTTTGTGCGTTCTTACTAATGAGAGTAGATCGAATTCGGCGTGTTATTTTATGTTAAGAAAAGAGTGTTTTTGTGTTATTGAACAGAATTAAAATGAGTTCAGGTTCCAGTTCAAGAAGAAGTTGTGTAAATCAACCTGATGTGTTTTGCTATATATGCGGAGAATACATGTTTCAACAAAACAGACAAACTATTACTGACTTTGTAAAGCGAGCGTATCTTGGATACTTTGGAGTTAAGCTTGGTGATCAGGACAAAACGTGGGCCCCGCATCTCGTATGTAAAACTTGTACAGAGCATTTACGGCAGTGGACTACCGGGAAAAGAAAATGTCTAAAATTCGGCATACCAATGGTTTGGAGAGAACCAAAAAACCACTTCAATGATTGTTATTTCTGTTTAGTAAATACTAATGGAATCAATCGAAATAACCGCAGTAAGTGGACTTATCCCAATTTAGACTCGGCAATACGCCCTATCCCGCACTCAGATGAAATACCGATTCCAACATTTCATCAGCTACCACATATCTCTGATGACGAATATTTTCCCTCTGATCGCTCTTCTGATGCTAATAAAAGTTCTGATGCTAATGAAACTAAGAGTGACTATGAGGGGACGTCATCAGTTCCTCAACGCTTCAATCAAAATGAATTAAATGATCTCACCAGGGATCTCAATTTATCGAAAAAAGCTTCTGAAGTACTGGCTTCTAGGCTGAACGACAAAAATTTACTGGAACAAGGAACCAAAAATTACCTTTTACCGTACAAGAGAAAAAGATCTGCTACCATTCTTTTCTCAAGAAGACAATCTTGTATTTTGTCACGAAATTAGGGGACTCATGAAAAGAAATGGGACTTTCTGAATATATTCCAGATGATTGGCGCCTATTTATTGACAGTTCAAAGCGAAGTTTAAAATGTGTCCTTCTACATAATGGGAATAAATATGGTTCAATACCACTAGCTCACTCAACGAAACTGAGAGAAGAATATAATACCATAGCTTTGGTCTTGCAGAAGATAAAGTATTACGAACATCAATGGATGATTTGTGTAGACTTAAAAATGGTAAACTTTCTTCTTGGGCAGCAAAGTGGTTACACGAAATATCCGTGTTTCTTGTGCCTCTGGGATAGTAGGGACAAAACACACCACTGGGTTAGAAAAGATTGGCCTCAGAGAGAAAACATGGACGTTGGGGAAAAGAATGTCATTAACGACGCTTTGGTTGAAAGAGAAAAAATCATACTTCCTCCGTTACATATAAAGTTGGGCTTAATGGAGCAATTTGTAAAGGCTCTTGATAAGAATGGGTCTTGTTTTGCATATATAGGGGTAAAAATGCATCAGTTGAGCACAGAAAAACTCAAAGCAGGGATATTTGACGGCCCACAAATAAGACAATTAATTAAGGATCCTGCCTTCATAAATTCAATGAATCAAGTTGAACGAGAAGCTTGGACATCATTTGTTGCAGTTATAGAAAATTTTCTAGGCAAACATAAAGCTCAAAACTATGTTGAAATGGTTAACAAGATGCTTAATAGTTTCAAATCCTTAGGGTGCAATATGAGTATTAAAATACACTATTTACACAGCCACTTAGACCGTTTTCCAGAAAATTTAGGAGACATGAGTGAGGAACAAGGTGAAAGATTTCACCAAGATATTAAAGTTATGGAGGACCGCTACCAAGGAAGATGGGACATGCACATGATGGCAGATTACTGCTGGAGTTTAAAAAGGGACTGTTTAAAAAAACATTCAAGAATGTCACGGAAAAGAAGCTTTCCAAGTGTTGAGTGACTATTTCATTTCTTCAATGTTTTTTTTTTGTTTGTAAGTACGACATAATATTGTATTTTGTATAACTAAAATAAAAATTTCGTATCTACTTTTGTTTACTACACTTACGGATTTGAGTTACAATAATGTAACTTATATTTCTCTAAAATTGTATATCTTAAAAATTTGAGCTCCTAGGTACAAATGAATACGTTATTTGAATTCAGGACATCAAATTGATATAGAATCAGCTCAAAAAACCTCGACACCAAAACAGCTGTTCCCCTGTGCTATTAAAGGTAATGTATTCGTGATAATTTTCGTTCAATCTACACTCCGTGGACAATATCCCAGAATTTTTTCAAAATTTTTCGATAAGTACTTTTCGAAATAAGGCGGGACTGTGGACAGCGATTTTTCGCGATTTTTTAAAAATAATACAAAGAAAAGTGCGCGCAAGTATTACATTATATATATTTTTTTACTCGTGTTTTCATAAGCTTTCATTTGACACCACACTCGATTACCTAGTAAAAAATTTTTTTTTTCACTTCCGATTTCACCCCCCAAAACTAACCCAAGTCAAAATTTAACTTTCAAAACTACATGGCTCCGATGAGGCCATCAATTCCTATATTATTACCAAATTTTAACTTTCTACGACAAATAGTTTCGGAGAAAATCGGATGTGACAGACGGACAGACAGACGGACAGACACCGAAGTGATCTTATAAGTGTTCCGTACGGAACACTAAAAAATAGTGAAAAATGATATTAGATTTTGTTTACTGTTTGTAACGAACTTCGGATATAGCGAACCATTTTTAGTGATTTTTTGGAGTTAGTTATAAACGGACTTCACTTTATCAGGCATAGTTATCTAAAGCAAAACTTGTAAGCAATTAAGGGGAAAAAAGGCGGATTACAACGATTAAACATATCGTTGGGGAATCTAAAAATAATTGTGACCATTTTTAGCTGAAAGAGTATGCATAAGGTAGTGAAGTACTATTCTAAATCCGATTTTCTTAAAAGCCGCACTTCATCAATAATAAAGAGACCATTTTTTTGTGCCTCGATTACAGAACCTCAAAAACATAACATAATTAAGTAATAGTTTGACATTGAGAGCGAAAAAAGTACGCGCGCCATATCCTACCCCTTATATCCGATATCCTTCAACTGACATTCACAATTTAAATTACCAAAGCGGACATTACATTTCGTTTTTATTAAATGCTCTTAATATTATCTTTAATATTAAATTCACAGAACTAATAAGTTGTCAACCTTAAGACAAACGAAATAAACATTAATTGAAATTACCGTTTGCTAATTTCAATAAAACCAACAATTTATCATTTTTCTTTTATTAATATAGTGCTTTTTTTCAAATTACTTCGCCAAATAGGGAGTTGATATATGTTACTTTTCTTATAAGGTACGTTATTTTATTATACTGCAAGGCATTCCGTTGGAACTTCGCGTAACTTACCAAAAATATCGAAGATAGGCTTGGGTCACTTCTATGGGTTGTTTCATGTTAAGAGTTCGACCGTTGTAGTTCGCCTGATTTTTCTCCAAGCTATGCATGATAAGCATATACGTTGCGCTAATACAGCACGTTTCTATGTCATTACTACTACATGATGTGAAGAGTCCCGAGACATTCCGAAAAAATGTAACACAAACAAAAAAAACATATGATTTTCAGTTAATGTCAACTCTGAGAAGATTCGTGTAAAATTATCATGGCATTTTGTCTATTAGTTTGCGGATTACATTTGTTTGCGTGAGGCTACTTTTGGTTTTTGCAAAACGACGAAACCAAAAAAATCGTGTGTGGTTTAATCCACAGCTTTTTGATGGGAGAAAATATAGCCAGACCCTAAGAATAGCTTGTGAAGTGTTACGGCACAGCACTACCGTCAGAAAGTATTTGCCCACCTAGTTATTTCAGTCCCAAGACAACAAAAACCCAGATAATATATATTTTTTTAAATTTTAATGAATTATTTATTTTCACATTATTTACACTAAGTTGGGAATGTGGAATCTTTGGCACAATGATACTACTCAGTATATATCACCACTACACCAAACACTTTATTTTTGCACTCGACGCGCGTTTCGCTAACCATGTTAGCTTCATCAGGAGCGATGATTGATTAAAGCTAAACTACAAATCTACCCCATTTATACTTAGCCTAACCCTTGAATTACTCAAGCGGAACTAATGACATAGGCAAGGCCATCAGTTCCGGTCAAGTAACCAGTAGAGGGGACTATAAGGAATAGGCCCTCTGTCTTTATTTAAACTACTTTTACATTTTATGATTTCCATACTTTCGTATGCGTTCAACAATCTCCTATCAGATACATTTTTTATTAATCTTAGATTATCTAATGTTACAGTATGATCAGCTTCAAGGGCATGTTCGGCAATGCTAGACTTTTCTGTTCTATTGTATTTTAAGTGTGCTAAGTGTTCTTTAAATCTTGTTTTAATTGACCTTTTAGTTTGCCCAACATACTTTTTGTCACAATCATTACAACTAATTTCATAAATTCCACTTTTCTCACAATTAGGAATCTTATCTTTGGGATTTCCTAAGATATTCCTCAGATTGTCTGATGACTTATAGACTAAGGTGAGGCCTACCTTATTAAATACCTTATCGAGTCCCTTGCTATATTTCGGATTATATGGTGTGGAGACATACTTAATGTTATTTTCTTCGCGTGTAAAAAAGGTAGAATTCTGAATATTAAACCTAAACTTATGTCTATTTATTAGCTTATTTACTAAGTCATCGTCATAACCATTAACTCTAGTTATATTTCTAATACGATTCCTTTCTTTATTAAAGTTTACTCTATTCAGAGGGAAAGTGACCAAACGACGAACTAAAAAATGTAATGAGGCTAATTTATGTTGTTTGCAATGAAATGAATCATTAGGAATATATCTATCTGTTACTGTGTCCTTCCTATAGATATCAAATTCTTATCTATTATTATTTTTAATAATTAAAATATCTAGAAAAGGCAATTGTCCTTTGTTCTCAACTTCGTAAGTGAATTTAATAGAATCATACCGCCTATTTAATTTAGAAACAAAATCATCAATGTTTGCTTTCTTTGTATCAAAAATCGCGAAAATATCATCCACATACCTATACCATACCCTTGGGAAATATTCGAATTCTTGACTGGCTTCGATTTCAAACTTACTCATGAATAAATTGGCTATGAAAAGTGATAAGCAATTACCCATAACTGTTCCTTCTTTCTGAACATATGTATGTTCCATTGTATGGAACAAAATTATTTCCAATATAACAATCAATTGTTTGGTTATTTTAACCCATTCTGCTTGTACAAGTTCCCACAAGTGATTTTCTGATGTTGGATTGAGTTTTCGAACACACCTGTCCAAATGGTGCAATTGAATGGGGTTCAATTCGGGTGATTGTGGAGGCTAAGTCATCACTTCCAGGACGTCATCGGTTTTCCATTGGTCCAAAAGTTCTCTAATTTGGTTAGCAGAATGTTTAGGGTCGTTGTCATGCTGAAAATTAAATTTCCCTTGATAAATATCTCTTCCAGAAGGAAGCATTTGAGTTAGCAAAATTTCTTAATACTGTTCTTTTCGCATGATGCCTTCTATCCTAAAGATTTTTCAACTTTACCGTTGCCAAAAAAACCCCAAACCATTACTGAACCTCCACCATGTTTTACTGTAGGTATCCTCTCTCCAGTTGACCGCCGCACGTAAACTCGTCGATTTGAACCGAAAATTTCGAATTTAGATTCGTCGCTTCAAAGGACGGGATTCCATTGTTCTGATATCCAATTTTCATGTTTTCGGGCCCATTCTAATTGTTTACGTTTATTCACTTGCCTAAGAAGTGGTTTCCTCATTGCAACTCTCCCGTGCAGCAGTCCACCTTCTGCTAACCTGTTCTTCACAGTTGTCACGCTGATATGGAT
Source organism: Pachyrhynchus sulphureomaculatus (assembly GCA_019049505.1). Taxonomy (NCBI): domain Eukaryota; kingdom Metazoa; phylum Arthropoda; class Insecta; order Coleoptera; family Curculionidae; genus Pachyrhynchus; species Pachyrhynchus sulphureomaculatus. The sequence goes on from CM032448.1 coordinate 1,594,523, forward strand.
GGGCCGCTCCAGGTTTACTCGAGCCGTAATTTCTGGTGCGGTTAGGCGGCGATTACGTCTGTTGGACATTGTTTTAGCTCTGTCTTCAGCGGGAGTCGTCCCGGACGCCCAAATGAACTAGTTACTCCAAAAAAAACACAAAAAATCCACCATATTGTTCCGAATGACCGCAAAGTGAAAATGAGAGAGACAGCTGACATCGTGGAGATATTAATCGAATGCGTAAGGCACATATTGGATGAATATTTGCACATGAGAAAGTTATATGCCGCATGAAAGCCGAGCAAAGCGTACAAAACACAAACATTAACTGGACAGGTTTTGGCCAATATTTTTTGTGATGCACCCAAGAGAATTACGTTGGTTTATTGAGGCGTTTGAATGGGGACAAATCAAGGCCGCATTTAGCGAATAAAGAGTGTTGTTTTAACCGAGATAATGCCCCAGCTCGCAAGTCCATAAAATCGATGGTAAAAATTGGACCAACTGGGACGAGGAATTGCTTTCTCACTCGCTGTATTCACCAGATCTGGACCCTAGCGATTATTTTCAAATTTGAAAAGGTATCCAAATGTTGGAGGAGCGCAGAAGTACTATAAGTATGTAGCTCTTGAAGGAATCGATACTGAAGAATAAAATCGATTTTTGCAAAAAGATTGCGTTTTTTTTTTTCAAAAGTCTCGAAACTTTTCATCCCATGTAATAATCACAAAATTAATAAAAAAAAAGAATCCTTCATTGCATCAGGTCTATAAAGATATTTTTTCAGTGCGATAGTTTCACAACTGACACAACAAAAAAAGTCGTAAGAATTGCAATATGCAACTAACTCGTAGAAAATTTCGTCAAATACGCAGAACAGAAATAATTTTTGTGGTTAGATAGGTAATTAAAAGACCTTTAGTATTTTTATAACTTTCAGATTTTTGAGGGTCGCCGCAGGGCATTAACTGCTTTAAAGCCTTCCGACTCCTCATACGCCTCGTTTTCAAGTGTTCTTTCATCTCTCCGTGCGATTCGGATCAGTGCTTGGACTGAAATCAGAAGGTTTTACAATTTTTTCTGCAGATATACAGGCAAAATTAGACTTACTTTCATCTGAAAATCGATTACCATAAAACTGTCTTTTACGTGGTCTGCACATTCGCTTCGTACTAAATTTCCCGTATTTTTTATCAGTTTTTGCACAATATTAGCCGAGACGTTTACTGAGTGATGTTAGCTCCCCCCCCCCCCCCCCCCCCCCGTTTGCTTTGGGAGCTATAGTTTTGCCTCAAACTGAAAAAGATATTATTCTGTGAACGCGAGCGTTGTCCTAATGAAACAAAACTTGTTTTCTCAGTAATCCTGGGCGTTTCTCTTTAATTTCTTGGCGTAAACGACGCAAAAGGGATGTGCAACAGTAAGTCGAGTTTATTGTTTCGCCTTTCGGAAGGAAGTCCACCATAATAATACCTTTAGCGTCCCAAAAAACTGACGCGATCACTTTTCCAGCCGACAGAATTGCCTTCGCTTTCTTTGGGGTCTGTTCACCAGATTGTTGTTTTGAATCTGGAGTATAGTGGTGAACCCAGGTTTCGTCCATTGTCACAAACCTGTTAAGAAAATCTTGCGGATCAGCCTTAAACATCTCCAAACAGTCACGAGAAATCGTGAGTCGAATTCGTTTTCGTTCAACTGAAAGCAATCTGGGGACCCACCTAGCGGAAAAGTTTAGAAAATCCGAGTTCGTTGGCAATGATATTTTGTGTTCGTTCATACAAGATGCCTATAGTGTTTACAATCTCCCTGAGAGTTAATCTACGGTCTTTCAATATGAGATCACACACTTTGCCGATGTTTTCTTCAGTCGTAGACGTCGTGGACCAGCCGGAACGAGGTTCATCTTCGATACTCTCTCGTCCACGTTTAAATTCTGCAACCCATATTTTCACAGTGGTATATGATGGAGCAGATTCCCCTAGTGTTGTTTTCGTATCATCGTGGATCTCCTTTGGTGTTAATCTTTTTGAAACAGGTACTTGATAACCGCATGTTGTTCAATTTTTTCCATTTTTCCAAAAACGCTGTACTTGGTCTTACTAAACTCGTTCTAACCTAAAAACCGCTAATTCTACAGCAGGGGTGCTCACACAGTCGATCGCGAGTGCTTTTTGAGTCGATCTCGAGAAAAAAAATTCCGATATAGAACTATTCACAGATTTTGTTTTAGGTAACTAAAACAAAATGTAATGATAAAACTACTAAAATTTATTCGATGCACAATTAGGTCAGAATAATCCCCTCATCACTTTCTTTTATCGTAATAACCCCCTGCTAGCGGCAAAAGGCGGCTTTATCAAAAAGGAACGCGCGGTACTTGTCAAAGAAAAGCCGCGTGGTTGAGTCGCGGAAAATTCCTAGAAAGGTTTCAAGAATTATTGCCCGAAATAACAGCTTTTCTGGACGAAAGAGGTGATGACACTCAGATGCTGAAAAACGGAAAATGGCTGACTGATTTGGCATTTTTGACCGACATCACAAGGCATTTAAACACCATTAATTTGGAGCTTCAAGGTAAAGGAAAAACTATTATTGCGATGATTAGCGCAATAAATGCATTCAAAAGTAAATTGCAACTTATGATAGATTAACTGAAAAGAAAGGATCTGAAAAATTTTCCGTCTTTGAAAGCAAGGATTCCTCAGTTGAATTATGATATTTATGAGGCAGAATTATCAAATATTTTGGGCTAATGCGAAATACGTTTTTATGAATTCAGGAAATTGGCAAATATCGCATCATTTATGAGTTATCCTTTTTCGAGTAAAAAACATTGAGGAATTAGCTACTGAAATAGCAAGTCAGTTTAACATGGACTCATGTTCTGTTGAAAATGAGTTAGTGCAGATTATATCAGATATACATCTCAAACCCACAGCATCTGATACAAAATTCTGGTGTTTTATATCTGAAGATAAATATCCGAATCTAAGGCAAATCGCCCTTCAACTGACGGCAATGTTTGGGTCAACTTACTTGTGCGAGTCTGCATTTTCTGAAATGAAGATAATTAAGTCAAAATATCGCAATCGACTAACTGACGAACATATGTCATCATGCTTGCGTTTAGCACTCGGTAATTACGTACCATCTTATGAAAAGTATGCTGAGGACATACAGTGCCACGCTTCAACATCCAAAGTCACTCTTTAGTTAAGTTTAGACACTAGAACTCGTTTGTTTTGTAAGAACCAATAAACTCGCAATTTTGAATAATTATGAGTTTTTTCATTGATATTTTAGAGCAGACCTACACTTACCTTGACTAAAAAAATGCATATTGTGCGGAAAAACTAATATCTATGCCACGATACACCCTACCTAGACGACAATCCTGCATCACACTTACTTGCAGCCTCTCAGAGTCGATCGATCGTAGTCTAACGATATTGAGGTAGATCACCAGCAGTTCAAGTTTGAGAGCACCCTGCTCTACAGCAACAAAATTTCACACTGTAACAACTAAAGAAAGTACGAACTTATTGAGGGTACTATAATAAAAATATTATAACTATTTTTTGGTGAGGCCGCGAACTTTCCAATCCATCCTCGTATTTTTATCGTTATTCGTAAAGGAGAGACGCCCGCGATATCCACACAAACTCCCTAATGAAAAAAATGACATTCTTTAGCCGTTTTCTCCCGACCAAGGTAAAATATGCTGAACAATAATGGCGGACCGAGAACTGCAAAAATCCATTGTTATGAGCCGCGCGACCCACTCGCCGAATTTGAATAAATTGAAAATTTATATGGTTTAGGGATTGGCATTAAATACTTAAAATGTGTATGTGTAATTCGTTCTCAGATCATGAGAATTACAATAAATGTTCCCTTTCTTACACGAATATTTATCGCAAAACGCTTGGCACTCTTTTTTACTGAACATTCATTGATCCTCTCGGTAATTAATAATATATTTGGTTATAATTAAGTCTCGGTTGACCACAGAACCTATTTAAATTCGATTTTTTCCTGCCCCGTAGTCATTTTAAAGCGCCATCTTTTAGCTTTAAATTAAGGCATAATACTTTATCCTAGCGCAAGCATAACCTAAAAAATCTGTATGAGTCGCGACGACATTGTTCGTTGACGGATTATCTTCTTTTGGCGTTGCAACTTAAAAATAACCGGTCAAGTGCAAGTTGAATTTGCGCAATTAGTGTAATTGCTTTTAAAATAAAAAATTTTGTAACGGAAGTATAAAATGATCAGTGACTTCACAAAACACACCCCAAATGAGTTTTCAACAAAGTTTGTTTCCAATCTTTACTGAAAATTGATGACCTTGAAATTTTTGCTGGGTAATTTTTGAGACGGACAGACAGACATTGAAGTGATCTTATAAGTGTTCCGTACGGAACACTAAAAAGTCGTATCACCCACCACGCTCCTCACAAAGTATATTATGTTTGTGTCAAGGATCTTAGGAAATGGTATAAGAAGGAAAAGAAAGTTTTTAAATTTGCAGTACTCATGGCATGGAGAGGGCAAGAAAATCAATCAAAAGTCGAAGGATACCTATCGTACATAAGGGCTTTTGCCATATTCTCGCAGTTATTTGTCGATTGTATAATGTTTTAGCCTCTTCGTCCTTTAAAGCCTCTTATGTCACGCTCAGTTTTAAACGCCGCTTATAAATAGAAAGTTCTAGAAAACCTATTTTACAAAATAATTAATTAAATTTCAATTTAATCGATACGAACGATACCATGTCATCGTCCACGCATCCACACACGTACACGTACAAATTTACATACGGACACACATCCATTCCACACAGAAAACAGAAAAAATTAATGATCCGAAATAGTTTATTATTGTATGCCGAGCAGAACCATCAATCATCTTACGCCGTTTTAAATATAAATAAAAGAAACTCGGAGAAGAACACCATTCGGGTCATTTATCTCTGTTCGTTTTTTTTTTCATCAATATAATTGTTTGAAAATCGTTGTAATTGGAAAAAATTTAACATGGCCGCTGCCGCTGGCATTCCTTAATTTGAATGCTGTAGTTGATGAAATGTTGAAGAGAAAAGATTATCTATATACGTATTTATACGGCTTAGGCGAAAATGACTTCCACTATGATCGTTTCGAACTTCAAAGCGAAAATAGTAATGAAATATTACCATTATTATTATTGTTATTGTACATTTTGGAAGATCGTTGGCAGGTATATGATAGTTCTAATACCTGGCAACGTAATTACTGTACCTATGTATCGATATTCCTAAACTCAGTGGCGGACGTAGGATGAGAGAAGTAGATCAAAGAGACATTACCCCCGTGATTAAGATTTAATCGATAGAAGCATTCTATTTGTCATCGTTGAAATTATCACACGTAACGAATAGCCTGTAATTATACTTGGTGACTGCAAAAGTTCGTGCCTGCCTGCCCAATTTAATATAAAAATATAGAAACCTATCTGAAAAGTATAAGTAATTCATCCTGAATCAAATTTTCAAGATTTCCATTGTCGTGTTCTTACATATAAGTGTCGCTCGCGTATTCAAGACTGAGCGTGAATGGTTAATGACTTGTTGGAAATGAAATGGAAATTAAATTAGAGTTTTTCCATTTTTGAGTGCTTAGTATAAGAAAAATTGCAGATAAAATGAAGACAAACTATCCCGTAGGTATTTCTATCCTAGGAATCTAACCTCGTTAGTAAATCAAATCGATCTAGTAAAATTTGCGTTCCTATTATTTTACTATAAAAGCCTTTTGACCAAAGAATTCAGAGACTATATACGAGGCTGGTTTGAAAAGTCCGTGCAAAGTCCGAGAGATGGCACCACCGGCGCGTATCGAGGTCATGTTTAGTTAGTAGCATCTCTTGAATGAACGCACACCAAGTTTCAGCCATATTGGTCTATTTCTTTGTGTTTGGCATTCGTGTGAATCAAGGAAGTCGAGTGATTTTCAAGAAATGGACGAAAAAGAATTTCGTGTGGTAATTAAACATTACTTTATGAAAGGCCAAAACGCCTCAGGAGACTAAAGAGAAGCTTGATAAACATTATGGTGACTCTGCACCTTCGATTAGAACAGTTTATAAGTGGTTTCAAAATTTTTGGACTGGCCATATGGGCACAAGTGACGCTGAACGTTCTGGACGGCCTGTGGAGGTTACGACTTCAGAAATCATTGATCAAATCCATGATATGGTGATGGATGACAGAAGAGTTAAGGTGCGTGAGATTGCTAGTGCTGTGGGCATCTCGACTGAACGGGTACATAATATTTTGCATAAACATTTGGACATGAGAAAGCTATCGGCAAGATGGGTGCCGCGATTGCTCACGCTTGACCAAAAACGGAATCGTGTGAAGTGTTGCAAGGATGGTTTGCAGCTGTTCCAGAAGGTTATGGCGACTGTCTTTTGGGATTCGCAAGGGATAATCCTCATCGACTATCTGGAAAAGGGTAAAACTATTACAGGTGAATACTATTCATCGTTATTGGACTGTTTGAAAACCGAGCTGCAAGAAAAACGCCCGCGATTGGCCCACAAGAAAGTCCTTTTCCATCACGACAACACACCTCAGCAGTTGTGGTCGCAAAATTAATGGAAATAGGATTCCAACTCGTTTCACATCCCCCCTATTCTCCAGACTTGGCTCCCTCGGACTACTATTTGTTCCCCAATTTGAAGAAATGGCTGGCGGGACAAAGATTTTATTCAAACGAGGAGGTGATTGCAGACACTAATGGATATTTTGCAGACTTGGACAAATCCTATTATTCGGAAGGGATCAACAAACTAGAACATCGTTGGACGAAGTGTATAAGCCTAAAAGGAGACTATGTCGAAAAATAAAAAAGGTTTACCCCAAACACATAAGTAGTTTTTATTTTTGCACGGACTTTTCAAACCAGCGTCGTATATATTATTACTCAATAATGTATTCTACATCATTTTCTATAACTGTCTCCCATCGTTTTACAAGTTCTTGAATCCCTTCTTTGCGAAAAACTGCGTGGTTTCTCTTCAAAGAAAGTCGTAAGGTAGTTTTTGACTTCTTCCATCGAATAAAATTTTTTGCCATTCAAATTATAGAAGGAAACAGATGAAAATCTGAAGGGGCAAGGTCAGGAGAATACGGCGGATGCTGGAGGATTTCCCATTTTAACTCCCTAAGTTTCTGCAGTGTTTGTTGAACGGTAGGTGGTCTAGCGTTGTCATGGTGAAAAATGATGCCTTTTCGATTGACCAAATTTAGACGTTTTGCTTGGATTTCAACATTGAGTTGGGTGAGCTTCTCACAGTACTTCTCCATAGTTATTACTTGGCCATTTGATGCTATTCAGCCTTTGCCATAGATTCTGCTCTCTCACTTCCATGCTTCCAGCTTCTTTTTCTTATTATGTTGTTATAGATGACCCATTTTTCATCTCCAGCTATGACTTGATCCAAGAAAGGTTCGTTTTGTTGACGAGCGAGGAGAGAAATGGCTTTGGAAACACGGTTCAGTTTGTTTCGTTCTGTAAAAACGTGCGGAACCGATATATCGAGTTTCGAAGTGTATCCAAGTTGCTTTAAATGACGAAACGCAGTCGAATCGTCAATATTTAGTCCCTCAGCAATCTCTTCAGTGGCAATCCGTGGATTATTATTCACTAAGTCACGGATAAAGTCATTACTAATGCCGGAAGATCGCCCAGAGCGAAATTTATCATTTCGAAATCGACCAAACCACTTTTTAACTATTCTAAGAGCACGAGCACGATCCAAATAAACGTCTTGAATTTTTTGTTGCAGTTCCAACACTCATTCCCTTTTTAAATTCATATAAAATAACACGTAGGCCGAAAAGTTTTGGTCTGACACATAGATGTCGCCCTTTTCAAAACATCCATATGATTTTTAGGAAATACATACTAATCTTTAAACGATACGTGTCAAAATTTCATGATATTTCGACGATTAATTTACAAGTTATACACCTGTCACAAGTCGAGTGTTACGATGGCAAAATTGCATGAATTGAAGTTCGACTTGCTTCCTCCTCCATGGTATTCTCCAGATTTGGTCCCCAGCGACTGTCATCTATTAGCAGACCCCAAAAAAATGCTCGCGAGAAAGAGATTTGGCCCCAAGGAAGAAGTTATCGCCAAAACTGAGATCTATTTTGAAGGCAAAGACAAATCCTCCTACAAGAAACGTTATAGAAATGTTAGAAGAGCATTGGACTGATTGTATCGCTTTTAAAGGACACTATACTGATGAATAAAGACGAATTTCGCAAAAAAAATGTGTTTTACGTAGCTAGGCTAAAAACTTTTCAGCCTACGTGTTAACATGGCGAGAATCTAACTTTTCATTTTCCATTTTGAATATTAACCTTGCACACAAATTAATTTAAATAAACTTTTTTTTGAGGATACGTTAACTCACGACGCATTTAGATAAGTGTCCGTTAATAATATGATTATAAAAGAAACATCAGGACAGTCAAAAGTGCATGCTTCTGCCATCTATGAAAACCGAGCACGAACCTTTAAAATCAGCCAATATTTAACGCGAAAATTCGCACAAATAACGTAGCAACATTAAAAGTGATGAAAAAGATGTGTGGTAATGGTAATGTGGTTCTGATTCATCATCCAGAACACATGTTTTTTAATGGTATGTGCAATCAAAGGTGCCCGATAGTGTATCCACGTTAGCTCAGGTGTTTAAAACATATCTTAGTGAAGCTAGATATCAAATAAACCCAAAGGAGGAAAAAAAACATTGCGACACAATTACCGACTCCATATCTCTCACTAATATCGAGACTTATAGAAAAGGATGTTAATGATCATCTTTTAAAATACCTGAAAACGATTTCATGATTATTAGTGGCCATTAATATGGCTTTCGGAAGCAAAGCTCAACGGGAGATCTTCTAATTTATATAACACATATTTGGAACAACGCCATTGAACTTGTTGGAGACTCTCGAGCGGTAGCATTTGATATATCCAAGGCATTCGATCGTATTTGGCATGACGGTTTGTTGGCTAAGCTATCGTGCAGAAATTATTCCTTTTCTGCAGGAAAATGTCGCTGATTTCTTTACATCTGTTTCGAGTTCGAAGGAAGATGTTACAATTTATGACGTTATTATATGACGTGACATGTTTTGATCCTCTAGGAAGCTCGAATTCAACTAATAATGAAATATGGCTCTCATGTTTGGCGCTCTGCTCCATACGCAGCTTTTATTACCATTTTTTTACCGTTTTCTTTATTGAATTAAAAGTAAAGCATAGTCTCTTACTTACATTTATAACAGATCTTGACATAAAATGAAAGTTTGCTTATTCTAACTTAACCTAAACTAGTAGTCCTATACTAACTTAACCTAGGAGATGGGTTTTTGTAACATGATTTTTTTAACCTAAGATTTAAACTACCTTAGCCTAAGACTTACGCTAGCTTAACTTAGGACTTAAGTTAACTTAACCTAGGACTTATTGTAACTTAACCTAGTTTGACAATCACGGCGAGCAAGGAGGGTCAACGTCTTCATCCGAGAGAGGGTCTGAATGTCTCGAAAATTGGCGGCGGGCATGTAATGGGAGTCGGAAAGCGTTCCTGATGGTTGGGTTGGGGTGCTGCGATGCCTTCTCCATCAACTTCAGTTGGGTTTTCCTCATGTGTGGCTTTACGGTAGGCACACCGAGGTCTCTACGGATTTGCCTGTTCCTCCTCTCCTTGTTTCGGAGAGCTGACACCATGTGGGGCAGGCCTGCCTTTACGATGGTATTGTAGATCAGCAGCTTGGTCCTTGGTAGCAACTTACCGGAGCGATTTATAATAGTTTGCCCAGCAGTTACTTTGCTTTTCTGGTAACAGTGCAGACCTGGTCCTTCCAGACGAGTTGTTTGTCATACTGGACGCACAGGTACTTGATGGTGTTTGTCTATTGGATGCGCCAGCCGTGCAGTTTTTTTGCAGGGCGATTGTATATACAGAATTTACCAGAAATCTTGATTCATACTTCGAACACTGGTTGGGAACTTGAGTATATTCTATAAGAACCATCGTGGAAGGTGTTCGACGAATCTATCTCGCTTAATTTCTTTCAGAGCGGTATTGTTAGGAATATACGTCGCGCTCATACATCACATCCGTATGAGATTCAGCCTGTTACTCCTCGTACAACACTTTTCAAGCAGTCTTATATATGGACAGGACTGCGTTTCCCACCGAGTACAATTTACAGCGATTCAAGATTAACGCGAATAAAAGAACAGGCGTAAATAGCTAACATTAAAAACATCAAAGTACATTATAGTTGCGAAGGAACTAAAACTGGCATTTAATTGACGCTAATGTCAGAACATGCGTCATATTCTACATTATAGAGTAGCTAACGATTTCGTGGCCACCTGGTATACAAAACTACAATAACTTTAACAACTCGTTTATTTCGCTTATTTCCCTGTTTTTCCTTCATTTTTATCTCCTTTTTTTAATGTGGGACTTGTACTTCCGTATATATGAAAACCGGCAGCTACTTGGGGGGCGTGATAAATTATTATCAGGAATAATATGCGATTTTGCTTCACAACTTTTAATAAATTAAGTATTTACTAAAATATTGTTTAGGAAACCTGTTGCATCGACTCTTGCTTTGCAGGGGGATTCAAATAGATCGTTCCCTAAAGATGCCACATGCTCTTAAGACATCAATATCCCATTTCGTTTAAGACTTATCGTGTCAGCAGGAAGATAGACAGTTAAAACAAACCTACGGACAGACGAACGTAAATGGAAAACTGTTTTTAGCGATCTAATCTTTACGAGTGGCAGTCTACGGATTTTTTTCTAACACCTTCACTATCATCGCCGGTGTGCCCCGAGGCTCCATACTATCTCCTACTCTCTTTCTCATTTACATTAACGATCTGCTGGAAAAGACCGGAAACCCAATCTACAGCTTTGCAGATGACAGTACGCTTATCTCTTCATTCACTTTGAACGCTCGGACATCGGCTACTTAGACGAATATCCGCAAACAGCGAGAAGTCGTTCAACTTAACAAAGACCTGGAAGAAATTCTATCTTGGGGTAACAGTAACCAAGTGGAAATTGGCGCTAAAAAAACCCAGGCGGCAATTTTTTCTAAAAAAAGTTAACGTTGCTGAACCCGACATAGTTATGGCGGGACACTCCATTCCTCTAATATCGTCACTCAATTTGTTGGGCGTTAATTTGAGAGCAAATATGTCCTGGCATGAATATGTCGCAGCGATAGCAAGGAGAGCTTCTCAAAAGTTGGGAATATTATTTCGAACCAGAAAGCTTTACACTCCACAATAACTGTTTGTTCTTTACAAAGCTCAAATTCGACCCACTATGGAATACTGCTCCCATGTTTGTGGCTCTGCTCCCAAATATACATTGCATTCTATTCAGAGAACTGTTCGTCTGATTGGAGGCCCGGAACTGACTGGCGGCCTTGATTCGCTGGACGATCGAAGAACGGTTGGTGACTTGAGCCTATTCTACAAGTATTTTCATGGAAAGTGTTCGAAGGATGTAACCCGCTTAATTCCTCACAGAGCGGTGCCTGTTAGAAATCTGTATGAGATTCAGCTTGTTACTCTTCGTACAACGTTTTTTAAGCAGTCTTTTATAATAATAATAATAAGCATTTATTGTCTAAGAGAACTACATCCTTTTACAAGACAATTTGACAATAGGTGAAAAAAGTATCAGACCTACTTAAGTTATAATAATAATTCTTACAAAAAATCAACAACTACACACCACAAATACTGCTCAGCCCATTCATCGCACAATAAGAAAAGTATGCTAAATAAAAATTTTGGATCATCTCAATAACCTGTTCTTGAAGAGTCCAAGCAATTGAGGAAGTGTTGAATGGAAAACATCAATGTTTTGGAATGTCTCATTATAAAACGCCATTGCTCGGTATGTGGTGATTTCAATAGAAAATTATTATGTGGGGTACACACACTAAAAGTCGAGGGGGACCTCATTGTACGACCAGGCACTTGCAACATGATTTGGGACAATAATTCAGGGCAATCAATAACAGACCTCATAAGTTTTGCCAGAAAACTCGTTAAGTAGGTGGTTCCTGCGTCGCAGCAGTGATGGTATCTGAAATCTCTCCAGCAAGCCCTCGTGGTCACAGCCTCTCGGAGGGAAAGAACCATCATCTCTAAATGCTAAAAATTTAAGGAATTTCCTTTGTATACCTTCTAATTTCTAGATATAACAATTGTATATTGTGAAGTGTCTGAATATTTATAAAGTTTTTAGCGTTGCGCTTAAACGCCTCTGAGCAAACGTTGTTGATATGAGTGTCAAAAGCAAGCTTGGCATCATAAGTAATCCCCAAATCCCTAATAACAGAACAACGCTGAAGTTGAGAAGCATTTAACTCGTAATTGTAATGAATACTTGACTTATTGGAAAAGGTCATGGCGTAACATTTTTTGATATTCTGCGGTAAGTTGTTACGTTCACACCATAAATTGATTCTTTCTAGATCCGCCTTGCAGGTCAAGGCAATCCGAGGTGGTGTTTATTATCCGGAAGAGTTTTAGATCATCCGCGAATAGGAGCACTTTACTGGAAATATCAGAGACTATGTCATTAATAAAGAGGAGGCAAGTTGCTTCCCTGTGGCGCACCACTCATTGCTGAGAAACTTGCAGACCGCTAATTTCGACATACTGAGATGTTCCAGTGAGATAGGAAGCAAAAAAACTGACCAAGTTGTTATCAAATCCCATAGCATCAATTTTTACCAGGAATAACCCATGATCCACCCTGTTAAAGGCCTTCGAAAAGTCAGTATAGAGCGTATCAACCTGCTGGCGCTCATGCAAAACCTCGCTTACGTATTGGGTGAAACAAGTTAGGATAGTAATAGTTCTTCGTTTACAAATAAAGCCATGTTGATTGAATGCGATCAGTTGGGCTGCCTGGGTACTAACTAAGTTGCTTCCCTGTGGCGTACCACTCATTGCTGAGAAACTTGCAGACTTGTGACCGCGAATTTCGACATACTGAGATCTACCAGTGAGATAGGAAGCAAAAAAAAACTGACCAAGTTGTTATCAAATCCCATAGCATCAATTTTTGCCAGGAATAACCCATGATCCACCCTGTCAAAGGCCTTCGAAAAGTCAGTATAGAGCGTATCAACCTGCTGGCGCCCATGGAAAACCTCGCTTACGTATTGGGTGAAACAAGTTAGGATAGTAATAGTTCTTCGTTTACAAATAAAGCCATGTTGATTGAATGCGATCAGTTGGGCTGCATGGGTACTAACTAAGTTGCTTCCCTGTGGCGCACCACTCATTGCTGAGAAAGTTGTAGACTTGTGACCGCGAATTTCGACATACTGAGATCTACCAGTGAGATAGGAAGCAAAAAAACTGACCAAGTTGTTATCAAATCCCATAGCATCAATTTTTGCCAGGAATAACCCATGATCCACCCTGTTAAAGGCCTTCGAAAAGTCAGTATAGAGCGTATCAACCTGCTGGCGCTCATGCAAAACCTCGCTTACGTATTGGGTGAAACAAGTTAGGATAGTAATAGTTCTTCGTTTACAAATAAAGCCATGTTGATTGAATGCGATCAGTTGGGCTGCCTGGGTACTAACTAAGTTGCTTCCCTGTGGGCGTACCACTCATTGCTGAGAAACTTGCAGACTTGTGACCGCGAATTTCGACATACTGAGATCTACCAGTGAGATAGGAAGCAAAAAAACTGACCAAGTTGTTATCAAATCCCATAGCATCAATTTTTGCCAGGAATAACCCATGATCCCCTGTCAAAGGCCTTCGAAAAGTCAGTATAGAGCGTATCAACCTGCTGGCGCCCATGGAAAACCTCGCTTACGTATTGGGTGAAACAAGTTAGGATAGTAATAGTTCTTCGTTTACAAATAAAGCCATGTTGATTGAATGCGATCAGTTGGGCTGCCTGGGTACTAACTAAGTTGCTTCCCTGTGGCGCACCACTCATTGCTGAGAAACTTGCAGACTTGTGACCGCGAATTTCGACATACTGAGATCTACCAGTGAGATAGGAAGCAAAAAAACTGACCAAGTTGTTATCAAATCCATAACATCAATTTTTGCCAGGAATAACCCATGATCCACCCTGTCAAAGGCCTTCGAAAAGTCAGTATAGAGCGTATCAACCTGCTGGCGCCCATGGAAAACCTCGCTTACGTATTGGGTGAAACAAGTTAGGTTAGTAATAGTGCTTCGTTTACAAATAAAGCCATGTTGATTGAATGCGATCAGTTGGGCTGCATGGGTACTAACTAAGTTGCTTCCCTGTGGCGCACCACTCATTGCTGAGAAAGTTGCAGACTTGCGACCGCGAATTTCGACATACTGAGATCTACCAGTGAGATAGGAAGCAAAAAAAAACTGACCAAGTTGTTATCAAATCCCATAGCATCAATTTTTGCCAGGAATAACCCATGATCCACCCTGTCAAAGGCCTTCGAAAAGTCAGTATAGAGCGTATCAACCTGCTGGCGCCCATGGAAAACCTCGCTTACGTATTGGGTGAAACAAGTTAGGATAGTAATAGTTCTTCGTTTACAAATAAAGCCATGTTGATTGAATGCGATCAGTTGGGCTGCATGGGTACTAACTAAGTTGCTTCCCTGTGGCGCACCACTCATTGCTGAGAAAGTTGTAGACTTGTGACCGCGAATTTCGACATACTGAGATCTACCAGTGAGATAGGAAGCAAAAAAACTGACCAAGTTGTTATCAAATCCCATAGCATCAATTTTTGCCAGGAATAACCATGATCCACCCTGTTAAAGGCCTTCGAAAAGTCAGTATAGAGCGTATCAACCTGCTGGCGCTCATGCAAAACCTCGCTTACGTATTGGGTGAAACAAGTAAGGGTAGTAATAGTTCTTCGTTTACAAATAAAGCCATTTGATTGAATGCCATCAGTTGGGCTGCATGGGTACTAACTAAGTTGCTTCCCTGTGGCGCACCACTCATTGCTGAGAAAGTTGCAGACTTGTGACCGCGAAAATTTCGACATACTGAGATCTACCAGTGAGATAGGAGGCAAAAAAAACTGACCAAGTTGTTATCAAATCCCATAGCATCAATTTTTGCCAGGAATAACCCATGATCCACCCTGTCAAAGGCCTTCGAAAAGTCAGTATAGAGCGTATCAACCTGCTGGCGCCCACGCAAAGCCTCGCTTACGTATTGGGTGAAACAAGTTGGGTAAGTAATAGTGCTTCGTTTACAAATAAAGCCATGTTGATTGGATGCGATCAGTTGGGCTTCC
Organism: Pachyrhynchus sulphureomaculatus; assembly: GCA_019049505.1. Lineage (NCBI taxonomy): Eukaryota > Metazoa > Arthropoda > Insecta > Coleoptera > Curculionidae > Pachyrhynchus > Pachyrhynchus sulphureomaculatus. Next base: position 1,609,880 of record CM032448.1, read on the forward strand.
TGGGTACTACCCGCTCGTACACTTCCGTCTTAAAGACCTTCGCAAAGGCAGACAGGATTGATATTGGTAATTTGGAGGATTGATTATATGGAGAACATCATCCCTTTGGAATGATTTGCCCAGGACTGTGTTTCCCACCGAGTACAATTTACAGCGATTCAAGAACAACGTAAATCGCTTTTTCCGCACACGCGTCGCCCCTGTAGCGCTTTAGGGACTGTTCTGCAGCACGTGTGCTAGATCCATACAAAAAAAAATAAAAATAAGAGCCCTGAAACGTGTAGAAATGCAAAAATTCTAGAATATAATTTTTTTTTACTCAGAAAGTGAGGTAAAATATTAGAAAAACAGTCGGTCCCAATACCAGTACCGTACTGACCCTTCAAAGTACCTACTTAATATTGTTCTTTTGTAAAATATTTTCACGTATTAGAAGAAATAAAATCCTGTTTGTCGATTCAAAATGCGATTTATAATAAATATTTCCTTTCCTTTAAATATCTACAAAAGTGTATGTGATATTATTTACGCCAATCAAGTATGCTGAGTAGGTCTGTTGAAAAAACAATCGAAGAAAGTTGCAGTTTCGACAAAATTCCTTAATTCGAACGTTTGCAGAAAATTTAATTGTTTCTCGTTTCTTTGATTGTGCAACGGACTTTGTATAATTTTTGCCAATAATTAAATGCCGCTTAAACAATTAATTGATAATAAAAGAAATAACAGAGCAAGAAATACCTCTCTTCAAGTCTCAACCTTTGGGCTAGTTACCAGCTGTTACCGAGAGAATAATGTTGGTATTTGCCTAATGATGACTGATACCTAACAGCTTAAACGTTAATTTAAATAAATAAAAGCCGTGAAAGACAAGAACATCTTTATTTTTCCAGATACGTTAATATTCGAACTTTTGAGCAAAAAAGAGATTGATGTTTAAAAATATTTCCTCTGTATATTTCAGTATATACAGGGTGGTATAAAATAAGCTAGCAAAAAATAATTATAACTTTACTCCATCACTAAAAAAACTGTCATTGAATATTTATGTTTTTTTAGCGTGTATGCTAATGATTATAGTAAATAGACAAGTAAGAAAAAATCTACTCAGATCTTTACAATAACGTAGTCCGTTGCAGTGTTTGATGTCAAACATTTCTTTTAGTTCAGAAACGCATTTGTTGCCGCGAATAACATTTGCATTAGTAATTTAAAATAATGATTCACTAAAGAAAATGATATACATAAACACATTTTACATCTAAAGTCAATAATCACTACATTTCCATTAAAAATAACCGGTCAAGTGCACGTTGAACTTGCGCAATTAGTGTTCCGTACGTTGATTGCTTTTAAAATAAAAATTGTTGTAACGGAAGTATAAAATGATCAGTGACTTCACAAAACACACCCCAAATGAGTTTTCAACAAAGTTTGTTTCCAATCTTTACTGAAAATTGATGACCTTGAAATTTCTGTTTTTTTTTATACCAGATAAATTATTGAAGCTAATGCACTCGTGATAATTTTCGTTCATTCTACACCCCATGGAGAATATTCCAGAATTTTTTCAAAATTTGTTGATAAGTACTTTTCGAGATAAGGCGGGTGGACAGCGATATTTCGCGCAAGTATTACATTATATATATATATATATATATATATATATATATATATATATATATATATATATATATATTTTACTCGTGTTTTCACAAGCTTTCATTTGACACCACACTGGATTACCTAGTAAAAATTTTTTTTTTCACTTCCGATTTCACCCCCCAAAACCCCTTATGTCAAAATTGAACTTTCAAAACTACTTGGCTCTGATGAGGCCATCAATTCCTATATTATTACCAAATTTCAACTTTCTATGACAAATAGTTTCGGAGAAAATCGGGGTGTGACAGACGGACAGACACCGAAGTGATTTTTTAAGTGTTCCGTACGGAACACTAAAAACTTTAACTTTCAACAGATCCAGGATGCATTTTTTGACTATTGAATCCTACAACCGAGGATAAAACTTTTAAAAATACTCAGCAAACACGGTTTAAACTCTAAAAAATTTAAAAAAAAAATACTTTCCGTACTTAATACATATTACAACGTTTTTTATTTATTCTTAAGCTTACGAAATAGTAAAACTTGTAACTATTTGAGTCACAGAAATTTAAAATTTCTAAAGACAAATTGAGGGTGGGCTTTATACCTCAAAGATCTGCCAACAATAAAGAAATGTACTTATAGTGGCCTAGTTTGGATCCTTTCCCTCTTTTAAGAAAACTCTATTTGTACTGCCATTTGTTGGATTGGAGAATAGCTGGGTAGAGATTTTTCACACATCAAGTTTCCGTGCGTATAAAGCAAAACGTATTATGCAAGTTCAAAAGCTAAATATAAGCAAAATTAAGTTACTTCTCACTGAATGTATTTTAATATCTTTTTTGTATGTTCAATACAAAGCTACTCAGCTACATTTGGATTTTGTTTGTTAGTTTATTATTTTATTTAGAGCAATATATTTATATTATATAGTCAAAAAAATAATTTTTATTAATCAAATATGACTTGTTAAACATATCAAAAATGAAGTACCTGCCTTGTTTGTTGTAAACTTTATATTGAAACATTACTTATGAATTATATTATATTAACGGTTATTTGTATTCCATGTAAAACCAGGTATTTTTAGGATTTCTACTTCAGCCTGTAGAAGTCCACTCCCGGATATAGGCCTCTTCTAAAGATTTCCATGCCGATCTTTGCTGGACGGTCTAAATTTTTTCCCCGGATGTCGCTGGATGTCATCCATCCATCGCGCTTGGTCGCCTAACACTTCTCTTTGTCTACCTTGGTCTCCACTATATTAGGGCTCTCATCCATTTAGAACCACTCCTGACCACGTGTTCCGCCTAACGCCATTTCAGTCTGGCCACACGCTCTTCTTATCTCATCTCTCCTGATTCTGTCTTTCAGACTTACCCCGAGCATCGCCCACTCCATTGCCCTCTGACGAACCCAGAGGCGATTGGCACAATTTGCGGTGAGTGTCACCGTCTCAAGTCCATATGCCGCCACTGGTAGGATACATGTGTCGTAGACCTTCCTTTTTGGGGTTCACAGGGATCGTAGGACACTAGAGGATGTAGTCTTGCGAACGCCATCCAGGTGAGGCCAATTCGTCGCGTGATTTCTGCAGTCTGATTTTCTTTTCCAAACTTGATATTGTGTCCCAAATAGTTGTATTCGATGATTACTTCCAAAGCGTGATTCTCGAAGCGACGGTCATATTATCTGTGCTTATTATTTTGGTTTTTTGAAGGTTTATTTTGAGGCCCACAGCTTGAGAGGCGTTCTTATATCCTATATATATATATATATATATATATATATATTATATATATATATATATATATATATATATATATATATATATATATATATACAGTCGACACTCTATATCAGGGGTGCTCAAACGGTCGATTGCGAGTGCTTTTTGCGTCGATCTCGAGAAAAAAATTCCGATATACGGCTGGTTTGAAAAGTCCGTGCAAAAATAAAAACTACTTATGTGTTTGGGGTAAACCTTTTTTATTTTTCGACATAGTCTCCTTTTAGGCTTATACACTTCGTCCAACGATGTTCTAGTTTGTTGATCCTTTCCGAATAATAGGATTTGTCCAAGTCTGCAAAATATCCATTAGTGTCTGCAATCACCTCCGCGTTTGAATAAAATCTTTGTCCCGCCAGCCATTTCTTCAAATTGGGGAACAAATAGTAGTCCGAGGTAGCCAAGTCTGGAGAATAGGGGGGATGTGAAACGAGTTGGAATCCTATTTCCATTAATTTTGCGACCACAACTGCTGAGGTGTGTGCTGGTGCGTTGTCGTGATGGAAAAGGACTTTCTTGTGGGCCAATCGCGGGCGTTTTTCTTGCAGCTCGGTTTTCAAACGGTCCCAATAACGATGAATAATATTCACCTGTAATAGTTTTACCCTTTTCCAGATAGTCGATGAGGATTATCCCTTGCGAATCCCAAAAGACAGTCGCCATAACCTTTCCGGCCGATCAACTGAAAAGAAAGGATCTGAAAAATTTTCCGTCTTTGAAAGCAAGGATTCCTCAGTTGAATTATGATATTTATGAGGCAGAATTATCAAATATTTTGGGCCAATTCGAAATACGTTTTTATGATTTCAGTAAATTGGCAAATATCGCATCATTTATGAGTTATCCTTTTTCGTGTAAAAACATTGAGGAATTAGCTACTGAAATAGCAAGTCAGTTTAACATGGACTCATGTTCTGTTGAAAATGAGTTAGTGCAGATTATATCAGATATACATCTCAAAGCCACAGCATCTGATACAAGATTCTGGTGTTTTATATCTGAAGATAAATATCCGAATCTAAGGCAAATCGCCCTTCAACTAACGGCAATGTTTGGGTCAACTTACTTGTGCGAGCCTGCATTTTCTGAAATGAAGATAATTAAGTCAAAATATCGCAATCGACTAACTGACGAACATATGTCATCATGCTTGCGATTAGCACTCGCTAATTACGTACCATCTTATGAAAAGTATGCTGAGGACATGCAGTGCCACGCTTCAACATCCAACGTCACTCTTTAGTTAAGTTTAGACACTAGAACTCGTTTGTTTTGTAAGAACCAATAAACTCGCAATTTTGAATAATTATGAGTTTTTTCATTGATATTTTAGAGCAGACCTACACTTACCTTGACTAAAAAAATGCATATTGTGCGGAAAACTAATATCTATGCCACGATACACCCTACCTAGACGACAATCCTGCATCACACTTACTTGCAGCTTCTCAGAGTCGATCGATCGTAGTCTAACAATATTGAGGTAGATCGCCAGCAGTTCAAGTTTGAGCACCCCTGCTCTATATAGTGAAAGACCAAAATGTTGACCGAAATTTCACTATAGAGAGTTTTTCACTATATAAAGAAAAAATCCGTATATATTGCTATGTATGTAAGATATTCTAGGTCTTGAAAAAATTGCACTATAAAGAGTTTCACTATAAACAGTGTCGACTGTATATATATATATATATATATATATATATATATATATATATATATATATATATATATATATATATATATATATATCTTTCTTTTATCCAACGTCGTCCTCAACATACAGTGATTTTAATGACATTCTTGATTGATTTCTTGTCAATTAATTGCTCTTTTAATTGCATTTTCATTGCGTTTTCCACGTTTGTGTGCAACAGTTTTGTGACAACGTCTATCTACCTAGTGGATGATCTTCCCCTTCTTCTTTTACTTTCTGCCTTCCCGTGTATATATATATATATATATATATATACATACAAATACAAATTGAAGACGTTTCTTGTAGCAGTTTTAGATATTCTTTTTGTTTTTTCTTCATGGGAATACGGTTCTTGATTTATTTAAGCAAAAATGGTTTTTGGTAAAATTATATTTTCTGTCAAATTTGGTGTTGGTATATTATTATAAACTTTTTGACCACATTTGGTTTTCATCAGTATTGCTTACTTGTACTAAATAGGGGATTTCATCATAATTAAAAGTTTAAAAACATGAACAGACACAGCACTTTCAAAACATTCACATTTCTCTCACTAAAACAGACTAAATATTATATTTATTCCCTGCAGGATAGATGCACAGAGAATGTAACAAAACTGTTTGCCTAAATTAATTAAGAACCACATTCCCAAGAATATATATATATATATATATATATATATATATATATATATATATATATATATATATATATATATATATATGTATATATATGTATATATATATGTATATATATGTATATATATATATATATATATATATATATATATATATATATATATATATATATATATATATATATATATACAGGGAAAATCGTCCTAGATAATTAAGGACGTTATAGTTTAGGTTGTTTCTGACCGATTTGACTCTATGACATGATGTCCTAAACTTAACCGTTTTCGAGATATTGAAGTTTAAAGATTTTCTAAAAAAAAACCTGTTTTTTTTTTTTTGCTTTTTTATCGATTTTTTTTTATTAGAGGTTCTCGAGTGCGATTTTTTGGTTTATTTTTAGTTAGTCTGTATCTCAAGTATCAAAAATCATCAAAAAAATTTGAACTAGTTACTAACAGTTTCAAATGGCGGCTTGTTCATGTTTCTAAATTACGAATTTTTACCAAGTGTTTCCTACTTTAAATCAATAAAGAGAGAAAAAAAAAATGTATGGAAGTTATTCTGCAAATTATTTTAAAAACTTTTACGTCTTTTTAGCTATCAAAAAAGGTATAATACTAGGAGTTTAATAGGAAAACTGTACACAGAATGACACATAAAGCGGGCTCGGGTAGCAAAAGGTAAATTTTTAGTTCTAGGTGAAAATACGAAAAATACACAAAAACAAAAAACCTTGCAATTTAATATTTTTTATTAATTATAATTCATGTTCTATATGGTCGCCCCTATTTCTAACACAAATTCTCATTCTTTTTCTTAAATTACTTTTCACAACGCTGGTTGTGAGGTGCCGCGTCATTTCGTCAGCCGCATCAATTATTTTTTGTCTTAGGACATCCACGTTTTCGATAGGAGTCATCTGGTCGTATACGAGACTTTTCATGTGACCTCACACATAAAAATCCATCGCTGTTAGGTCTGGGCTTCTCCTTGGGATAATTGTCATTGAGTCATGCACGAACACTTCCGCTGTAGAGAGCTGGGCAGCCATCGTGTTGAAAGTACATGTTTTGTCTCAAACCAATAGGTAGGTCTTCCATCAAATTAGGTAAATCGTTCCGCAAAAAATTGTCGTATTCCTCGCCATTCAAATTATCTGGCAGGAAGAATGGCCCAACCAAATAATTTGAAATTATACCCATCCACACATTTAAGCTGAATCTTGTTTGTGATCCTTTCGTTCTTTTTTTGTTTGGGTTGCCTTCCTCTTTAGAAGCCAATAGTGGGCATTGTGGTAGTTTGTAAGACCGTCTTTGTCGAATTTCGACTCGTCAGTCCATAGTATTTTCTTAAAAAAAGATGCATCTTCGACATCGGCATTGAGCATAAATCTGCAGAATTCTAATCGTCGCAACGGATCCCCTTCTTCAATGACTTGCACGGGCGTATAGTGGTAAGGGTGTTGCCCAACAGTATGCATTGCCAACCATACCTTCCACTGCGAAATACCAAACTGTTGTGCGACAACATTTGTAGATGTGGTTGGGTCCACCTCAAAGAGACGTCGTATTTCGTTTTCTTCGTCGTCGTCAAACATACGTAGTCGTCCCATGTCAGTCCGCCGTCTTTGTACGGAACCAGTTTCTCGTAGTCTTCGATAATTTCCATCAAATACGCTAACATCAGGTACACGACGAGTAGGATATCGCAGTATGTATTTATCACGTGAACGCGACGACACTCCTTCGCAAAATCCGTAACACATTAGGATGTCAGCATATTCCTCGTTGGTATACGTTGCCATATTCACAAGCAGAGATCAAAATCCAGTTACGAGCCAATTCACACAGTCAGAAGATGAAACACAGATATTTTTGAAAAGCACGGTATAGCACATCTACCACGGACGAATCGCATGAGCAGACTAAAAATCATTCAATAATGTTTAGTGAACAGAAAATGTCACTCGCACAGAGAGTACCCCGACCGGAAAAAATGCTTACCCAACCCTTTTTATTGTTTGAAGGTGCAGGTAGTAAACCGGTAATTGGTAGTATCTAAATTCTATTATTATGTTACTCTACATTTGGGCCTATTGAAATCTCATTTTCTTAGAATTTTCAATAGATCCAGTAGATATTATAGGTAAAAGTTTTTAAAATAATTTGCAGAATAACTTCCATACATTTTTTTTTTCTCTTTATTGATTTAAAGTAGGAAAGAAACACTTGGTAAAAATTCGTAATTTAGAAACATTAACAAGCCGCCATTTGAAACTGTTAGTAACTAGTTCAAATTTTTTGATGATTTTTGATACTTGACATACAGACTAACTAAAAATAACCAAAAAATCGCACTCGAGAACCTCTAATAAAAAAAAAAAATCGATATTAAAGCAAAAAAAATCTTTAAACTTCAATATCTCGAAAAACGGTTTAGGACATCATGTCATAGAGTGAAATCGGTCAGAAACGACCCAAACTATAACGTCCTTAATTATCTAGGACGACTTTCCTGTAACCCTATATATATATATATATATATATATATATATATATATATATATATATATATATATATATATATATATATATATGTATGTACGTACTATATATCGTAATTATACTTTAGTTTATATGAGAATTAGCAGCCTTACCCACCATACATTACTTTAATTAACTCATGGTCATATTTTACCAAAATATTCCGTAAAAAAATTGATCAAAACACGCGGGTGTATTTCAAAACAACATTTCTTATAGGCAATAAAAATCAAGCCGTTGCACAATTAAACTACATAGCGCTTATCGTTATATTGTATCTTAAAAACTTTCTATACACGATTAAATATTACAAAAAAAAAAATTATACTCGAATTCCGACTTTCATTTGAAAATATTAAACAAAAATTTGGGTTTGGCACCCGCGCTTAATAGTACTTATAATAATAAATAAGCAGTTGTCAACATTCGGAGCGATACGATCGTTTAAGCTGGTTAAAAAAAATGTAACACTTTGTATGTTACTGGTAGAGATCGATTATTATTGTTAATTATATACTGAGTGGCATATAATAAAAAGATTAAAACTTCTTGGAATGGTATACACTGTATACAATAACAACCACTGTAGTGGTGTCAAGGGATTTTTTGAGAAGCTCGCTTTGCTATTTATGCAACATCTTCATACCAATATTTTCTCCCAAATTAACGCCCCTCAAATTGCGTGACCATGTTAGAGGAATGGAGTTTCCCGACATAACTACGTCGGGTTCAGCAACATTAACTTTTTTAGAAAAACCTGCTGTCCCTGGGTTTTTGAAGCGTTTAAATTCCACTTGGTTACTGTCACCCCAAGATAGAATTTCTTCCAGGTTTTTTGTTAAGGTGAACGACTTCGTACAATCTATCGATATTTTGCACGAGTAGCCAATGTTCCAGTATTCAAAGTGAATGAAGAAATAAGCGTACTTTCATCTGCAAAGCTGTGGATTGCTTTTTTGTAACTTTCTAGCAGATCGTTAGTGTAAATGAGAAAGAGTGTAGGAGAAAGTAGGGAGTCGTGGGCCACACTGGCCTTGACTCGGAAGATATTAGAGGGAAATCCGTCGACCGACTGCTACTCGTAAAGAACGCTGTCTGCGGAAACACGAGAGCCATAAATAAAACTTTTCAGAGAGCGTAGTTTAGCCAACAATCCGTCATACTAAACACCATCAAATGCCTTGAATATATCAACTGCACCTCTCGAGTTTCTTCAAAATATTCAATTGTATCGTGCCAAACATATGTTACATAACTAGGTTGTCTGAACTGTAGTGCATTTCCAGCAGAAAGGACATACTCCATTTCTGTGAATTGGGTTGAAAAGCCTACGGAAAACTGATATTAGCTCGCTCGCGTATATTCTAAGTAGTATGACAGGTATTCCGTCAGCGCGAGAATCTTTTTTGGTGAGAATAAAATGGAGGATGAGGGTTGATAAATGGGTGGTGGTACGCACCGGCCTGTTCAATTAAATCATTATTAAACCCTTCTACATATCAGTTTAGTACATATTATTAATTTGTGATTATTACTTGGTTGTGCGTATATTTTTTAAAGTGCTGCTAATATTGAAGCAAAGTTAATAAAAAGTAATCGAGGAAAGGACATGTTATGTGTGAATTACTACACTTATTTTCGACAAAAGGTGCTAAAATGTGGAGAAACATTTTGGAGATGTTCAAAAAAAGATTGCTAATCAAGAGTCTTCACCGTTGGGCCCGAGAATTTAGTTACCAGAAGTGAAGGACTCCATACACACGAAGCCGACACCAAGAAGCTGAATCGGCAAATAATTAGTAATTCCTGCAAAAGAAAAGCCGGAGAGCATATGAGTGAAAGGCCATCTAAAATTATCCGACAAGAACTACAAAACACGCTGCTGAAACAGTAACAGAAAAAGATGTCGAATATATTAGAAAAAACCATAGATGAAAATTTTTGCCAGGACGTAATCCAAGAAGTGCTGAGGAGGTGCATAGTGTTTTAGAGACATTTGAAATCAAAACTAGCAAGGGTGAGAATTTTCTGTAAATCAATGAACTCGAAAGTGGCATTATTGTTTTTTCTTGCACTACAAATGTCAATATGTTGTGTAAAAATATCCAATATATATGGACGGCACCTTTTCATACTGCACTAAAATATTTTACACAGTTATTTACAGTGCATGGTTTTGCAAACGGTCATTACATTCCATTATTATTTTGCTTATTGCGTGATAAGAGAGCTGAAACATACAAAAACCTCTTCATATTATTAAAATGTAAGATTTATTCAACAGATACACTGTATTTCAATCCAGAAAAAATTACTATTGACTTCGAAAAATCTATTCATAAGGCAGTATCTGAAGTTTGGACAAATGCTAAAGTGTTAGGATGTAGATTTCATTTACACCAATCTTGGTTTCGCAAGATATAGAATCTAGGTCTAGCTAAAGAATATTGCGACAAAAATTCTGAAATTGGTCGTTGGTTAAAGTATTGTTTTGGCTTGTCCTATTTAGCACCCGAAGAATTAGGTGACAGTTTTGCATACGATTTATATTCTATAAAACCTGAGGATGAACGTTTAAATAAATTTTGTGATTACCTACTAGAAACGTATATAGAGGAAGGAGCCGATTTTCCAGTTGAAATATGGGCAGAAATCGAGTCCATCTTTAACTCGAACGACTAACTGTTGTGAGTCCTTCCATTCCCATCTAAATAATTCTTTTTATTCTACACATCCGTCTCTGTATACTTTTATCGATAGGCTGAAAGAATTCAGATTAACGTATATATAAAAATACAAAGTGTCGACGAGTCTAAAATAAGTAATAATAATAATAATCAAAAATTAAAACATTTAAAAAAATCTTTATGAACAAAGACAATTAGGAAATATTAATCGTTTCCATTTTTTAAAACGTGTCTCCTATTTTTCTCAACCTGTTTTGTAAATATATATAAATAGATATGTATAGGTGTGTAGCATTATCTAGTATATGTAAGGAAATTTGTCCAATTGTATTTTATGTATTTTAGCAAAAATATTTTGTCAATATTATTCTACTATGAAATAAAAACATATATTTTTGCAAATATCTAAAATTTTCAATAAAAACTGATTTAAAAGAAATCCGTCCAATTTTATTTAGATGAATAAAGCGTAATTATATTTGCTTGGTGTGGAAATTACCTGTAAGATTTAAGCACCCTTATAAGGTTAGTGTGGAATTTACCTGTTGGATTAAAGGCGCAGGTAGTTTTGGTGTAAAATTTACTAACGCCGATCAGAAGGATTGGTATAGAATGAAATAAACGTTTTTTAAGTGGTTTTATGAAAGGGTATGAAATATGAAAAATGTTTATTTCATTCTGTACCCATACTTTTTTAGCGAAACACGTGTCAAGTATAAAAATCAATTAAAAGTGAAAATTTTACTAAAAATGTAGTGTTTTATTCTCATTGAATATGAATTTTCATCAAATAACGGACCCCGACTCAGTAATCATCTTTTTTGGTGTCTAGCGCCACTGAAATACGTTTTATGATGCGAGGGCGTTTTTTGAGTTATTTACCTAGCTATGACGCAAAACTCGCAGACTTAAAAAAGTATAACTTTCTCCACTCAGCGCTGCATTCCTAGAGCTGTTTGATTCGATTCCAAAAAAATTATATTTTTTGTGCCTCAAAAAAACCCGCAACAGCGGATTTCAACTTATCATGTGAGAAAAATTTTACAATTCTTGAAGTCTTTTATCAGATATTTCAACAAAAAAAAACTCGCGGAGAGTTAAATCAGGGTTATAAGGTGGGTGTTGTAACCACACCCCCCCCCCCCCCCCCCCCCCCCCAAAAATCGATGAACACTCAGCTTTTAATAATGGCTTGAATTGTGGACTCTGCACTTGACGTGCAATAGTAAAGTCTAGCTTTGATAGGAAATTTCTACAAGTTATAGAGCTTATCGGTACAGTTCTTCTGGGATTTTTCCTGTGTCGATTGAATAAGCGATACTAATGTTTCACCATTCATCCTGAGGGCTTCGTCGGAGCCTGTACCGACAACTCACGTTCTCGGAATCACCAGTTTCACACAAATTTAAAACAATATTATACCTTTACGAGGCTGTTTTGAAAAGTCCGTGCAAAAATAAAAACTACTTATGTGTTTGGGGTAAACCTTTTTTATTTTTCGACATAGTCTCCTTTTAGGCTTATACACTTCGTCCAACGATGTTCTAGTTTGTTGATCCCTTCCGATAATAGGATTTGTCCAAGTCTGCAAAATATCCATTAGTGTCTGCAATCTCCTCCTCGTTTGAATAAAATCTTTGTCCCGCCAGCCATTTCTTCAAATTGGGGAACAAATAGTAGTCCGAGGGAGCCAAGTCTAGAGAATAGGGGGGATGTGAAACGAGTTGGAATCCTATTTCCATTAATTTTGCGACCACAAACTGCTGAGGTGTGTGCTAGTGCGTTGTCGTGATGGAAAAGGACTTTCTTGTGGGCCAATCGCGGGCGTTTTTCTTGCAGCTCGGTTTTCAAACGGTCCATAACGATGAATAATATTCACCTGTAATAGTTTTACCCTTTTCCAGATAGTCGATGAGGATTATCCCTTGCGAATCCCAAAAAGACAGTCGCCATAACCTTTCCGGCCGAAGGAACGGTCTTCACCTTTTTTGGTGCAGATTCCTCCTTGGTAACCCATTGTTTAGATTGTTGTTTGGTCTCAGGAGTATAGTAATGTATCCATGTTCATCCACAGTGACGAAACGAGGCTTAAAGTCCTCCGGATCTTCTTGGATCAGCTGCAAACCATCCTTGCAACACTTCACACGATTCCGTTTTTGGTCAAGCGTGAGCAATCGCGGCACCCATCTTGCGGATAGCTTTCTCATGTCCAAATGTTTATGCAAAATATTATGTACCCGTTCAGTCGAGATGCCCACAGCACTAGCAATCTCACGCACCTTAACTCTTCTGTCATCCATCACCATATCATGGATTTGATCAATGATTTCTGGAGTCGTAACCTCCACAGGCCGTCCAGAACGTTCAGCGTCACTTGTGCCCATATGGCCAGTCCGAAAATTTTGAAACCACTTATAAACTGTTCTAATCGAAGGTGCAGAGTCAAAATAATGTTTTATCAAGCTTTTCTTTAGTCTCCTGAGGCGTTTTGCCTTTCATAAAGTAATGTTTAATCACCACACGAAATTCTTTTTCGTCCATTTCTTGAAAATCACTCGACTTCCTTGATTCACACGAATGCCAAACACAAAGAAATAGACCAATATCGCTGAAACTTGGTGTGCGTTCATTCAAGAGCTGCTACTAACTAAACATGACCTCGATACGCGCCGGTGGTGCCATCTCTCGGACTTTGCACGGACTTTTCAAACCAGCCTCGTAAGTTTTGATATTACTGAACTATTACAGCTCACTATAAAAATGATGTTAAATTTTGAGAAACATCAGAAGCCCGTCAGCTTTTTTAAAATGCCCCATCGAATGGTTTCTTTACAGTCTATTACATGTATTATTTAACACTATTTATAGGGATCACCCTGTATATTAATACGTTCGGTACATACACCCACACCCAAAGTAGTTTGCTCTGTATTTCTTATAATTTGTGGGACATTTTAATGTATATTCAAGGGTTGTGAAATCATATTCGACGGCGATGTAGAGTTATATGTTTTCATTAGAAACTGTATCATCAAAACTTAATTTATTTTAAAGCCATATATGTCGTACACCGTACAGAAATATACAGGCACTGAAGTCCTTTATTGGTAAATACTGGTTATCAGATTAAAAACCGTTTTTAATATCGGATTTACTAAAATATACAGGGAGTTTTCCAAGCTGGCACATATTTTTAACGGATTATATGATATATGATGGCGGCTTACAACAGAACGTTGTCCGATGTTTCACTTCCCTATCTTTCTGTCATTCCATTAGTTTTCTCGAGCTTGCTGCTTTGGAGTTTCTCTCTTTCCAGGTCTTTTTTGGTCTTAAGGGTTTTACGCAGTGCCCTCCACGGCATCAGACTCGACAACATCAAGTACCTGAGCATTCTCTACTACAAGCTAGTCTGGAAGGACCACGTCGCAGCCACCACCATGAAGACCTAGCTCCTAGGCAAGCTTTGTACCTCTTCCTTAACAACTCCTGTAAATTGTCGACAAGCAATAAGGTGACAATTTACAAAATGATCATCCGGGTCGGCCTTACCTATTCCAGTCCGATCAAAGCAAGGCCCTCCGCATCACCGTCAACGCTCCATGGGGGTTCGTCGGTAACACCCACACCCACCGCGACCTCCACATACCAATAATCCAGAAATTCACGAGCAACTTAGATTCCTGGATAAAAACCCGTGTCGTAAGATTTCAATTTAAACAAGAACGATATTTATAAAGTAAAACTGTTAAAAGGTGTAAAAAAACTTGTTTAATCCTAATCTGACAAGTAGTTGGGTTCTCCCAACTGCAACATTAATTAATTATTATTTAAACACGGATCTGTTGGTCTTTTTATGATATTCAAAACGATTTATCAGATATTTGCCACCGAATTAGGTAGATTAAGAATTGTTAAAAATATTGAGAGGTAGTACTGGGAAAAATCGATAAATTCGAGTAAGTGAATTTGCAACTCGAGTGATTTTAATAATCGAGAATCCTCATGAGACCATTGAATCGTGGCTTATGACTATCCGAAAAAAAAACTCTCACTATGCTGTAAAGCTGCCACATGTTCTGAAATAATTTCTTTCCTGCCCAGTTGCTACTCTATTGTAAGGAGTCTGAAGATCCATCTTTCCTAAATCTTCATAGACAATCTTGAAAACTGCGATTTTAGATATTGCAGCTTCTTTAGCAAGCACTGGGGTCTGCAGTCATCTATCTGACAACAGCAAATCCTCAACGGGCCTGATGGATTGCTCGTTGCTCCAGCCGGTATTCCTGATTCTGTCTTTTACGAATAATTTTTGAGCCATTTCTCTCTTTAGTAACAAACCTTATCAACGTCTACTGCCCACTTATTTTTCGGAAAAAAATATGGTGAAAACTGTAAAATGGAACGAAATCCTACGTTGAGTGCTTTTAAAATAAAAATTTTTGTTACGGAGATACGAAATGATCAATCACTTCACAAAACACACCCTAAATGAGTTTTCAACAAAGTTTGTTTCCGATCTTTACCGAAAAAACTGATGACTTTGAATTTTTTTTTTATATTCAAGATAAATTAAAAATTTTTTGGTTAGTACTTTTCGAGAAAAAGGGGTAGCGATTTTTGGCAATTTTTTGAAAATAATACAAAGAAAAGTTTTTTTCGTAAAAAAACATTAAAAATTGAGAAAAAAATTAACCAATCTTTTTTATTTTAGTTTATACCGGGGCTATTGTTGTGTAGAAGAACATATTAAAATTTCAGACCGATCGGTTACATCGTTTTTAAGCTATCATGCACGCCGATTTTGACAAACGAATTTTCACATATATAAATCTACTTACGTTCAATCAGCTATGCCTGCTGCATACAAAATTCCTTCCGACTCCTCATACGCCTCGTTCTTTCGTCGCTAAAAAAAAACTGAAAATTATATAATAAAAGTCGGATCCGTGCTTGGGCTCAAACCAGAAGTTTTTACAATTTTTTCTGCAGATGTACTGGCAAAATTAGAATTACTTTCGTCTGACAATCGATTACCATAAAACTGTGTTTTACAAATTTCCCGTCTTTACTTATGAATATGTTAGAGACGATCGATAAAGGTAACATTTTTTCTGTAACTCTCTTGGACGCTATAAACTTTATCCATATGGCTTGGCAAAGAGTCAGTAGAGAAACCATTTCAAACTATTTTAAGCATGGCGGATTTTTAAGGAAGCAATGTAGATATGCCTTAGATGATGAGCTACCGTTGCCTCAGAGGATTGAAAAACATCAAGAAGATCCTACTGATGTACAGTGGACGGGAGAAATATTAACTGATGATCAAATTGTGGCATCAGTGACTTCTAGAAAGATTTTAAGCGATAATGATGACGAAGACGAGCTTGGAGAAGGAAATAATATTTATTTTGCACAATATTATCCGAGACGTTTACTGAGTGATATTAGCCCTGCGAGCGATATTTTCGAATTGAGCAGACCAACGTACCGTTTGCTTTAGAGCTACACTTTTTCCTCAAACTGAAAAGGGATTATACCCATTATAGTAAGCTCTCTTTTTACTTGCTTCTATCTTTTTTA
The DNA here is from genome assembly GCA_019049505.1 of Pachyrhynchus sulphureomaculatus. Lineage (NCBI taxonomy): Eukaryota > Metazoa > Arthropoda > Insecta > Coleoptera > Curculionidae > Pachyrhynchus > Pachyrhynchus sulphureomaculatus. The sequence goes on from CM032448.1 coordinate 1,626,424, forward strand.
GAATCATAAAAGTACCAGCAGACGTTCGACGCAGGTAGAGCAACACCTTTGTAAACGACCGAAAGGTAAGTTGGCACGCCGCGCGGTTGATTTGGCCTGCCTTACACTTAGCACCATAATCGTCTATAACTTCGAAAGTATTCGAAATTTTGCTCTGAAATTTTCAGAGAATGTTATTGAAATATAATACTTTTCCAATAGGATACTTTCTAAAAGTCGTTTTTTCTGACCCGAGTAAGTGTAATATTCGCTTAAGTCAAAATTTGACTTAAGCGACTACACGGCTCTGATGGGGCCATCATTTCCTGTATTAGTGCCAAATTTCAACTTTTTGGAACAAATTGTTTCGGAGAAAATCGGGTATGATAGACTGAGAGACAGACACCGAAGTGATCTTATAAGTGTTCCGCACGGAACACTAATAATCAGGGACATAATTTGACAACCAAGCAACTACTCGATTCAATAATCGAATAATATCGGTTATTTCAGTAATCGATTACTTAAACGGTTTTCACTCGAGCCATCCCAACACTATTATAAAGTAAAATATTCTTAAATTATTTGCCATTATAAAATTGTATCTGATGTTACCCGCGCTCGTAAATTCTTCCTGTTAATTGCGTAAAAGGCGGCTAATTTTGATGTGTCGGTTAACTTAATACCTCTATCTCTGATATTTTTGAAAGATAAAATATTTACTTTTTTAATTACGGATGAGTCGTTTGATATGCCGTTAAAGGCAAATAAAAAAACAAGTACAACGTTTATTTTCAAGAAATTAGTATAAAATAGAAATGGGAAATTAAGTAGTTAGCATCGTTAGCATAATTAGTATATTCCCATTTTCGCACGTACTAATTCTTCTTATTAATGTCAAAAGTGGGTAAAGATAATATTATACAATGTTGACATAGTGAGTTGAGAGCCTGCCAAGTGACCCGAAGGACGCTGGTTCAAATTCGGCACTAGTGACTAGATATTGTGACGTCCCAGATTTAAATCATATACAGCGTTCGTCGCCAACATCCGAACGAATCAAACAACTTTTCTAAACGCATGTTTTTTTAATGATCAATGAAGTTTGAAGAAAAACCGTTTCACATAGTATCTCTGTTAATAACAATCATGCAACATATCCGCCAGTAGGGCATCCATTATGGATCTGAAGCTCTGGAACGCCCTCTACAATTCAGCGCCGGAATCCGGTCATTAATGATGTCACATTGAGATGCCGAAACTTGTTTGTGACCCTTTCAACTACGCTCCATACGTAGTAGTCCAAGAGATTCAAATCTGGACTACTAGGAGGCCAGAATTCTTTGGACCAAAACATTTCAAAGTTGTCCGAGAGCTAGTTCTGTACCAAAAGGCTCGTGTGAGCCGGTGCACCGTCCTTCCGGAAAAGAGATCCCCTCACAATATCTTCTATCGACGGTTTCATTATATTGTTCAGAATTTTTAGATACCCCTGTTTAGTCACAGTTCCCCCTTTTTAGAAAAAATGCAGTGGCATGACATCGCCTTCACGGGACACAACACTTACCAGGTGGACACCGGCCCGGAAATTCAATTCTAGCAACAATGGGGACACTTTCGGGGTCGTCAGCAAGCCAGCGATCATTTCTGTGGTTAATTTTTGCATCAGTAATGAACATTTTTTCGTTGGAGAACAATCTGATGCTTCGTGTTTCAAAGAACAGATAAGCACATTGCAGCGAGTTACTCACTTTGCCCTGAAATCTTCAGAGAGCATCGTCTTATATTAATTGTGTAGGAATGGGATCTAAAGTCCTCTCCTCATTGCCCTGGGTGCTCCGAAATCAGCGTTCGAGTTATTTTGATAACTTCAGGAGTCCTTACGGTATATTCTTTCAAGTGGCGTTTTTCTCGCCCAGCGTACAGGAACCTTCGTTGGACTGTTCTTGAGCCTTCTTGTGCTTGGCTACAACGTCATCAATAGTTGATTTCGAGTATCCGAAAAAATCAAATTATTTCCAGTGCGAAGGCCTTAGCTGATTGCGGCTCTTCGATTATATTCCGCACTTGTTTTTGACATGGTGACAATTTTGAGACTAACACTGTTTACCCAGTCAGTTTGCTACTCGGACTTCTGGCGGAAGCATAATATGGCGGGAGATTTCAATTGAAATTTGTCCGAATATTGATGATGCACCCTATATATTAACCCGAACTAACTTGATATAGCCTGAACTATATATATATATATTATATATATATATATATATATATATATATAATATATATATATATATATATATATATAAATGTATATATATATATATATATATATATATATATATATATATATATATATATGTATATATTATATATATATTATATATATATATATATATATATATATATAAATATAAAGGATTTTCTACAGCTGACGCTGTCTTCCTTCTCTCAGCCTTTGATTCCATCCGTTTCTATCTTCCCAGTCTCCATCTGTTAGACCCCTGTCCTCCATAGCCTCGTCCACATCGTCTCTCCACGATCGTCTGGGTCTTCCTCTTTTTCTTCTCCCTATAGGGCTCCACTCTGTTATTTTCTTTTATCCACCTGTTATCTTCGCTTCGTCTTATGTGTCCATACCATTTTAATCGTTTTTCTTCAATGGTGTTTATTGCGTTCTCTTTGATGTTCATTCTGCTTCTTATTTCTTCATTTGTTATTTTCTCCATACGTGTCACTCTACAACATCTTCTCCAATACTCCATCTTTACCGCGTTAATTTTAGATTTATTTCTTTTGTTGATCGTCCATGTTTCTGACCCGTATGTCATTATACTTTGTATTATTGATTTGTATATGCGTGTTTTGTTTCTTTTTGTAATGTGTTTGTCCCATAGGATCGAATTTAATTGTCTTATGCATGTCCGCGTTTGTCCTAATCTAGCTTTAATCTCTTCTTCTGATGTTGCGTTTTTTTTTTTTGAAATGTTGGTTCCTAAATATTTAAATCTATCGGTTCCTTTGGTTATTGTTTCGTTATCGACTTCTAGATTCTCCACGTTTCCCTCCTTTGTTGTTAGATATTCCGTTTTATCAAAGTTTATTGCTAATCCTGCTTTAGTGTGTTCTTCTTTCAGTTTTCTTACCATATAACTGAGGTCTTCCTCATCTTGCGCTATGATTATTTGGTCGTCTGCGAAGCTTAGAGTATATAAGTAATCTTCTCGTATTGGGACTCCCATTCCATTACATTTTTGCTTCCATTTAATGTGTATTCGAGGTATATTTTGAATAGTGTTGGGGATGTAGAACATCCTTGTAATAGGCCTTTTAATGTTTGGAGTCTCTTCCCTATTTTATGTCCTATTTTTATGTTCACTGTGTTGTTTTCGATGTAATTTATTAGACCCGTACTTAATCATTTCATTTACCACACCTCCAGGCCCTGCAGATTTATTATTTTTGAGGGTTTTATTGTCTTCTTTACTTCTTCATAGCTTAGTTCTATTTCTTTTTTTTCCTTATTCTGTTCTTCTTCAGGGTTCTCTTCTTGGAATTCTTGTCTGTCTTCTGTTAGCAGCTTCTTATAATATTCTTCCCACTTGTTTTCTCGGATATACTCTATATACGTCTTCTCTCTATTGTTGGTCCTTAATGCTTTAATTATTATCCATGACTCTGTGCTTCTAGTTCCTCCTATATACTGTTCTACATGTTCGCACGATTTTTCCCATCTCTCGTTCTTTTCTTTGTTTATCATCCTCCTCGTTTCTGCATTTTTCTCTTTATATTTCTGTAGATCTTCTTCTGATTTTGTACTAACTATCAATAAAATTTTAAATATTTCAGATTGGGAATACGATTAGCGCTTAGTCTTTTAGGTGAATAAACAGAGGAATTGATTAATTATTAGCCCTGTAACCAGTCATATAATTTACGACCTAAAATGTACTACATTTTGAATTAACTTCTTAGTTAATGTAATTTGCTTAAGTAATATAAAATTTTTGCTACATTCCCAACTCTGCTTGTATTCCAAGACCTTTGATAAATTGAATTGAAAACGTCGGTAACAAAGATGTCAAAAAAAATTGCGAAAAAATCTGACATTGACGTGAGAACGTATTAAACTTGCTTTTAGTTGTATCTCAAAAACAGATCAGCTCAATTAAACATCACACACAAATATCTAAAAACTATCTACTAATGGTAAGATGTAAATTTTTTCCACAAAAAAAAAACAGATAAAAATCTTAAAATTCGAAACTAGACTTTTAGAGCTGCTACGGGTTAATTATAATCCGTTCAAAACAGGAAGTTAAAAATTCTGATTTGTTCGGTTATTCTTTAATTTATTTATGAAATAAATTAATCTTTATTTCGTGTAAAAAAACCAGTTTGAGATAGTTGTAGTCCGTGGACATAAGTAGCAGAATGTAATGAAAATAACGTAACTAACTTCAAAAGTTACAAATTACGGGTCTATACCTATTGCCATATTAAGTAGTTTTGTCATGGTTTACAATATGGTACTGTATAATCGTATCTGTGCTCACGTTCATTGTCTTCATCTCATCTCATAAGCCTTCAGAAGTCCATTCCTTAACATAGGCTTCCCTCATTGATCGCCATCTCTCTCGGCATTAGGCAATTCTATACCATATTAATCCCACTGACCTCTTGATATCGGGTGAGTGGTCGTCCCCTGGATCTTCTTCCCAGATATGACCTCCATTTTAAAATAGTGTGTGGCCATGTATGGCCATCTTCTCTCTTGATCATGAGCTATATGTCCCGCGTAATTCCATTTCAGTTCCGCCACGGCCTCTGCTACATCTCTGCATTTTGTCACCCTCGGATCCAGTCATTTCTCTTTCGGTCCCTTACAGATATTCCCAGCATCTGCCTCTTCATTACTCTTTGTGTAACTCTAAGCTTGTGCATAGATTTTTTCGTTAGAGTCAATGTCTGAGCCCCATATGTCAAAATCGGCAGAACACATTGTCTTATTTCTACTAAACAACATAATTTCATTGCACAACAATCAACAACTACTTATCTTTTCATTTGTCGCATCTTACCGCGATGTTACGCTAGTACTACAATAAATACTGCAAGCTAGTCTATCCTAGCTCGGCTGATGAGCCGTGATACGGCGCGATGCGTCCCCAGATGCATTGACAAATAAGAGAACTAGTGAGTCACTGCTGAAATATGGACTTTGTGCATTTTTAGTAGTTGATACAGATATTTATTACTGGCTTAGAACACTAACGGTCACGCTGCCGAACGGAAATTGTTAGTAACAATTCCCCTGTTGGTCTATGGCCTTGAACGACCTCCAACAATACTTAAATTTTGAGTTTCCCGAGCAAGAGATACAATTGGTTGTAACTTACTGCGATGTTACGCTATTACTACTATAAGTATGGCAAGTTTTGATCTCTCAGCTCGACTGATAAGCCGTGATGCGGCGAAACGCGTCCCGAGATAGATTGACAAATAAGAGAACAGTGGATCACTGCTGAAATATGGACTTTGTTCATTTTCAGTAGTTGTTACCAGGTTAGCTGGACAATCTTATCGGTCTGTGACATTAAAAGCTCCCGATGGAGGGCAGGTGTACTTCTAAATTGTAAGCTTTTACCTACCTGGGATTATCTTGCTGTGAAGCAAGTTTGAATAGATGAATGTAGTGTACCATAACTCCGGAATGGCATCAGTCGATGTGACTTTGGATTTAGTGGCCTATTCGTAAGGTTCTTCAAAAACTGACTTTTAAGATACAGTTGGTTGGCTATAATGGTTTTAGCTCTGAAGTATACTATGCTTCTTCAGAAGTATTTCATAAATACACTTATATTTACCAATTTTATGGTTATGTATGCTTATATATCATCATCATCATCGGCTATGCGGTTCATCGTCGGACATAAGCCTAAGTTCGTCCATCCTCTTCAGTTTTGAGCCTTGTTTATCCAGTTGTCTCCCACTACTTTGTTGATGTTGTCAGACCATCGGATTTGCGAGCGTCTTCTACTTCTTTTCTCATTCCAGGGTCTCCAATTGATTATGTTATGGATCCATCGATTATCAGAGAGTCTTGCGATATGACGCGCCCTGCTCCACTTCAAACTGCTTACTCTTTCAGCTGCATCAATTATCTTGGACCTTCCTCGAATTTCTTCATTAGTCAGCCTATCCCCTCAACGATATTCCCAACATTCTTCTTTCCATCCGTCGTTGAGCTACTTGTACGCGATTTATAATTTTTTGATTCGAAGCCCACGTTTCCGTTCCGTATGTCAATACTAGCAACACGCATTGAGGAAATGTGTTCACTTTTAGTGTATTTGGGACATTGAAAAGGAAGATGTTCCGCAATTTCTTTGGATATTACTATTTTTTGTCCCAGATATACATACATATGAATGTTCAGTACTACTTCTTTATCCCAGGCGTCATTTAACATTGAACATGGTTTTGGCGATGTTTATCTTCAGATCAATCTCTCTGGACTTGTTAAGTTCGTTCAGCATTTCTTCTAATTCTTCTTCGTTGTTAGATATAAGCACAATATCATTCGCGAATCGCAAATGATTGAGTTGCTCTCCTCTTATATTTATACCCTTACTTGTCCATGGAAGTTGTTTGAAAAGATCTTCTAGCTCCAACGTAAACAATTTCGGCCAGATGGTATCCCCTTAACATGGTTATATATAATTTATTAAAATACAAATTTAAAAAATATTCAGGTGTTACTTATAAGTATGTTTCTGACTTTCTTCTTTCTTAGTTAAAGTTACGAATTTTACTAGATCAGACTTTTAATGATAGTGAGAAAGCCAGTAGTGAACTAAGGAAAACCGTTACATTTGTCCAATGCGTGAGTAGTCGATTCCGTCAACCAATTGATTAATAGGTGATCGCATTTTAGCGTTAATGTGCAAAAGTTTGTGTAAAAGGTGTATGGTTAAATAAGGTAATTTGTAGTTTACCTCTTTACTTCAATATAGTCAGGTTAGAATATTCATTTTCTCTGTTTTTATTTAAATAACACATGGGCTGAAAAGTCCCGGGCGTAACACATAGATGGCGCTAATTTTATTGCAGTCACCTTTTTTTCAGTTAATACTAACCTTCAAAAGACAGCTGTTAAAATTTCATGATATTCTATTCATTAGTTTGTGAGTTATTGTGCTAAGAGTGACGCTACTTTTGTTATTTTCAAAACAATGGATTGATGGGAAAAAATACCGTTCAAGCGAAGCAATGGCTTGAAAAGTGTTATGGGGACTCCGCTCCATCAGAAACAACAATAAAATGTTGGCTTGCTGACTTCAAACGTGGTCGTAGAGACACCGATGATGCAGAACGCAGTGGACGTCCAAATGAGGCGGTAACACCAGAAAACATCAAAAAAATCCATAAAATCGTTTTGAATGATCGAAAAGTGAAGTTGCGTGAGTTAGCTGACATCGTAAAGATATCAAAAGAACGTGTTGGCTTTATATTGCATGAGCATTTGACTATGAGAAAGCTCTGTTCAAAGTGGGTGCCGCGTTTGCTCACTGTTGATCAAAAACAAGAACGTGTTGATGATTCTGAGCAGTGTTTGGCCATGTTTAAACGTAACAAACCGGAATTTTTGCATCGATATGTGACAATGGATGAAACATGGATCCATCACTTCACTCCGGAATCAAAACGATCGTCATCTGAGTGGACAGCAACTGGTGAACCTCGTCCAAAGCGCCCGAAAGCACAACAATCGGCTGGAAAGGTTATGGCCTCGGTATTTTGGGATGTGCGTGGTGTAATATTCATCGACTGTCTTGAGAAAGGAAATACCATCAACAGTGAATATTATATAGCGTTATTGGAGCGTTTGAAGGCCGAAATTGCAAAGAAACGACCGCATATGGCAAAGAAAAAATTTTGTTTCATCAAGACAACGCACCGTGTCACAAGTCAATCAAAACAATGGCAAAACTACATGAATTGAACTTCGAATTGCTCCCACATCCACCGTATTCGCCAGATTTGGCTCCCAGCGACTACTGGCTGTTCGCAGACCTGAAAAAAATGCTCGCCGGTAAGAAATTTCGCACGAATGAAGAGGTTATCGCTGAAACTGAGGCCTATTTTGAGGCAAAAGATAAATCGTTCTACAAAAGTGGTATTGAAATGTTAGAGCGGCGCTGGAATGATTGCGTTGCTCTTGATGGAGATTACGTTGATGAATAAAGCTAATTTTGAACCAAAAAAACGTGTTTTCTTTGTTAGGCCCGGGACTTTTCAGCCCATGTGTTAATTTTCCTCTGCAGAGATTTCGTTTGGCAAATAAAATGAAACAAGTAATCGCAGATGTAACAGTAAAAATCGAACAAACGCCGAATAAAAAACACGAATATCACTTTTCGATATCGGCCCCATTACTACAACCATATTAATTCAAAAATTTCGTTATTTGACAAATAATACCGGTTTTGAAAAGTTAGAAAGAGTTGTTTTTAATAAAATTTAGAGCAAAATCAGAATTAACAATCTCGAAAAGGTTTCGGCCGTCCATCTGTCAAGTTATCATTTTTTTTTTGTCACCCGAACAGCCGGTCGAATAAAAATCTTGAACTTGATTTTGTAATGTTACCATTATTTTTAAATTTAAATTATCATTTGGAATTCCGGTTAGGATTATAATTTAATTATTTAAAATTTATGTATTATTTATTTATCTATCAAAGTAATTTTGATTGATTACTTATCCGTTATATTTTTTTCCTAAACATGTCGTACTGTAATTTCGCAATTCAATGTATTTTATGTTTATTTTAGAACAATCTTATATCATTATCATTT
>CM032448.1:1637761-1671702 GCA_019049505.1 Pachyrhynchus sulphureomaculatus
TAACAAAGCTACTTGAAGTTTTTGATCTCTATTTGTATTTTCAAAAACGAAATTTCTGATTTATTTAGAGACTTCTAATAATTAACCTATTTTTATTGTAAATCACAACGTTTCGTATATTTCTCATTCCCTTGTAGATACGTTATTTGGCTTAAGTGTATCTTTTTTTTTTTATCTGCAGAGCAAGGAATCCTTAAAGCGGTACAGGAGCGACGCGTGTGCTAAAAAAGCGATTCACGTTTTTCTAGGTGTGACATAAATGGTAAAACATTATTTATTTTATACAATAATGGTAGTTACCGTGGTGGTATCATATAAATTAGAACGTAATATGGTTTTCAAGTGGTAGAAAATCCTATTTAAAAAATTATCACCACACCTTTTCAGTTTTGGATGCAAGTTATTGAGAAACCTTATTACTATAAAGTCTAAGAGATATTTGACAACCAAATGAATAACAAAGATAATTATCCAAAGTTTTTACCTAAAACCGACTCTTCTGAATAATCCCAATCAACAGCGAAAGCGCTCTTCTTTTTTCCCCTTTTATTTTATTCGATTCTTCTTCTTTCGTCTGACAGCAGGCCATAGCCCAAAAAAAACCGCCACGAAGAATTTTAAAGGAGGTAAACGACATACGATAACACCTTTTTATGTTGAAAAGTGCATTAACTTCTTGGTTTTATTGGTCAAATTTTGAGACAGCGCACCGTAAAGTAAGTTATAAAATCGTTTTTAACGACCGAAAAGTGTCTCACTCCAATACAATATAATCTTTTTTCCGAATGGTAAAACGGCGGGTATTAATAGGGTCGTCGTTTGCTGGGCTTATCGCCGAAGATGTACGGGGTGTTCGAAACGTTTTTTATTACCCATTAATGGTGTGCATTAAATGACTTCATTATGCGGCCAGCAGCAGAATCGAAGAAAAGAACATGCCATTCTATAACGTTGCTTGAAAGTTCATTTCTTTATTAATATTACTTGAATATTTATTATACGACTAGCCGGGCCCGCGGCTCCGCTTGCGTGGAATTGATTCACTACTATCGTCACTGCTTATTCCTTATGTTACCCAACGTAATAAAATATCTCCCATTATTTCCCCTTATCTCCCAATATTTCTCCTTATCTCCCATTATCTCTACATAATTTCCATTATCTAGGCTTATCTGCGCTCATCTCCCATTATTTCTCCTTATCTCCCATTATTTCTCGTTATCTCCCATTATTTCACCTTATCTCCTATTATCTAGGCTTATCTCGACTTATCTAGGCTTATCTCGACTTAGCTAGTAATATTTCTCCTTATCTCCCATTATTTCTCCTTATCTCCCATTATCTCGGCATAACTCCCATTATCTAGACTTATCTCTGCTTATCTCCCATTATTTATACTTATCTCCAATTATCTCACCTTATCTCCCATTATCGGGGCTTATCTCGACTTATCTTCCATTATTTCTCCTTATCTTCCATTACCTCATCTTATCTCCCATTATCTATGCTTATATTGAATTATATAGAACATATGTATAAATTTATAAAAACACGTAAATCGGATAAGTGGTTCTCAAGTGATAAGCTCACTAACGGACAGGCAGACAGACAGGCAGAGAGACAGGCAGACAGACAGACAGAGAGATGAGAACAAATGTATGAACTAAAAAAAAACCCGTACATCGGATAAGTGGTTCTCGAGTGATAAGCGCACTAACGTGCAGACAGACAGACAGAGAGACGTTGCATTTTATATATACTATATTCTTTGCTACATGATATTGTTCCATATTTAATGGTTTAGCATGTTTAAAAAAAAGCACGAAAATCGGATAAGTGGTTCTCCAGTGATAAACGCACTAACGGACAGACAGACAGAGAGACGTTGCATTTTATATATATTATAGATATTCTTTGTTACATGATATTGTTGCGGCATACATGAGTATGGAGGTATGACCCGACTTGGAAATGTCAACGATGAAGTCCAGTTTTGCAAAAAAAAAATGTATTTTAAGTAGCTAGACCAAAAACTTTTCAGCCTGCGTGTTAGAGTTAATAGTCTAGCGAAACCAACCGCATATTCAACCAACTCGTAACTCATCGTTTTCAGCTGTCCTTCCTTGTGTCCACTGTTAATTTTGGATCGCGATTAGATACAAACAAGCGGAAGCGTGGTTTTTTTTTTTTTACATTTACAGAATGTTGTGATCAATATATTACAATTATGTTTTACCATGATCATAATAAGTGACAAAACTTCTTCTTTTTTCTTCTTTTTAGCCTGTTTCCGTCTATAATTGGACGAAGACCTCCTTCTTTGATTTTCACCTCGTTCTGTTTTAAGCTGTCTGTATCCATCCTAGTCCGGCCACCATTTTTGTGTCGTTACACCATCTGCTGTATTGTTTTTGTCCACCTGTTTTCTTGTGTCCTGGCAAGGTGTCCTGCCCAACTCCATTTTAAATTTGCTATTCTTTCAATAACATCTGACACTTTTGTCTTAAGTGTTTGTCCTACGTATATGTACTCATTCACGTTTTCACCTGTTACGTTTTCAACTTGTAATGTTTCGTCTATAACTTGTTCTGGCGGCATTCGAAGTGTCTCCATGATTGCCCATGTTTCCACTGAGTCGAACGCTTGTTCAAAGTCTATGAAAGCCAAGTAAAAAGGAATGTTATATTCATTCGTTTTTTCAATTAACGACTTCACTTGTAAATAAATGATCTCTTGTTCCATAGCCTTTCCTAAATCCGGCCTGTGTCTCCGATTGGTATCTATCCAGTGACAAAACTAACCCCCAAAATAGTAAAATACTAAAATAAACACACCCTACAATGAAAGTTTTTCAAAACACATACATCATCCGATCCTCTGATACAATATTACCTTAAAATAATATGCAAAATATCCCATAGTAGTGAAACTTCGCAACACAAAAGCAGATTCTCTGTACAATTGAGCTTTAAAATTAAAAACGCAACAAAAAAGGGTGATAAAACCTATTAAAAGCCCGAGAAAGGGGGATCCGTGAAGGGGTCAAAATCGTATTTTTAGGGTTGTTACAAACGCACAGATGTGCCGGCGTATGCAAATTACGCGCCCTTCTTATAATAAAAATTTGAATATTTTAAAAAGTGCGCCGTTTTTAAGTCGATCCAGTTAAGTTTTCGAAAGGTTTTTAGTGTTTAAATATTTAAATTAGTGTATTGACTTCATTGGACGACTGGACTATAAATCTGGTTCTTTTTTATGAAAAAACTTGATGTTATTTTTTATGTTTGCTGTTTTAATGGTGTCTTACCGGTTTTCATCCCTTCAATACGATGTTAGAATTATTTTATGCCACCAAACTGGAAAGCATACTTAATGATAACGGTCTTAAGCAGGTAATGAACGAATATACTAGAATAACAATAAACTCAAAAACATTGATAGACTATATAATAACAAATAAAGAAACAATTACGGCAAAAAATAATATAAATAATAAAATAGCTGATCATGAATCTATTGATATTTTAATCGAGTGTGATACCAAGCAGCAAAACTATCATATTAAAGAAATAAGCCTTTTTAAGTACAACAAAAACAGATTCAAAAATGAATTAAGTGCAATATTAAGATGTGATGAAATTAATGATTTAAATGAATATGTTCACAACTTTGATGATTGTATCGAAAACGTAATAAAAAAATTTACTCTTAACAAAAAAATGTCTAAAAAAAGTTATAACAAATGGTTTAATAATGAGCTCAGAGCATTAAAACGAGAAAAAGTTCTTAAATACCAAAGAGCAATCTTAGAAAATACAAATGAGGCATGGAATAGTTATAAAACAATAAGAAATACGTATAAAGTCAAAACTGAAAAAGAAAAAAGTAATTATACTAATAATAAAATAAACAATGCAAATAACCAAAAAGAAATGTGGAATAAAATTAAAGAACTAGTCTTAAGAAAACCTAAAAGTGTGATAAAAACTGTGATATATAATCAAATAGAATATAAAGACAGTTTCCAAATAGCTGAAAATTTTAATACATATTTTGTAAATAGTATAAATGAAATCAGATGCTCCATCGAAGATATACAATACGAAAATAAAATACCTGAGATTGACACTAAATTCAAATTTCGTGCAGTAAATCTACAAGAACTGAAAACTATTTTTAAGAATATTAAGAAAAAACCAGACTATACAAAACTATCAAGTAACATAATTTTAGATAATTGGGGCATAACAGGAAATATTATACTGAATATTATAAATAAGTCACTAGAGACAGGGTTGTTTCCCAATAACTGGAAGGAATCAATGATATTTCCTATCCAAAAAGTAAAACATACATCAAAATGTGAAGAATACAGACCAATTAACACTTTAAAAATATGTGAAAAAGTTATTGAAAAAATAGTAAAAAATCAATTGGAAGAATACATGGAACAGCACAGACTACTATCAAAGTTTCAATCAGGATTTAGAAAGAAATATTCATGTGAAACAGCAATCAATTATGTTATAAACAGATGGAAATGTAAAAAGATAAAAAATAAAATATTAGCAATTTTCCTTGACTTCAAAAGAGCATTTGAAACTATACATAGGGATATTCTATTGAAAAAACTTACTAGATACGGTATTCAAGACATAGAGCTAAAATGGTTTCAGTCCTATCTGACAAATCGTAAACAATTCACAAATATCAATAACGAAATATCAAATGCAATAGAAAACGATTTTGGAGTACCACAGGGCTCAATTTTGGGAGCTCTTCTCTTTGTAATATATATAAATGACATGGAAAATGTATTAAAAAAATGTGAAATTGTATTATATGCAGATGATACATTAATTTTTACAGAAGCAGCAACAGAGGAGATATGTCATGGAAATTTAAAAAATGATATGGATAACATTAACAAATGGTTAAAAATGAATAAGTTAAAATTAAATGAAAACAAGACAAAATTAATGGAAATTGATATGAACACTGACAGAGCATTCAAAATAAATAATGTAATAATAGAAAAAGTAAGTAATATAAAATACCTGGGTTTCCTCGTAGACAGGGATTTGAACTTTAAAGAACATGTCGAATATATATGTAAAAAAATAGGGAAAAAAATCGGGTTTTTCAAACGTTTAAGAAGTAAAGTAACAATATTAACTGCAATAAATATATACAACACCATGATAAAACCTCATTTTGAATATGGATCAACTGTGTTAGTCACATGCTGTTCAGACCAACAACAGGCAAGGCTACAAAAACTCCAGAACAAGGCTATGCGCTCTATTTTGAAATGCAATCGTTTCACATCAATAAGATATATGTTATGCTAGATGCACTGAAATGGCTAAATGTAAAGCAAAGACTGCAGCTAAATACAATATGTTTTATCCAGAAAATGAAAATGGGAAATGCACCGGAATACTTGATTGAACAAATAAGATATGTTGGGGATGTTCAACCGTACAGCCTGAGGAACGCATTAAATTTCAGACCGCAACGTGCAGTTACCAGTGCAATGTAAAAATCTTTATTTTCAAAAGGCCTGACCTTATACAATATGATGCCCAACAACATAAAGAGTGAAACAAATATAAATATGTTTAGAAAAGGAACAATAAATTTTGTAAAAAAATATTAGTTTTTAATCAGAGTATGAAATTGTTTGTTAAATTTATTTTAAATGTAAATTAAAAAGTATTGTGAATACTACTACTACTAAATAAATAAAAAAAAAATTAAAGAGATTTTTTTTTATTAAAGTATATAGGGTGTTTAATACTTACATTACTTTTTCGTGTCCGAATCCTACTTAAATTTTGTCAGCCCAATACCAGGCCACGTCCACAGCGTTGGGTCTGGCGAGCCATAAATCTTGAGGGCTGCAGGAATTTGGGCAGTTCTTGCAGGATAGGAGGTGCTCCGTTGATTGTGTTTCCCCACACACCTCATCTCTTGTGTTTGTTCCATCTGTTATCCCCCATTTCAACAGGTTCACCTTAGATCTTGCTACTCCCGTTCGGAGACGATTGAGGGCTCTCCATGACTTCCACTCTATCTTATGCCCAGGTACCGATTTCTGCTTAAATGGATAGAAGTCAGGCAGTTCTATGGGTATTGGCTCAGGCACTCCATAGAGTGGATGGCGGTGATCAAAAGCCTGCCTAAATTTCTCGGTGTCAGTTGTCTTTATTGATTTTAAAAAGCAAGGCTAGGCCTTTTACTTACATTAATGAATGACATATCAAAAGAAATGTTTGCTTATACTATCTTAACCTAAGCTCTTATACTAGTGATCCTATACTAACTTAACCTAGAAAAACCTAGAAAATGTATTTTTGATACATGATTTTCTTGAATCTAAGACTTAAGCTACCTTAGCCTAAGACTTACGCTAACTTAACCTAGGGCTTAGTATTAACTTAAACTAAAACTTATTATAACTTAATCTAGATTAACAATTTTCTTTCACGGCGGGCGAGGGGGGTCATCGTCTTCATCCGAGAGAGGGTCAGACGGTCTAGGAAATTGGCGGCGGGATTTCTCGGTGTGTTCGGCTGCTTTGTACAGGAGTTCTAGAGGGATGACTTTCATGCATCCCGTTATGAGCCCACAGGTCTCCTTTACTGCCACGTTTACTTTTTTCGCATGTTTGAACCTGTTCCAGACAGGGCATGCATACTCACCTGTGGAAAAGCACACCGCCTCAGCTGTCATTCGAAGCACCCTGGAGTTTGCCCCCCATTGGCTGCCCGCCAGTTTTCTCAAGAGTTCGTTCCTGGTTGTCACTTTTTTTGTGGGTCTTCTGGCAGTTGTGCCTGAACGACAGTGATCGATCCAGGACGACACCGAGGTATGTTGAGCGGTCAGGCACATACCTGTGTTTTGGCTGGGTTTGGTTTCAGAGAGTTATTTTTGTAACATGCCGTCAAGTGCGTTAGAACATGTTCTAATGTTTTTTCGACCCTTTGGAAGTGCTGTCCTTAAGCTGCAATGGTCAGGTCGTTGGCGTATAGGAAATGTTCTGTATCGTTAAGGATGTGCTGGTCTTTAGTGTAATGATAAGACACTTCCTTGGAGGAGTCCGTTTCTTCTTGCCATCCTTACTAACAGAGAATCTTCGGTTCTGAAGGGTTGATTCGATTGCCTTCGTCAGCTCGTGGTGTTTATTTACTTCGTAAACCTTGGTTATAAGTCTTCTCTGGTTCACCGTATCATATGCCGCTGATAGGTCCACGAAAGTGACCCCGGTTTTATTTCTTTCTTCGAAACCCCTTTCTATGTATTCTGTTAGTGCCAAAACCTGACCAGTGCATGATCTCCCTGGCCTGAATCCCCCTTGTTGCGGGATGAGTTTTTGGTTAACGTATATTTCGATTCTTTTGAGAATTAACCTCTCGTAGTTTGACACTTGAGATAAATACAAGTACGGTTTCTTCCGCCTAAATATAGGCTCAATTGCCCCCTCTATTCCACGTTGAAAAGCTTGTACCTTCATCAGTTCCGGAGTCTATCCATGTTTCCTCGCCTTGCTGGTAATTGTAAACGTCTGCCGTTTTTGAGCGTTTTTTTTTAAGTGAAAAAAAAATAATGGTATATATATATATATATATATATATATATATATATATATATATATTATATACACAGCGATTCAAGAACAACGTGAATCGCTTTTTCCGCACTCGTGCCGCTCCTGGAGCGCTTTAGGGACTTCCCTGCAGCACGTGTGCTAGACCAATAAAATATATATATATATATATATATATATATATATATATATATATATATATATATATATATATATATATATCAATCGGTTTTATAACGTCTTCCGTCTTCCGATGCCTAATTTCCACTCCTCTCGGTTTCTCCATCCCTCCTCCTCCAGATCTCTCTTTAGTACTTCCTTGTTGATTCCTGCTCTCCAGCTTTGGCGTGGTCTTCCTCGCTTTCTTTTTCCATGAGGGTTCCAATTTAAAATCTTTTTAGGTAGTCGGTCTTGTGACATTCTCTGTACATGTCCGTACCATACCAACTGTTGGGTTCTGATTTCGTCCACTATATCGTGCTTTATTTCTAAAGCTCGTCTTATCGTGTCATTTGTTATGCGGTCTTTTCTGGCTGCTCGTCTCCAGAAATCCATTTCTGTAGCTTTTAGTATTTTTTCTGTTCTTTCCTTCAATGGCCACACCTGGGAGCTGTAAGTTATTATACTTTTCACTATTGAGTTGTAAATTCTCTTCTTATTTTCAATGGTTATGTTTTTGTCCCATAGTATACTATTAAGCATTGTAATCGCTTTTCTTCCTTGGATATTCCTCTCGAATATTGCTTCTTCCAGTGTTCCGTCCCTAGATATTCTCGTTCCCAAATACTTATAACTGGCACAGTGTTTCATGGTGTGTCCTGTGGCCAGTTTCAATTCCTGCTGTTGCCCTCTGACGCACATGTACTCGGTCTTTTTAATATTGACTTCTAGGCCCCATTTTTCATATTCCTCCATAAGTTTTCGTGTCATGTATTCCATATCATCGATGTCCTGAGCGACTACTACCTGGTCGTCTGCGAATGACAGCGTGTACAATGTAGTATCGTCATCCAGTGGTAATCCCATACAGCTGCATTTCCTTTTCCAGTTCTCCAGCTTTCTGTGCTTTTTCTTCCTCCTATGTAAGTGTTGAGTCTTGAGCATGTCTTTTCCCATTGGTTGTTTTTTTTGTCACTAATCATTTTGCGTACTCTAGCTTGGGATTCTTTGTATTTTACTTTGTCGTTTGTGCTCTTTGAACTTAAGTATTTGTGATAGCTTTTCTGTTTTTCTTCAATTTCGTATTTAATTTATTCATCCCACCAATATGGTTTTTGCTCTTTTTCCCTTTTCTCTTGGTACCCTAATGCTTCCAGTGCGGCTGCGTGAAGGCATTCCTTTATATACTTATATTCTTCTTCTATATTAACAAATCCCGTCCGTTGTATCTTTTGGTCCAGTCTACTCTTATATAGATTTCTGATACTTTCATTTTGTGAGCTGTCTGTATTATATCTTATTGTTGTTTCATTTGTTGTGTGCTGTGTACTTGTATCTTCCAGTTTGCTTTCCCGTGTTGTTCGTGAGGTTATCTTTCCTTTCACAAGGTAGTGGTCGCTGCCACATGAAGCCCCTCTTTGGACTCTTACACTTATCACTATATTATCATATAGTCGATAATACTTTTTAAATCTCTTGTTGTTTGTCTCCACGTATATTTATGAATATCTCTATGCTGATAGTGGTGCTGTATTAAAACGAAAGTACTCTTTTCAACGTTTGTTACACAATTTACTACTCTCAAAAATTAATAAATAAAAATAAGAAGTAAAAAGACTTTTTGAGAGTATTTGTTACCAAAATCAATTTTTAAACGGATATCGGACCACAAAGAAACTTCATCTGACAATGTTTTTTTTGTACAAAGTCATTCTAAAACAACGTTATTTTAATAGATATCCACTTCGAAAATGGAAACGTGAAAAATGCTTTTTAAACGGGATATTTTATGTATATTACCTCGTATTTCACACTGGTAGCCACTACACTGCCACCAGGTATGTGTGGCTCAGGTTAAAATTCATTTATATGCTAAATAGGTAATAGTACGAGACAGGTAATGTCTCTGGAGTGATGCCAATTTAAAATCGACTTTTAAGAGCCATATTGTAGAATTTTTGCATAGATTACTGGACAGGGTGATTGGAAAAAGTTTTAAACAAGTGGAAAAATTTGTTTTACTTTAGTTATCTAACCAAAAAAATTACTTGTCAAATTACCCTTGATGTTTTAAAGGCTTTGATGAAATTTTGTACGAGTGTATGATTGAAAGTAATCTGGAGCATCACGTAGTGACGAAGGGACGAGGGAAACGGACCACAAATTATTCATGAAGAGACGTCCAGGTGTCTCAATGACGACCCATCTTATTTTGAAGTAAAACTTCGGTTTAAACAGACTTGTTGGGGGAGGACTTGCTCTTGTCAAATCAATGAATGAAAATCACAGTGCTTACCAAAAAAGCGGGACTATCCGGGACTTCAGTTTTCAAAATTGCATACAAAGATTTAGGAATGCGAAACGGTTCGGCGCGATAGATACTCAAACTGTTTGCACTTGTCATCCCAAGATATAATTTCGCCCAGGTATGTGTTAAGTTGAATGACTTCCTGCTGTCTGCGGATATTTTCATGAATAGCCGACGTTCGAGCGTTGAAAGTATATGAACGAATAAGCGTTCTGTCATCTGCAAAGCCAATCGAGAACGTGTGATCATACATTAAGCAGAAGCTTCGTAGTAAAAATGTGTGTGTACACAGTGAAGCAGCCGTTACGGCAAATTCGGGCAATTTGGAAGTCTTTGCCTGAAGAACACGTGGAAAATCTCGTGAAAAGTATGCCCGAAAGATGCCAGGCGCTGATGGGAAGTGGACGAACTATACTGAATCATTAGCATTTTAATGGCAAACCTTTACGGTTGCACGATGTTAAAAAAAACTTTTAAATAAATGCATTTTTTAACGAATAATGCGCGATAAGTCGTTACTTAATTGAATGTACGAGGCTGGTTTGAAAAGTCCGTCCAAAGTCCGAAAGATGGCACCACCGGCGCATATCGAGGTCATGTTTAGTTAGTAGCATCTCTGGAATGAACGCACACCAAGTTTCAGCCATATTGGTCTATTTCTTTGTGTTTGACATTCGTGTGAATCAAGGAAGTCGAGTGATTTTTCAAGAAATGGACGAAAAAGAATTTCGTGTGGTAATTAAACATTACTTTATGAAAGGCAAAACGCCTCAGGAGACTAAAGAGAAGCTTGATAAACATTATGGTGACTCTGCACCTTCGATTAGAACAGTTTATAAGTGGTTTCAAAATTTTCGGACTGGCCATATGGGCACAAGTGACGCTGAACGTTCTGGACGGCCTGTGGAGGTTACGACTCCAGAAATCATTGATCAAATCCATAATATGGTGATGGAGGACAGAAGAGTTAAGGTGCGTGAGATTACTAGTGCTGTGGGCATCTCGACTGAACGGGTACATAATATTTTGCATAAACATTTGGACATGAGAAAGCGATCCGCAAGATGGGTGCCGCGATTGCTCATGCTTGACCAAAAACGGAATCGTGTGAAGTGTTGCAAGGATGGTTTGCAGCTGTTCCAGAAGAATCCGGAGGACTTTAAGCGTCGTTTCGTCACTGTGGATGAAACATGGATACATTACTATACTCCTGAGACCAAACAACAATCTAAACAATGGGTTACCAAGGGGGAATCTGCACCAAAAAAGGCGAAGACCGTTCCTTCGGCCGGAAAGGTTATGGCGACTGTCTTTTGGGATTCGCAAGGGATAATCCTCATCGACTATCTGGAAAAGGGTAAAACTATTACAGGTGAATATTATTCATCGTTATTGGACCGTTTGAAAACCGAGCTGCAAGAAAAACGCCCGCGATTGGCCCACAAGAAAGTCCTTTTCCATCACGACAACGTACCAGCACACACCTCAGCAGTTGTGGTCGCAAAATTAATGGAAATAGGATTCCAACTCGTTTCACATCCCCCCTATTCTCCAGACTTGGCTCCCTCGGACTACTATTTGTTCCCCAATTTGAAGAAATGGCTGGCGGGACAAAGATTTTATTCAAACGAGGAGGTGATTGCAGACACTAATGGATATTTTGCAGACTTGGACAAATCCTATTATTCGGAAGGGATCAACAAACTAAAACATCGTTGGACGAAGTGTATAAGCCTAAAAGGAAACTATGTCGAAAAATAAAAAAGGTTTACCCTAAACACATAAGTAGTTTTTATTTTTGCACGGATTTTTCAAACCAGCCTCGTAAAGTTACATTTTCGTGGATAAGTCTTTCTGGGTGTCACTCTTAATATCCGATTTTGTATTCATCATCATCTTCATCATCAGCTTATATTGTCCACTGCTGGACGAAAGCCTCCCTTAAGTCTTGCCACTCGTTTCTGTTGTGGGCCGCTTATATCCAATTTCCAGCCACTCTTTTCAAATCATCAGTCGACCGACTTGGTGGTCTACCTCTACTCCGATAGGATGTAGATGTAGAATGAATTTGACTGCGTCTTGTACCCTCGTTCTCTTCCTGATAATGTAATTGGGGATGTGATCTCTAAGAGTAACGTCTAACATTGACCTCTCCACCTTATTATTACATTTCATTTATGTTTTTCTTCATCGTTGTGAGAGTATCAGCTCCGTACGTAAGAACAGGGAGTATGCATCTGTCAAACAATTTTGTTTTTAAACACGTAAGAAGGTAAGATTTGAATTCATAGGCCGGTTTGCCATATGCAGCCCAGGAGAGATCTATTCTCCGCTGAATTCCATTTGTTTAGTTATCTCATCCCATGCCGATTTCATGTCCCAGGTATTTATATTGGTGCACTTGCTCGACCTCTACGTTATTCAGCTTTATAGTCTCGCTTAATACAAGATTTGTCATAAACTGGATCTTGGATAGATCGATTTTTAAACCAACCTTTCCTAAACATGTGCAGCATAGTTTGTGCTTCAGGCATTTTGTCTGTTATTAAGACAATGTCGTCGGCGAAACAGAGGTGTTTTAACTTTTCACCGTCAATGTTAAATCCCATTCTTTCCCCGTGTATTCATTGCAGAATACTTTCTAGAAGCTTGGGAGAAAGCGTATCCCCTGCCGCACTCCTCTTTCGATTCTAAATTTGCTGGTGGATTGGTTAGTCAACAAGCGCTTGTAAATCTCTGCTGATTTACAGAATCAAAAGCCTTTTCGAAGTCCACAAATATAAGCACAAGAGACTTATTCTATACATTTTTCAATGTATACATAGCTCAGGAGGCTAATGGGTCGATAGTTTGTAAGCTCCGAAGTATCTCCTTTTTTGTGCATGATGACGATTATTCCATTTTGATGGAGTTGTTCCTTCCAAGGGGCATTTGTGGGATGATATTTTAAGAGATGTGATAATTTGTTGTCCTCCTTGTTTAATTACCTGTACTATAATATTGTCTTCACCCGGAGATTTGTTATTTTTCATGTCCTGACGTGATTTCTTCTTCTGTGATGTCTGGGATATCCTCCGACCCCTGATTTAGGACTCTTGGTATGTTGATTTATGTTCTTTTATCTTGCAAGGTATATAATTGTTGATAAAATAATTCAATGATTTGTAGAATATCTCTTTTGTTTGTTATTACATTACCATGCATGTCCTTAATCTTGTATATGTCTTTCCTTTCTGTTGTTTTCTTTTTTCTCAAAAATTTTAAGCTTTTATTCTGTTCTACAACGTTTTTAATTTCCTCTGCATTTTTTTGTCTTTTCTAATTTCCCTTGATTGGCTATTACATTAACGGAAAGTAAAGTTATGGAAGTGGAAAAATCGGCCAAAAATTAGTTCGTGTAAATAGCATTTCGTTGTGCGCCATAAAAAAATGTAGTGAGCGCCTTACCGTGAGCCCCTCTCTAACATTACAAGTTTCAAAATTCTCTTATTTTGCGATTATAATAAACGACAATGTTTCAACGGCGAACATACAAGGAAAAGTTTACAATAACGAGTAGAAAATAGGATGTAATAAAATCTATTTAATGGAATTATAGATACGATGCCACACCCTGTTCACATATTGTTGTGTTAGAACAATAGCAACACATTCGTAATTTGTGACATAAATATTTATAAGATACCAGTTTCAAAAAATATGCCTTTAATAATTTAACATATTTTAAACAAACACACACAATTATGTATTAAGAGCCCCAATCATGTGTTCTCTTTACTCTCATTCTCAATGTAATCAACTATGCGATTCAGAGCACGACTATATTTTCCATCTTCTTTCCTTGCTTCTGCTATCCTGGGCCAGCACCTGCAGGATGTTGCACACGCATCCCACTGGGAAAAGCAAAAGACGAGTTACAACCTTTATTAACGGGTCTAGTTTAACTTATGGAACTTAAAATTCGGGTTTTTCAACACGTTTTACAAAGAAAACACACGAATTAGGCATAGTTGGTGGTTGGTTGCTTGTAGGCGGGGTAGGCGATTGTGCGAGTTTGTGCATTACAGCCTCTTCACTTATTGTGCTCCCCTTTCTTGGTTACATGAGCTTCGTCCCACATCGTCACAATGTAAATCTCCGAACAGTTTATGTCTGTTTCGAGTTAAGCCACACATTCATATTGGATCTACAAAGAAGTTTATTCCCCTTCACCACATAGTCTGCATGTCGGGTGATCATTGTGGGTACCAATTTCCTGTGAGTGTTTTTTAAGGTGACAGTGGTCGGTGATCAGTACCGTCACTAATTTGATTTGGGCCCTTGTTAAACAAAGGACGTCAGTTGTTAGTTTCTTTGACGGCCACCAATTACGTCACTCACACGTCTTTGGTGAGATGTTGCTGAGATGACTGTAGATTCCATCACCTGTTTTAGGATACCAAACGCTCGTTCTGGACCCCTGTATGGTTTTACTAATTCGTCCTTTTCATTACTTTTTATCACCAAATGTCCTGGAACCCACAGTAGTTCAACCCTGTTATTCCTAGAGGGTAGTTCTAACAGGTCAGATTTACACTCCATCGTGACCTTGGAGTTGACTTGATAGACTCTAAAGCCTTTAGAGTAAACGGACTGTCTGAGAGAATATATATTTCTTAGGATCTGTAGTTATTTTTTTTTAACATAAGGGTGTTTTTTATAGAGGTATAAAACTTTAAGTTGGCAACACTTTTTTAACTAGCGGCCATTTTGTCAGCTGTCAAGTGATTTATGTTTAGTTTGGTTTGGCATTTCAACATGAATAGACTGACGCCTGAACAACGCTTCCAAATTGTGCAAATTTATTTTGAAAATCATGGTTCTGTTCGAAGTACGTATCGCGCACTACGTCCATTTTACGGTCAACATAATCGTCCATCAGAGCAATTAATTCGATTAACTATGGAACGTTTTCGCACCACGTTTACTCTAAATGATAATACGCATCCACATAGACGTCGTACAGTGCGTACAGAAGAAGTCATTGCTGCTGTAGACCGTAGCGTAGAGGAAGACCCGAATCAGTCTATCCGCCATCGTGCACAGGAATTGGATATGTGTCCATCCAATTTATGGAAGATTTTGCGGAAAGATCTTGGTTTGCGTGCTTACAAAATCCAACTCG
Source organism: Pachyrhynchus sulphureomaculatus (assembly GCA_019049505.1). Taxonomy (NCBI): domain Eukaryota; kingdom Metazoa; phylum Arthropoda; class Insecta; order Coleoptera; family Curculionidae; genus Pachyrhynchus; species Pachyrhynchus sulphureomaculatus. The sequence continues at coordinate 1,653,002 of CM032448.1, forward strand.
TGCAACAATTGAAGCCACACGATCACCTAGCAAGGCGTAGATTCGGTGAATGGGCCCAAAACAAGATTGCCGATTTTTTATAAGCGAATTTTGTTTAGCGATAAAGCTCACTTTTGTTTGAATGGATACGTCAATAAACAAAACTGCCGTATTTGGAGTGATGATAATCCTCAAGTGTATGTTGAGACACCGTTACATCCAGAAAAACTGACTGTTTGGTGTGCTTTATGGGCTGGTGGAATCATTGGTCCGTACTTCTTTAAAAACGATGCTGGTCAGAACGTTACAGTCAATGGTGACCGCTATAGAGCCATGATTACTGACTTTTTCGTTCATCAATTGAACAACCATGATGTGCAGGAGCTGTGGTTTCAACAAGACGGCGCAACATGTCACACAGTTCGTGCCACAATTGATTTATTGAAGGAAACGTTTGGTAACCGCATAGTTTCACGTTTTCGGACCCGTGAATTGGCCTTCAAGATCGTGCGATTTAACGGCGCTAGACTATTTTCTATGGGGATATATGAAGTCGTTGGTCTACGCCGATAAGCCCGAAACGATTGACCACTTGGAGGACAACATTCGCCGCGTTATTGCCGATATACGGCCATAAATGTTGGAAAAAGTCATCAAAAATTGGACCTCCAGATTAGACTACGTCCGAGCCAGCAGTGCCGGTCATATGCCAGAAGTCATATTTAAATTATAATGCCAGAAGATTATCTTTCGAATAAAGTAAATTGCATGTCAATTTAAAAAATTTATCTTTGTTTTATTCCATTTCAAAGTTCTACACCTCTATAAAAACACCCTTTATAAGGAACATGTAATCAAGTCTGTTTTGCATGGCTGGAGTGGGGGTGTGACAAACGGTAGAAGAAAGCTAAGTAACCTTAGATATGCGGATGATACTGTTATATCTGCAACATCGCGCAGGATCGAGATGCCAGCGATACTCCTATTGGATTGCAAGGAAGAGAGTTATTTTATAACCATTGTACTTAGGTTATAAAGTTTCCAAGAGATAAACAATTGGTTTTTAGTGTTCCGTACGAAATACTTATAAGATCACGTCGGTGTCTGTCTGTCACACCCGATTTTCTTCGAAACTATTTGACATAGAAAGTTGAAATTTGGTAGTAATATAGGAATTGATGGGCTCATCAGAGCCGTGTAGTTTTGAAAGTTAAATTTTGACTTAAGGGGTTAATTTTGAGGGGTGAAATAGGAAATGAAAAAAAAAATTTTTTTACTAGGTCATCAAGTGTGGTGTCAAATGGAAGCTTGTGAAAACACGAGTAAAAAATATATATAATGTAATACTTGCGCACACTTTTCTTTGTATTATTTTTTAAAAAATCGCGAAAAAATCGCTGTCCCCCTACCTTATCTCGAAAAGTACTGATCAAAAAATTTTGAAAAAATTATGGAATATTCTCCACGAGGTATAGAATGAACGAAAATTATCGCGAGTGCATTACCTTTAATAATTTATCTGGTATATAAAAAAAAAAATTCAAGGTCATCAGTCTTCAGTAAAGACTGGAAACAAACTTTGTTGAAAACTCGTTTGGGGTGTGTTTTGTGAAGTTACTGATCATTTTATTCCACCGTAACAAATTTTTTTATTTTAAAAGCAATTAACGTACGGAACACTAATTGTGCAAGTTCAACTTGCACTTGACCGGTTATTTTTTTTTCAAATTTGCTTCTTCTTTCTATGCTAATCTAGAAACTTCAATACCTCTCATATACGAGGCTGGTTTGAAAAGTCCGTGCAAAGTCCGAGAGATGGCACCACCGGCGCGTATCGAGGTCATGTTTAGTTAGTAGCATCTCTTGATTGAACGCACACCAAGTTTCAGCCATATTGGTCTATTTCTTTGTGTTTGGCATTCGTGTGAATCAAGGAAGTCGAGTGATTTTCAAGAAATGGACGAAAAAGAATTTCGTGTGGTGATTAAACATTACTTTATGAAAGGCAAAACGCCTCAGGAGACTAAAGAGAAGCTTGATAAACATTATGGTGACTCTGCACCTTCGACTAGAACAGTTTATAAGTGGTTTCAAAATTTTCGGACTGGCCATATGGGCACAAGTGACGCTGAACGTTCTGGACGGCCAGTGGAGGTTACGACTGCAGAAATCATTGATCAAATCCATGATATGGTGATGAATGACAGAAGAGTTAAGGTGCGTGAGATTGCTAGTGCTGTGGGCATCTCGACTGAACGGGTACATAATATTGTGCATAAACATTTGGACATGAGAAAGCTATCCGCAAGATGGGTGCCGCGATTGCTCACGCTTGACCAAAAACGGAATCGTGTGAAGTGTTGCAAGGATGGTTTGCAGCTGTTCCAGAAGAATCCGGAGGACTTTAAGCATCGTTTCGTTCCTGTGGATGAAACATGTATACATTACTATACTCCTGAGACCAAACAACAATCTAAACAATGCGTTACCAAGGGGGAATCTGCACCAAAAAAGGCGAAGACCGTTCCTTCGGCCGGAAAGGTTATGAACTTATGGCGACTGTCTTTTGGGATTCGCAAGGGATAATCCTCATAAACTATCTGGAAAAGGGTAAAACTATTACAGGTGAATATTATTCATCGTTATTGGACCGTTTGAAAACCGAGCTGCAAGAAAAACATCCGCGATTGGCCCACAAGAAAGTCCTTTTCCATCACGACAACGCACCAGCACACACCTCAGCAGTTATGGTCGCAAAATTAATGGAAGTAGGATTCCAACTCGTTTCACATCCCCCCTATTCTTCAGACTTGGCTCCCTCGGACTACTATTTGTTCCCCAATTTGAAGAAATGGCTGGCGGGACAAAGATTTTATTCAAACGAGGAGGTGATTGCAGACACTAATGGATATTTTGCAGACTTGGACAAATCCTATTATTCGGAAGGGATCAACAAACTAGAACATCGCTGGACGAAGTGTTTAAGCCTAAAAGGAGACTATGTCGAAAAATAAAAAAGGTTTACCCCAAACACATAAGTAGTTTTTATTTTTGCACGGACTTTTCAAACCAGCCTCGTATAAAGTAAAAATTATCCATCTTGCTTCCAAACGCAACTTGTTCCGATCTTAATAATCTCACCTACGTCATCTTAACGTATAGGTATCCTTAATTGTTTATCATATTTCGACCAAAACGACGAAATTAGTTCATTAATAAAGAGCAGGAATATTTTCAATGTCAGATAGGAAATCACAACAATTCATTTTAAATAATTGACCGGAGTTTCTTAACAAAATAAAATTGATCGTATCGACTTATTGCCAAAGGTATTATTATAATGAAACCGAATTCGTGCACAACACACACACTAAGTATTATCGAAAAAACTTTTATATTTTTAAAAATCATTGTTTATTAAGTTTTGTTCTTACCGGAGCATACAGGGTGATACGGATTAAAATGGTTTAATATGTGACAAAATGAAGCCTATAAAAATGGTATATTGACTTGAGTTATTTGTTAATAGCTAGAACGAGGTGTCAGCTCATCTTCGGTATCGTCGTGCTTATTACAGTTTCAGCTGAAATTGAGAACAAAGCACAATTATCTATCTTGAAGATTATCAGAGAAGAAGAACAACTGTAAAGGGTTTAGACGACTTATGGGAAGGCGATTTAGTTGAAATGCAGCCTTATGCTAGATTTAATAAGTCGTATTTTAATAATAATAAAGGTTATTAAAAATATTAATAAACTAGAATTCGACATATAGAGTTGCAGGCAAATCCCGAAAGCTCTACAGGAGCGACGCGTGTACGGAAAAGGCGATTCACGTACAGCCTTGGTCAATCAATCCAAAGGATTGCATGAAAAGGGTTGAACGAGTAGCAAATTGAATGACAATATTAGAAGAATGGAGTGTCCCGACATAATTATGTCAGTTTTAACTTTTTTGGAAAAAACTGGAGCCTTTATTTTTATAGCGTTAAATTGTATTTCGTTACTATCACCTCAATATAGTTTTTCTTTCAGGTCTTTGTTAAGTTGAGCGACTTCCTGCTATCTCCAGATGTTTGCATGAGTAACCGATGTCCTAACGTTTAAAATAAATGAAGAAATAAGCGTACTGTCATCTGCAAAGCTTTAGATTAGATTTCTAGTCCTTTATAGTAGATCGTAATGTAAATGAGAAAGATAGTATACAGTATAGTGCCTTAGGGCACACCGGTGTTAATAGTGAAGATATTAAAAGAAATCCGTCGACTACCACTCGTAAAGAACGCTCTCTGAGGAAACACGAGAGTCTTAAATAAAACATTTCAGACATTCCATAAGAGCGTAGCTTAACCAACAATCCGTCATGCCAAACACAGTCAAATGCCTTGGATATATCAAGTACAGCCGTTCGAGATTCTCCAAAATGTCCCGTTGCGTTGTTCCAAATGTGTGTTACATAAATTAGAAGATCTCCTGTTCATCTTTGCTTACGAAAGCCATTTTGATAGTCGCTAATAATACTGAATATTTCAATATAATTTAGAAGATGCTGACTGATAACCTTTTTTATAACTTTCGATATAACTGAAAACAGTGCGGATGGTGGGTAGTTGTTTAGCAAGGTCCTCAGCAAGAAGGAAATGATCCCTTTCGGTAGGATAGGTTGAAAAGTCCACAGAAAACTGGTGTTACTACGCTCGCACATTTTTTGAGTACTATGGCAGGTATTTCATCAGCAATAGATTGTGTGCCTTCTTGGTTTAGTCAATAATTTCTTTGCATCATGTTAGGATATATTGTAGCAGATATATTCCTAACGATTAATTTCTCTTTAAACAACATAAATTGCTGCATTACACTTTTCGGTTTGTCGTTTAAGAGTTGTCCTATCGAATTAAGGAGGATTCAAAAATGAAAGGACTCCTACAAGAGATATCACTAGGCTGAGTGGTTAAACGAAAAACATAATAAACAGGTTAGAGTTTCTTGATGTTCAATTCTAAATTAATGTTAACTCTTGAATATTTATATTTTTCAACTCTATTTGTTGCCCGTTGATAGTTAGTTGTGGATTATCAGTAGCTTATTTTGAGATTATCATAGATTTAGTTTTATCCGTGTTAATGTCTAGTTCCATTTGCGTACATTCGTTGAATACAGAATTTACTAGTGGTTGTAAATCTTCCATATTTTCTACCAGAATTACGGTGTAGTCAATATATCCCACGTTATTTACGATCTCGCGACCAATCCTCACCTCCTCTGTTGTCACCCCCAGAACTTTTCTGAATATAGCTCGAGAATATAGGCTGAAAAGCATCGGTGATAAGACGCATCCCGGTCTAACTCACCGTGCAATAGATACATTATTCGTTTCTACGTCATTCACTCTAACCACTGTTGACTGATTTCAGTATAACTTTTTAATAATTTCGATGTTTTTATTATCCACATTTAGATTTCTTAGTTTTTTCTATTAATATGGAATCCTTGTAGTGCAGAAGAAGGATGGATACCAGAATGTCTGTTTCTAGCAGCCAAGAATATTTCAGACCGCTGAAGTTTTTGAAGATTGGCTTCAAAATAAATTAATGCCGAATATATCACCGAATAGCTGTATTGGGATGGATAAGGTACCAAGTTCCACCAGTAGAAAAAGGAAAATACAAGCCTTTTTGTACGAACGTGACATATATTTCCAGTTACACAGTTAAACAATTGTTAGAAATTTTAAAAAGTTACAATTTTTCAGAGGAATATGTTTGTGATAAAATTGCAAGGAAGCAGGACACGAAATAATTCGGCTTCCACCATATTATTGTATCTTTAATGCGATCGAGTTGATATGGCATAAAATAAAGTCTAATATCGTAACTGTATCCATATTGAAAACTCATCTAAATATATATAAAATGCAACGTCTCTCTGTCTGTCTGTCTGTCTGTCCGTCCGTCCGTTAGTGCGCCTATCACTGAAAAAACCACTTATCCGATTTACGTACTTTTTTTTTTAAAACATACATATGTTCTCTTGCCAGGTTATAGGCTCTATTTTATTACGATAGGTAGCATAAGGAATGAGCAGTGACGTAAAATAGTGAATGATGTCGGAAATAAGTTTGCCGGCTAGCGCATGCCTTTGCAATACACAGCCTAAACCATTAAATATGGAACAATATTATGTAGCAAAGAATATCTGTAATGTATAATCTATAATATATATAAAATGCAATGTCTCTCTGTCTGTCCATTAGAGCGTTTATCACTCGGGAATCACTTTACCTGTCTTTTTTTAAATTCATGCATATATTCTTTGGCCAGGTTATATAATAATAATAATAATCTATATCTATAATATATATAAAATGCAATGTTTGTCTGTCTGTCTGTCTCTCCGTTAATGCGCTTATCCCTCGAGAACCACTTATCCAATTTACGTGATTTTTTAAATTCATACATATGTTCTCTGACCAGGTTATAGGTATATATTTTATTACATCTATAATATATATAAAATGCAACGTATTCTGCCTGTCTGTCTGTCCGTTAGTGCGCTTATCACTGGAGAACCACTTATCCGATTTTCGTACTTTCTTTTTTTAAAACATACATATGTTCTCCGGCCAGGTTATAGGCTATATTTTATTACGTTAGGTAGCATAAGGAATGAGCAGTGACAATAATAGTAAATGAAGTCGGACAAAGTTTGCCGTTTCTCTTGCAATACACAGTCCAAACCATTAAATATGGAACAATATTATGTAGCAGAGAATATCTATAATATACATAAAATGCAATGTCTCTCTGTCCGTCTGTCTGTCCGTCCGTCCGTTAGTGTGCTTATCACTGGAGAACTACTTATCCGATTTACGTGCTTTTTTTTTGAACATACGTATGTTCTTTGGCCAGGTTATAGGATATATTTTATTAGGTGACATAAGGAATAAGCAGACGATAATAGTGAATTAAGTCGGAGAAAAGTTTGCCACTAGCGCGCTCTCTTGCAATACACTCCCAAAAGCATTAAATATGGAACAATATCATATAGCAAAGAATACAGTATATAAAATGCAACGTCTCTCTGTCTGTCTGTCTGTCCGTTAGTGCGCTTATCACTCGAGAACCACTTATCCGATTTACGTGTTTTTTATAAATTTATACATATGTTCTATATAATTCGATATAAGCCTAGATAATGGAAGATAAGGTGAGATAATGGGAGATAAGGAGAAATAATGGGAGATAAGTCGAGATAAGCCTCGATAATGGGAGATAAGGTGAGATAATGGGAGATAAGTAGAGATAATGGGAGATAAGCAGAGATAAGCCTAGATAATGGGAAATAAGGTGAGATAATGGGAGTTAAGGAGAAATAATGGAAGATAGGGAGAAATAATGGGAGATAAGTCGAGATAAGCCTAGATAATGGGAAATAAGGTGAGATAATGAGAGATAAGGAGAAATAATGGGAGATGAGCAGAAAAAGGCCTAGATAATGGAAATTATGTAGAGATAATGGGAAATAAGGAGAAATATTGGGAGATAAGGAGAAATAATGGGAGATATTTTATTACGTTGGGTAACATAAGAAATAAGCAGTGACGATAGTAGTGAATCAAATCCACGCGAGCGAAGCCGCGGGCCCGGCTAGTATAGATATATGTAAATAAATATAAATAGTTTAGAACCTATAAAAAAACTTATTATTGATTTGCAAGATAGTAGCGATAGCGAAATTGAACTAGATATTAATTAATAACTAAAATTGTAACAAATGTACGTGAAGTCACTGTACACTGTTTTAAAATATTTGTGTAATTACTATATTGTGTATTATTCAGTACATAAAACATTAAAATTCAACTGTCTTATCACAATAAAATTTGAATCCCAACAATTATACAATCAGGTATAGTGCGGCCCTGCACGATGCCTTGTCATTAAAAAACCATAAATTCCTACGTTACTTTCGAATCTTGTATGGGTATAGGTAGCTAAGTCACTTTCTTAGATCGTGAAAAATACTATACACTGGGTCGGCTTTTAATATTAGGTTTAGTCGACTATCGTTGCTGACGATACGAACATGGTTAGCGCAACGTGCGTCTAGAGCATAAATAAATTATTTAGTGTAGTCCCATCTTGGGTTGAATTATTGTTAGGTGAAACTGGGACGTAATACCAACACTCCCGTCTCTTCGTTATGAGATCAAATTGGAAATTGGACCGCTAGCAACGGCCAATCCGGAGAGATTTTAAAAGCAGTGTGTTATAAACATATAATCACCCGGTATATATAATTTAATAAATACTCGATATTGTGAAACTGCAATAAACAAATAACGCTTAACAAAAGGTATCGAATCTAACAACTTAGTTCTTGGAAGCCATAACAATATGTTTTAAATAACTTATAGCGCTTTACCTATTTGTTGCGAACGCGTTTTATACTACTTTTAGATTATTTAAATTATTAACTAGATAAGTAAAATACCTTTAGTTGGAATATACGGTTAATAGTCGTTAGATCACATTATTTGATATCTTTGTTGGAATAACTATTATAGATTTGCCGAATATTAATTCCCATTATAAATATCGAGCAAACAAACTAGAAAATCAGCTTATTTATTTATTTAAACATTCAGGATGCGAACAGACCATACGAGGCTGGTTTGAAAAGTCCGTGCAAAGTCCGAGAGATGGCACCACCGGCGCGTATCGAGGTCATGTTTAGTTAGTAGCATCTCTTGAATGAACGCACACCAAGTTTCAGCCATATTGGTCTATTTCTTTGTGTTTGGCATTCGTGTGAATCAAGGAAGTCGTGTGATTTTCAAGAAAGGGACGAAAAAGAATTTCGTGTGGTGATTAAACATTACTTTATGAAAGGCGAAACGCCTCAGGAGACTAAAGAGAAGCTTGATAAACATTATGGTGACTCTGCACCTTCGATTAGAACAGTTTATAAGTGGTTTCAAAATTTTCGGACTGGCCATATGGGCCCAAGTGAGGCTGAACGTTCTGGACGGCCTGTGGAGGTTACGACTCCAAAAATCATTGATCAAATGATATGGTGATGGATGACAGAAGAGTTAAGGTGCGTGAGATTGCTAGTGCTGTGGGCATCTCGACTGAACGGGTACATAATATTTTGCATAAACATTTGGACATGAGAAAGCTATCCGCAAGATGGGTGCCGCGATTGCTCACGCTTGACCAAAAACGGAATCGTGTGAAGTGTTGCAAGGATGGTTTGCAGCTGTTCCAGAAGAATCCGGAGGACTTTAAGCATCGTTTCGTCACTGTGGATGAAACATGGATACATTACTATACTCCTGAGACCAAACAAAACAATCTAAACAATGGGTTACCAAGGGGAATCTGCACCAAAAAAGGCGAAGACCGTTCCTTCGGCCGGAAAGGTTATGGCGACTGTCTTTTGGGATTCGCAAGGGATAATCCTCATCGACTATCTGGAAAAGGGTAAAACTATTACAGGTGAATATTATTCATCGTTATTGGACCGTTTGAAAACCGAGCTGCAAGAAAAACGCCCGCGATTGGCCCACAAGAAAATCCTTTTCCATCACGACAACGCACCAGCACACACCTCAGCAGTTATAGTCGCAAAATTAATGGAAATAGGATTCCAACTCGTTTCACATCCCCCCTATTCTCCAGACTTGGCTCCCTCGGACTACTATTTGTTCCCCAATTTGAAGAAATGGCTGGCGGGACAAAGATTTTATTCAAACGAGGAGGTGATTGCAGACACTAATGGATATTTTGCAGACTTGGACAAATCCTATTATTCGGAAGGGATCAACAAACTAGAACATCGTTGGACGAAGTGTATAAGCCTAAAAGGAGACTATGTCGAAAAATAAAAAAGGTTTACCCCAAACACATAAGTAGTTTTTTATTTTTGCACGGACTTTTCAAACCAGCCTCGTATGTTCCAAAGTATTACATCCACTATTTTATCATCATTAGTCTATTCCATTCATAGTCGGATGTAAGCCTCCCCAAGTTGTCTCCACTGAATTTTGTTGTTTGCTTTTTGCATCCAGTCGTGTTCTGCTAATCTTTTTATGTCGTCCGTCCTTCTTGTCTGTGGTCTATCTCTGCATCTTTTGTGTTCTCTAGGCCTCCATTCCACTATACGGCGTGTCCATATGTTATCATTCCTCCTTGCAACATACTTCGCCCACCTCCACCTTCGTTGTATTACATTTGTCACTTTGATCTTTTCGTATCCATGTTCTTTTAAAAAAAGTTCCACTTTGGGAACAAATTCTCCAAAAAACCAGTCTTTAAATAGAGTCGCGTTTATCCATGCATTGTTTTGATTTTTATACAAAACAGGAAAAGCCTTGCGACGAATATTCTTAAAGGTTTGTGGATTTGCTGACTTACCAATACATAATAATGGGAGTTTGTGTCTTCCAGAAGCTTTACTGCATGCAAGAACAGTAATACGTTCTCTGCTACATTTGTAACTAGGTGCTCCAGCTTCCGTTTTTGAAGCTAAGGTATTCGACGGCAACACTTTGTAGTTCAAGCCTGTTTCATCACAATTATAGATTTGGTCTGGTTGTAAACCATCTTCTTTCATAAGCTGCTCAAAATTCTCTGCAAATTTTTTTGCAGCAGATACATCAGCCGACAATCTTTCTCCACAAACTTTCAGTTGACCTACACCATGTTTTTTTTTCCACCTATCTAGTCATCCATCACTTGCAGAAAAATTTACAGGCGCTATAATAACCAGCAACTCTTCGCTTAAACTCACTGCCTTATGTTTTAAAATTGTTCCTGAAATTGGTATTCCACGTTCTCGATTCTGTGTAAACCATAAAAATAAAGAATTATCCACTTTGTGGTATGCACCGCTTTTCATACTTTTTCCTGCCTGTGTCACTACACCAATTTTCAAGTTTTTCGCGATTTTTTCTCCTTTTTTTCGGGGAGTCACCGACGCGTTAAGGAAACCACTCATCGTCTGTTTCGAATAATCGGGATTTTTTCGTTTAATGGGAATACAATTTGCTTTTTAACAGTTCGGATAAGCCGAATTTCAGGTAATCGCAATTTGGATAATCGCGATTCGGATAATCGGGATTGTACTGTATATATATATATATATATATATATATATATATATATATATATATATATATATATATATATATATATATATACATATATATATATATATATATATATATATATATATATATATATACGAGTATATATATATATATATATATATATATATATATATATATATATATATATATATATTAACGTTCACTGATTTTCAGTCTAAGATTGAAAATCATCACAGCCACTCTCACTCTATCTTCGGCTCGTGTAAATCACTCAACACTTGTTCCAGTTACTCAGGCTACGGAGCCAGAATATTCTTCGTTTTCTCACGTTTCTCCTTCTCTTGACTTTGCCCTGCATAATGCTTCTCAATAGCGAATACTTTTGCCCCTCATCACTTGTCTCAAGTATTCAAGCTTCCTCGTCTTCATAGTGTTCATTAGTTCTGGATTTTTGTTCAGTCGTTGGAAAATCTCGTTATTGGTCACCCTATCTCTCCATGATACGTTCAACGAATGCACCACGTTTCAAGAGCTTCAATATTTTTAATGTTATTCTGTTTCTGCGTCCACGCTTTCACGCTGTAAACTAGTGTTGAGAAAACATAACAGCGCAACATACGTAAATGCAACAGCAAATTTAGTTCTTGGTTAGAGAAGCGCATCTTTTTATTCTTCTCCGACAGCCGGGGTTTTTTTCTAGCTTTACAGCCTTTCAACTCAGCAGTTTGAGGCCTTATCCTCATTGTTGGAACTGAAATAGCGCAAAAGGCGTCTTTTCGCGATTTTTCAGAAAAGCATCTATTAAATGCTGGCCTTCTCTCGCATTTGTAAAGCATTTTTGACCACTCGTATTTAAGTTTTCGTTCGTTTTTACCTTTTTAAAACGGTTTATAATATATCTCATCCTACTATATAAAGAGTAATTGTCTCATTACTTTATTTGATGTGCCAATTCAATGAAATAACTTTCCTTTCGTCAACGTTTCAACCACTATATCTGGAAATCCTCAGGGTTCTAGCGGACCATAGTCGCGTGTTATTCTTGAGGAGGTGTATAGTATTTTGAAATTTTGTATTATTACCTCTGGAACGTGAAGATTCTTAAAGGAATTTATTGTATTTTCTTCTCTGTGTATGATAAATTTGCAAAAAAAAACTGACCTCGGGAACTATAATGCTAACCAAATAAACAGGTCGAAACTTTGCTGAAAGGAATCTAGATTTTTCTCCCTCCAAGAATGTTATTGCTCTTTTGCTGAAATAATACAAATTAAGTTTGAAAACCTCGTGGTTCTGACATGAAGTTTTTTTTTAAATGAACGGTGAAATTTGAGACACAGTTATAAAGCACATTAACAACTTTTTTTAACAAATTAGTACCTAACACATCAACATAAATTATAATAATTTCAAGTACTGTACATTAACCGCCATAAGCATAATCATAACCACAAAGACTAGACATACACTTGTATTTAACATTATAATACGATTAGTTGCGATTCATAATTTTTTTACAGCTCAATCAAAATCCGACGCCTATAATAATTGCACAAACCCACAGAATTTGCAGGAAGGAGACTGCTATAAGTGTAAAAGCGTCATCAACAAATAATAAAGACCATATACTATATGAATGTACAATAGTTAATTATCTTTTTTTTTTTATTTCCCTTATTAAAGTGAAAGAATCCTTTTCCGGGATTTTTGTATTCCTCCATATTTCAAAGTCATCATCATAAAAAACATAGTTTCCCATTTCCATCGGTCTACCTATATATCGGTCTGTTGGCGCGATAACTTTCGAGCGAAATCAAATATCGACATTATATTTGTTACACATAATATAATACTTAAGGTAGAAAAGAAATATCTACTTTTTGGATTTTGGCGGGAGTTGATAAATTTTCTATAGAATTAAGTTATTCTTTTTCAGGTAATACTAACTTTATCATTCATTAGGTTACATATATATATATATATATATATATATATATATATATATATATATATATATATATATATATAATACATTAAAATTCCTGCTTTCAATCCATTCGTCTAACAATGAATTTGCACGACGTTTCGCCCAAATCTCATTTGGCATTTTCAAGTGCTCCTGCTGCTGCTGCTACTCGACACTGTAATCTTGCTGGTACTGCCGCTCGAAGCTAACTGAGAAACCGAATTGCGGTCGCCGTTTTTTATAGGTCGGAGTCTACGCAGATTGTAAATAGACGCCGACATATAAAAGACGGCGACTTCGATTTCTCAATTAACTTCGAGCGGCAGTAGCAGCAAAATCACAGTGTCGAGTAGCAGCAGCAGCAGGAGCACTTGGAAATACCAAATGAGAGTTTGGCGAAACGTCGTGCAAATTCATTGTAAGACGAACGGATTGCAGCCCGGAATTTTAATGTATTACATTCCACCACCCGTGAGAACCTTTATTGTAATATATATATATATATATATATATATATATATATATATATATATATATATACCTGTAAAAATAATCTCAACCACAAAAAGACATAGAAGGATTGAGCTCCATGTATACCTATTTGCTAACACAAAACTATACCAAACCAATAAAAAAGAACGATCTCTATGAAAAAATTATTTTCTAGTAAAGTTGACGTTTCTGATCTCTTTGTCATTTTTTGCTATTTATTACCAGTTTTCTATATTTTCTTGTTAAAATTACATAATAAAAAATTAAATATGACTAATAATAAATAACGTCCAGTATTAATTTTCGATTTCAAATTTTTAAATTTTTAAATTAGCCTATGAATCTCTTGATTATAAAATTAAAGAATTAATATAATTAATAATGAATAACTCGTCAATTTCATCAAATTTAAGTCCCCCCTTTTTTATAAAATTAAAACTAAAAAATAGATATCATTAATAATAAATAATTTATCTAAAATTCGCATCTACCGAAAATAATTTACCACATTCCTAACTTTAATCCTTTTTTTTTTTGTCGACCTGATGACGACATAGACTACCAACAATATCCGGCTCGGACTCAAATATCACTAAATAGTTACTAAACTCGACGTCAAAAAATTTTAAAATGGAGTACCGTTTCAACATCATGGTTTCTTGCAGTTGTGTTTCTGTCTTTAAAAGTGTTTTTAACTGATGTTTATTGACAAAGTTTTATTTTCAATATTTGTGTAACTCTCTAAGTGTCTTTTAATCATGTTTTGTGTAATCATGCATACCACCTGGCCAACAAAAATGCAAATTTCATTGTCTTCACCAGAGATGAACTAACTGCTAAATTTTTGTAAGTAATTTCACATTCAGTCGTACAATTTATTTAATCACTTTTTAAAAAACGAACGTTTTAGTTTATTTTCTGTACCTGGTTTGCATTTTTAGAATCCAGAAGAAGCTACCATTAGGCAGCGAAAGCTCGATAATAAAAATAAAAAGCAGATACTAGAGCCTTTAGATCTTTGATTGCTCATCTCTTCTCCTTATAAGGGCGTTTCCCAGCAGTTAAACTTAGGATTGTTTGTTGCCAGTGCCCTGTTACTGTCCTTCCTCTTTCTTTATATATATATATATATATATATATATATATATATATATATATATATATATATATATATATATATATATAGGTCATTCCCTACGAAAACGCAAATGGCTATCGTCAGGACTGGTTAAGTGATTTCGGAAAATATAAGTAGGGGTCTGTGGGATTGCTGGATACGATCTTGACAGAAAAAAAACTATTTTAGTAATTGCCAGCTGTCAAACGAGCTGTCAATTTACTCAAAATGCCATTTAATCATTATTTTTATCACATTAAAACTCTATTCAAACTAACTTTTGAAAATCAAATGCAAAGATTTACAGTTTACAGACAAAAATAACCGATCATAGATCAGAATATTTTAATTTTGCAAAAAATAGTTCCGGATGAGGCCAAGTTGTAGTAGGCACAACGTCTAAAAATAAGTTTTTTTTTAAAAAATTTGGTAATACCGTTATGGTCCAAAGACACTTAATTAAACATCATTTTTATATAAAGATATTTAGAAAAAGATGACGCATGAAAATGCAAATAAAACTGTCCAAAATTCTTTCTATAAAGTATATATGTATGTATGTATGTATATATATATATATATATATATATATATATATATATATATATATATATATATATATATATATAGATTTGTATCTAAATCCTGCAGTTTTTTTTATCCCGCATAAGTTTGTTGAAAGAGTAAGGTTACGTTGAAAAGAAAAAATATTTTTTCCTTTCAGTCAAACATTAAAAATTAAACACACATCTTGTCAAACGGGAAAACACGTAATTAAAAAAAAAAATGTGTTTTAAGTTGAAATTAGGGTGATAATTTGAATTTTTTTCAGAAATAAAAATGATTGTTTTTTTCACCAATGTCTAAATATGACTGAAAAATTATGTATCTATATATATATATATATATATATATATATATATATATATATATATATATATATATATATATATATATGTTATATATAATGTTTTTCGAAAGTTACCGTACCAACAGGTACACATAGCGACGGAAATGAGTAACTGTATTTTTCGTGATTTAGGAAAGCTACAATGTGCAACGTCAAGAAACGCAAAAAAATCTCGTAGGGTGTTTTTTTCGGGAATACTATACTTCTTTAGCAAGAAAAGTAAAAATGAAAGTTTGTTAAAAATTGCTCTACCAAGGCTCGAAAAATCACATAGGACCTGTTTTCGGTTTAGGTGATTTTTAAGCTTTTTATTTTTTCGGTTTCTTGATCTTTCTCTATACGTGTGTAGAAGAACTTACTACAATGGAATGAAACTTACTAACATGGATATAATCTTGAAAAATCGTGTACATTGGTTTTTGATTTTGAGCAAAGAATATTTTTAGTCAAATATATAAGGAATGTATAGAGTTTGAGAACTTAGAAGAGATAGTTTCCAGTAGATCTTGTTAAATGCCCTTTTCATAGTTTTTACAGTCGAAAAATCTAAAAATTGTGTTTTTTTTTCATTATTTTAAGAAAGATAATATGCCGTGAGAACTAGGTGGAGAAGGAACACCTTTTATTTAAAATTTAAATTTACGCGTAATCAAGTTAATACCAATTCTTTTTACTAAAATTAGATAGTCTACATTTTAGTTTTAAATTTCCATTTTTGCATTTATCAATACTTTATTCATTCTTAAAGTACCAGGAAGCCCGTTCTCACAGTCCCAACATGACACAGCATCAATCGGGAACAATGTTGCCATTTCGAAATCCCCCACCAAAAAAAAATTGCAAGTAACTAAGCAATATTAAAACATATAAGGCATAATAAAATCGTTCGTTGTGTTAGTAATAAATCTCCCGTATATATCCTCGTTTTAAATCATATTTTCAATAAAACCGGCTTTTTTTCCTTGTTTAATGCCTTTGAGAAACCTATACTACTATTTTAAGAGTTTTTGCGTTAGGTGGCGTTACTAGAAAATAACATAAGGTAAGAAGTAGTACGATATGCTATGTTGCGGTCACGATATGTAGTGTAGGCGTTGCACATTGGGACCGAATGCCGAAAAGGTAGCCATAAGTCCCTAAAATGAATGTTCGATTGAGGGACTTTTCAGGCTCTACCATAGGTATATGGGTTGGTACCTACGCTATTCGAAACGACCGGTTATAATAATCAAGTGTGCACACGTGGCCATTAACACCTCGTGTTGTTAGAGCGTCGAGCAGGCCAGATTCCGAGCTTGTTCTGTTTGAGTTAGACAGGTAGATTCAATTGCGCTCAAATGTTTTGTATTTGAAGTTAATTTAATTTCGTGATATGGATTCTCCGAATAAGAGTGAGTACATTTAAACGATATAAATTGATTACAATAAAATTTGATTATCATTTAATTATTGTAACGTTTAAAATATCACTTTTTTAGGACTTTTAGTTTCAAACATCAAAATTAAAATATACATAAATTAAAAGTCCCACGACATCCCACTGTCAAACCAATTTTATCGTGTTTTCTAACTATTTTTTAATAATATAGAAGCAAAATCAGCTGCCCACACTTGCACATTTTTTAAAAATAAATTTTATGTAAAAAAAGTATGAATAACGTTATATCTATCTTTATAATACATAATACTCAAATCCGTATTAATTTTCATTTAACACTAGTTAACTGAAACATTTTGTTTTTCACATTTTTAATTTCAGATCCTTATCAGCGACATCGAAAAGCCCTATAGTCGAAATTTCATGAAAATATGACAAAAATTATCATTTTTGTCCGCATATCGGATCCGCTATTTTGTTTTTCACATGTTTAATTTCAGATTCTTCACCAGGAACCTCGAAGAGCTCTATAGTCGAAATTTCATGAAAATATGACAATTTTTATCAATTTTGTCCGCCATATTGGAGCCGCCATTTAGTTATTTACATTTTTTATGTCCGATTCTTAATCGGCGACCTCAAAAAAACCAGATATGCAAATTTTCATATAATTCGAATAACACCTTCATATTTTGGCCACCTTTTCGGGTTTTGGTCCCAATGTGCGTTGTTACAGAAAAAGGACGAATAGTAAAAGATTTTCTTTCCTGAATCCTTTTCCTTGTACGTGTCTTTAAAGTTTACCGTTTGTTTTTTTATTTCAACGAATTGACCGGAAATTTTGCAATTTAGAATACGGCACTAAAGTTATTTATAGAAGACCCTGTAATTTTTTTAGGAAATTAAAAAAGGTGAACCTGCGATGAATTTTAAAGTGTATTTGTTTGGAGTTGATAGCAGAATTCTCTCATTGTAGATGCAAATACATGGTGGGGGGCGCCCAAAAAAAAAGGAATTTCTTATGCATTTTACTGGATTTTGCTACCTGTTTTGAATTTTTTTTAAGGGTTCACCCTATTTTAGACAGAAATGCTCTGCTATACAATAAAGTCATAAAATGTAAATGAGGGTTCATTGGTAGCATAGCCGTCCGAGGGTAAAGTGCTTTTAGTGTTTAATAAATAAAAAAAAGTTATAGACACATAAGATTTATTACCAAAAAGTTTTTTAATCTTTAAATCTATGTATATATACAAATTTACAATTCACGATATATAGGTACTTTAATTAAAATCAAAAAACAATCATCAGCTTCAAAATCTGAAGACTGGACTTCTCTTAAATTGATAATTAAGGGTTTTGTTTCCACAGTTTCTTCGATGTATTCGTTAAGTTTCCACAGTTTATTTTCTTCTATAACATGTCGAAAGGCATTTTTCCAATTATTCTCTTTGATACTCTCTCTATTCCGGCAAGTAATAATTGCCTTATGTCTGGAAGATTGAACGTAGTGTTTTCCCTTGCAACGAAACCTTTCATTTCTGCCCAAATTAGCTCTATGGGATTCAATTCGCAATGATATGGAGGTAATCTAAGCACTGTGATATTCCATTCCTTTGCCATCTCATCGAATGCGTATTTTTTTCTTCGGCTCGAAAATTTTCTGATTGCTCGTAGATGTTTTCTTCTCCAACAAATTATTTCTGTTTTATCGATAAGAACAGGTTTTCTACTGTGTTTTTCTAAA
>CM032448.1:1671802-1724302 GCA_019049505.1 Pachyrhynchus sulphureomaculatus
AACCTCAAAGCTTTTATCCTTTTTTCCTTGAGTTGAACCGCTCATAAACTCTAGGTTCCTTCCTGACCTTATATACTAAACCTATATCCAATTTGAAGTTAATTATTCCGCTTATTCCGTTTGGATGTTATCACCGCAGGCAGACAAATCAGACCTCAATGAGACAACATGTTTTTGGTTTTCGAGAAATTCCTTGAACAACTTAAAAATATGAATTATATATTTGACTGTTTAGGCAAATTCTTACAAATGATTTGATCCTTCGAGCCGACTTAGTTCGATATTTAAAGCAATAATAATCTTCGAAGATGTCGCTACTGATCGTTTACGTTCATTCACAAAAACATCGCCAACTATTTACCTATTCCACACACACATATATACAGGCAAAACACTCAGAAACTACGCCAAAACATCGAAAATACACTCTCCCCTCCCCCCCTAAAGCCCTGCCCCTCGGCGAATCACAGACCCACAATTTTACAGAAATTCCTAATCGAGTGGCGGGGGTAAACGCGTCGCACACGGCACGCTCGATTTTACAGAATCTGAAAACGTCAAGAAATAAATGAACGTGAGTCGGACGTCGCACGTTCGACTGTTCGCGTGTCGGTTGTTATTTGGATCGTAGGGCGCAACGAAAGCTGCGAGATTAGATTGTTTATTTTTTTTTTGTTCGTTTGTTTTCGTCCCCCGGCTTGCTACGATTTTAAGTTTTACCGGCACTTTAACATAAGTTTATTTTGAACACTTTTAGTTTGTATTAAGTGATAACAATACTGTTTGGAAAACTTTGAAACTTTGTAAAACCTTCCAAAGCCGTAATCGTTAAGTGACAACCCCAATATACGTAACAAAAAGTGCTACTTTGAAACAATCACTGTGTTTTTTTAGTAAAATAACGGTGCCATCATTATCGAAACAAAACTCAATTTTTGTTGCTCTCATAGTACTTCGAACCTGCATAGGAAGGATTATTATTATAGTGAATGACATTTTTGGATTATATCAAGTGCCTTATTTTTTTCTCCATTATTTACTGGATTTTTGAAATTTTTATGGTGGTAATGATTATGACGTGATATAGAAGACTGGATTACGTATAAAGCCACAAGGTAATGAATTTTTTTTTTATGGAAGCGTCAATATTTTGTAGAGTCCAAATGTTTACAGCACATTAAAAAGGAGGTTAATTTGAAATATTTTTTGAGCCGTTGTTGACGAGCAACTGGCAGTTTAATTTGGTTTTCATTCTTTTAAAAAAAAAACTGCTCCTGCTCAAAAAAATAGCGCTCATTTTCGACTACTGTTCAAAACAAGTATTTCCCATCAAATCTGAAGTGGGTATTTCATTTAGTTATCACGCTAATAGACGGAGAGAAACGGATCGACGGAAATGAAAAATTATGTTCTTTTTTTGTGGCCTCTGAAACGTAAAGAAATGCAAAAATCTCGGGGTGTGATTTTTTTCACGAATGCAAAACGTCTCTTCAGCAAGGAAAGCAATATTTTTGATAGCGTAAGGATGGATTGCATTTTTTATTTATTTCTAATAATAAAACTAGCTTGAGCCTCCGATGGTTCTGTATCTATTAAAATGTCACGGTAATTTAGAACACCAATAGGCAGAAGAGCAGAAAACCTTTGTCGTTTAGGGTAAATTTCGTTTATTAATTTGGCAGTATTTACGATTTGCAACAAATTTACGTGTTCCCACTTTGCTTCGGTTTAGGAAAAAATAATTATTTTTAGTATCACTGATGTACAATGTTTCGCTTATTGAATGGAACATCCTCTGGGGTTTTGATTTTTTTAGGTTATTAAAGAGTAACCGTAAAAAAGTGTGAATTTTAGCCCGTTTTTGCAACTTTCGCAACTTGGAGACAAAAAAAGCAAACTTAACGTAAATGCTCTTAAATTAAAGCCAATTTAAAATCTAGAAGGACATATTTTTCACTTTTTTTTTTATTTTGGGGTAACTACCCCCTATTTTGGGGGCTAAAAGTTAAGAGTGTGGAAATAAATAAGATTTTTCCCCAAAATTAAAAGTTATTTTTTTAAGTTAAAATAAAATCAACATGAATGTCAACTCCCTCTTAGGGGGTGGTTATCGCTTAGCGATAAGTTTATGAGAAGTATAAGTCTAACGCTATATGCTCAGTATTTTAATTATTTCTTTGTATTTTTTTTCCCAGTCTTGGGAGTCATGTCTGTGAGTACGGCAGGATCCCCTATTAATTGCGACCCCCCTTTTAGAGGGTGATTTTTGATTGACTATTGGGATGTAAATAATTAAAGTGACCTATTTTCATGAATTATACAGGGTGTCTCAGTATTCCGTGTACATAGAGTTACTGTGTATTTCTGGGATGAAAATATGACCAGTTAACCTAACTTACCTTAGTCCATATATTCGCAATTTTTCAAATACAGGGTGTCAAAGTTATCCTTTTATTTTAGTTTTTCTTAAGTAGCTTTCTTAATAATTATACTATTTGTATAAAATTCGATGTTTAGGGGTTTTCTGAGATGAGAAATCAAAATCAGCTCATAGTTTTGATGTAAATTGTAGGGGGCGCCACTTATTGCACTGTGTATACTTTTAAATTGTCATAACTTTTTTACACCACTCTGTATGATATTTTTAATTAAATATTCGTATTCTCCGTCTTCTCCTGTCTAGAAAAGCTCTCTTGGTAAATGTTGCTGCGAGCAACAGTTTCTGAGATAATGGGATGTTTTTTTTTTCGAATTTATCAATTCGTGGGTAATCTTTCATGCCCTTAGCCAATTGGTTTTTACATTCTTACTGTTGTTGGCTCGTTGGTATTTCAATTTATTATTGTTGTTAGCCTGTTTGCTTTTAAGCATGCTCCAAATTTCAAAGACCATTCTTTTGGACCTGTCTGGATGAAGCGTGAAGCGTTTACGAATTTGACAATGGAATTGAAAAATGGAAACAAACATCCCACTATCTCAGAAACTGTTGCTTGGAGCAACATTTACCAAGAAAGCTTTTTTAGGCAGGGGGAGGCGGAAATTACGAATATTTAATCAAAAATATCATACAGAGTGGTATAAAAAAGTTATGACAATTTAAAAGTATACACGGTGCAATAAGTGGCGCCGCCTACAAGTTACAACAAAACTGTGAGCTGATTGCGATTTCTCATCTCAGAAATTCCCTAGCACCGAATCTTGTACAAATAGTATAATTTATTAAGAAAGCTACTTAAGAAAAACTAGAATAAAAGTATAACTTTGACACCCTGTATCTGAAAAATTACGAATTTTTGGACTAAGATAAGTTGGGTTAAATGGTCATATTTTCATCCCAGAAATCCACAGTAACTCTATGTACACGGAATACTGGAACACCCTGTACATCAGACATATTTTTTTATTTTATGTTAACAACTTATTTATTTTCACTCTTTTAACCCTCAAAATAGGGGGTAGTTACCCCTAAATAAAAAAATTGAAAAATATTTCCTTCTAGATTTTTAATTAGCTTTAATTTAAGACCTTTTATGTTAAGTTTGCTTTTTTGTCTTAAAGTTATAGCGGTCGCAAAAAACGGGCTAATTTTGCAGTAATAGTAGCAGTAGTAATAAATATCTTCGAAGATGCCTTTGCGAAATTACAAGCTTAACGTCGGAAAAGTTTATACAAAATAGTAGCAAAATAAATTCAACGATTATTATAATATTTATTATATATTTATTTGACTGTCTTGTTTTACCATTGTTCAAGTAGGGCGTAATTGTTTCGCTTTACGAATGTGCCTTATAAAAAATAACATTTTTTAAATCTTATATTCGGCAAAAAATGACACTCCCGAGATTTTTACACGTTTCTAAGTTGTTAGATCACGACAAATACCTATAGTATTACATTTCCATTGATCCGTCTCTCAGTTTGTTGGGGTAATGATTCTCGAACGAAATAAAGTAAAGATTTCAAATTTGTTACGTACACAATACTTATAGTGGGAAGAGAACCTACCGTTTTTGATTGACGTTGTTTCATGAAAAGGAGGTCACATGGATGAGACTTTTAAATATCGTATGGTTTCAATAACATTATGAGAATTGAGAAATACAGTGAAGTCTGCTTATAAGGAACCTATTTATAGCGAATTTCCGGTTAAAACGAACTATTTTAATGCACGAAAAAACTTCAGACCAGTGCAAATTTTTATCGGTTATAACGAACCCGGTTATAACGAACTTTCGGATAAAGCGACCCAAATTTGAATGTTTTGTGTCATTTTATAACGAACTTGCCACTCCCTGTGCTCGAGGTCGCGCGACTTGATCTAGGGAATTCACCGAAACTAGCTGGGAACTCCTACTCTACTTATTTCCACCGCGTCGCTAGTTCGAGCAGTATTATTTTCAATTAATTTTTTGTTTTATGCAGTTCTAATGCATATTTCATTAAAGTGAATGTTCAAGTTTTTATTTTAAAACTAGTACACAAAAATATAAAGCATTTACTTTAAAAGAGAAACACGACAATATAAGGAAAATAGAAAATGAAGTTTAACAAAGTGATATTTGCAAACACTTGAATTTAACTGAATCTACGGTTTCTACCATATAGAAAAAAAGGTAAGAAATCTTATCAATCTATAATAAAACAACTTTTAGTTGCAAAAAAGTAAGAAAATCTATACATCCCTAAGTCAATAAAGGCCTCCTTAAAAGGTGTAGTCAAAAACGACACGAACATGTTCCTATTACCGGCTATACTTTACAAGAGAAAACTAATGAATTGGGAAGGAAAATAGAGAACACCGAGTTTAACTGTTCTAGAAGTTGGATTGAACGATTTAAAAAAACGGCATAATATTAGTGGAAGTAAGATAGCAGGAGAAACTGCAGGAGTGGATGTGACTGTTGTTGATCAGTGTATGGCCGAAAATTCTAGAAAGTTATGAATATTTGGATATTTTTAATGCGGATGAAACGGGTTTGTTTTACAAGATGACACCTGATGAGACATTAAAGTTTGTCGGAAAGAATTGTGCTGGTGGAAAATTATCAAAAGTAAGGATTACTGTGTTGGTAACTGCAAATATGTCTGGAACAGAGAAAAGAAAATTATTGGTGATAGGAAAGTCCACCAATCCCAGGTGTTTTAAAAACAAATATTTACCAAAAAAGTACAAATCAAATAGTAAAGACATCAGAAATTTTTAAAAACGAACTGATTGAATGGGACAAAGAATCAAAATTCACAGACAGAAAAATATTACTTTTGATTGACAACTGTCCAGCGCACCCTGAAGTTGATCTACAGTAAATAAAATTGGTTTTTATGCCTTCAAACACAAGTGCAAAGCTCCAACCTATGGATCAAGGTGTGATACATTTTTTAAAATGTCATTATAGAAAGATTTTACTTACGAAAATGTTAGAGACGATCAATAAAGGTAACATTTTTCTTTGCAACTCTCTTGGACGCTATAAACTTTATCCTTATGGCTTGGCAAAGAGTCAGTAGAGAAACCATTGTAAACTGTTTTAGGCATGGCGGATTTTTAAGGAAGGAATGTAGATATGACTCAGATGATGAGCTACCGTTGACTCAGTGGATTGAAAAACATCGAGAAGATCCTACTGACTGTCCAGAATTTGTTCACGATGTGTCACTCAACAAAGTACAGTGGAAATCGAGATTAAAAAGATGTTTGATCACTTTAATTTTGAAGAATATGTATGTGCTGATAATGAATTAACGACGAGAAAAATATTAACTGATGATCAAATTGTGACATCAGTGACTTCTGGAAAGATTTTAAGCGATAATGACGACGAAGACGAGCTTAGAGAAGGAGATAATATTTATATTCCATCCATTTCAGAAATGACTAAGAAAATGACTGAAACTCGCAATTTTTTGGAATCTCGTGAAGTTCCTGAACATATATGGAGTAGTTTTTGTGACTTTGACAATTATATAAACACCATTTCTTTTTCAAGTAAAATTGTACAAACGAAAATTACTGATTTTGTTGTATAAAATACGTATTTTAATGTTTTCGTTTATACTCGTGTATGTACCAACATACATAATAATAACTTTAGTGTGACTTGTTTTATTGTTCTTTGAACTACTCAATATACGAGGCTGGTTTGAAAAGTCCGTGCAAAGTCCGAGAGATGGCACCACCGGCGCGTATCGAGGTCATGTTTAGTTAGTAGCATCTCTTGAATCAACGCACACCAAGTTTCAGCCATATTGGTCTATTTCTTTGAGTTTGGCATTCGTGTGAATCAAGGAAGTCGAGTGATTTTCAAGAAATGGACGAAAAAGAATTTCGTGTGGTGATTAAACATTACTTTATGGAAGGCAAAACGCCTCAGGACACTAAAGAGAAACTTGATAAACATTATGGTGACTCTGCACCTTCGATTAGAACAGTTTATAAGTGGTTTCAAAATTTTCGGACTGGCCATATGGGCACAAGTGACGCTGAACGTTCTGGACGGCCTGTGGAGGTTACGACTCCAGAAATCATTGATCAAATCCATGATATGGTGATGGATGACAGAAGAGTTAAGGTGCGTGAGATTGCTAGTGCTGTGGGCATCTCGACTGAACGGGTACATAATATTTTGCATAAACATTTGGACATGAGAAAGCTATCCGCAAGATGGGTGCCGCGATTGCTCACGCTTGACCAAAAACAGAATCGTGCGAAGTGTTGCAAGGATGGTTTGCAGCTGTTCCAGAAGAATCCGGAGGACTTTAAGCGTCGTTTCGTCACTGTGGATGCAACATGGATACATTACTATACTCCTGAGACCAAACAACAATCTAAACAATGAGTTACCAAGGGGGAATCTGCACCAAAAAAGGCGAAGACCGTTCCTTCGGCCGGAAAGGTTATGGCGACTGTCTTTTGGGATTCGCAAGGGATAATCCTCATCGACTATCTGGAAAAGGGTAAAAACTATTACAGGTGAATATTATTCATCGTTATTGGACCGTTTGAAAACCAAGCTGCAAGAAAAAACGCCCACGATTGGCCCACAAGAAAGTCCTTTTCCATCACGACAACGCACCAGCACACACCTCAGCAGTTGTGGTCGCAAAATTAATGGAAATAGGATTCCAACTCGTTTCATATCCCCCCTATTCTCCAGACTTGGCTCCCTCGGACTACTATTTGTTCCCCAATTTGAAGAAATGGCTGGCGGGACAAAGATTTTATTCAAACGAGGTGATTGCAGACACTAATGGATATTTTGCAGACTTGGACAAATCCTATTATTCGGAAGGGATCAACAAACTAGAACATCGTTGGACGAAGTGTATAAGCTTAAAAGGAGACTATGTCGAAAAATAAAAAAGGTTTACCCCAAACACATAAGTAGTTTTTATTTTTGCACGGACTTTTCAAACCAGCCTCGTATATCACCACTACACCAGACACTTTATTTTTGCACTCGACGCGCGTTTCGCTAACCATGTCAGCTTCATCAGGAGCGATGATTGACTTGTTTTTTGAACGTTTTCTTTTAATTAAATATTTATTATTATTCATTTTTCTAAGCATTAGCGCCTAATCTAAATAAAAAAATAGTGAAAAATGATATTAGATTTTGTTTACTGTTTGTAACGAACTTCGGATATAGCGAACCATTTTTAGTGATTTTTTGGAGTTAGTTATAAACGGACTTCACTTTATCAGGCATAGTTATTTAAAGCAAAACTTGTAAACAATTAAGGGGATATAAAGGCGGATTACAACGATTAAACATATCGTTGAGGAATCTAAAAATAATTGTGACCATTTTTAGCAGAAAGAGTAAGCATAAGTTAGTGAAGTACTATTCTAAATCCGATTTTCTTAAAAACCGCACTTCATCTATGATAAAGAGACCATTTTTTTGTGCCTCGATTACAGAACCTCAAAAACACAACATAATTAAGTAATAGTTTGACATTGAGAGCGAAAAAGTACGCGCGCCATATCCTACCCCTTATATCCGATATCCTTCAACTGACATTCACAATTTAAATTACCAAAGCGGACATTACATTTCGTTTTTATTAAATGCTCTTAATATTATCTTTAATATTAAATTCACAGAACTAATAAGTTGTCAACCTTAAGACAAACGAAATAAACATTAATTGAAATTACCGTTTGCTAATTTCAATAAAACCAACAATTTATCATTTTTCTTTTATTAATATAGTGCTTTTTTTAAATTACTTCGCCAAATAGGGAGTTGATATATGTTACTTTTCTTATAAGGAACGTTATTTTATTATACTGCAAGGCATTCCGTTGGAACTTCGCGGAACTTACCACAAATATCGAAGATAGGCTTGGGTCACTTCTATGGGTTGTTTCATGGCAAGAGTTCGACCGTTCTAGTTCGCCTGATTTTTCTCCAAGCTACGCATGATGAGCATATGCGTTGCGTTAATACAGCACGTTTCTATGTCATTACTACTACTTGATGTGAGGAGTCCCGAGACATTCCGAAAGATGGTAACACAAACAAAAAAAAACATATGATTTTCAGTTAATGTCAACTCTGAGAAGATTCGTGTAAAATTATCATGGCATTTTGTCTATTAGTTTGCGGATTACATTTGTTTGCGTAAGGCTACTTTTGGTTTTTTGCAAAACGACGAAACAAAAAAAATCGTGTGTGGTTTAATCCACAGCTTTTTGATGGGAGAAAATATAGCCAGACCCTAAGAATAGCTTGTGAAGTGTTACGGCACAGCACTACCGTCAGAAAGTATTTGCCCACCTAGTTATTTCAGTCCCAAGACAACAAAAACCCAGATAATATATATTTTTTTTAAATTTTAATGAATTATTATTTATTTTCACATTATTTACAGTCTAGAAAATCAGAAAAATATTCATGATTTTCCAGGATTTTTCTCATCTACGAGGCTGGTTTGAAAAGTCCGTGCAAAGTCCGAGAGATGGCACCACCGGCGCGTATCGAGGTCATGTTTAGTTAGTAGCATCTTTTGAATGAACGCACACCAAGTTTCAGCCATATTGGTCTATTTCTTTGTGTTTGGCATTCGTGTGAATCAAAGAAGTCGAGTGATTTTCAAGAAATGGACGAAAAAGAATTTCGTGTGGTGATTAAACATTACTTTATGAAAGGCAAAACGCCTCAGGAGACTAAAAATGAGCTTGATAAACATTATGGTGACTCTGCACCTTCGATTTGAACAGTTTATAAGTGGTTTCAAAATTTTCGGACTGGCCATATGGGCACAAGTGACGCTGAACGTTCTGGACGGCCTGTGGAGGTTACGACTCCAGAAATCATTGATCAAATCCATGATATGGTGATGGATGACAGAAGAGTTAAGGTGCGTGAGATTGCTAGTGCTGTGGGCATCTCGACTGAACGGGTACATAATATTTTGCATAAACATTTGAACATGAGAAAGCTATCCGCAAGATGGGTGCCGCGATTGCTCACGCTTGACCAAAAACGGAATCGTGTGAAGTGTTGCAAGGATGGTTTGCAGCTGTTCCAGAAGAATCCGGAGGACTTTAAGCGTCGTTTCGTCGCTGTGGATGAAACATGG
Source organism: Pachyrhynchus sulphureomaculatus (assembly GCA_019049505.1). Taxonomy (NCBI): domain Eukaryota; kingdom Metazoa; phylum Arthropoda; class Insecta; order Coleoptera; family Curculionidae; genus Pachyrhynchus; species Pachyrhynchus sulphureomaculatus. The sequence continues at coordinate 1,681,388 of CM032448.1, forward strand.
ATACAATACTATACTCCTGAGACCAAACAACAATCTAAACAATGGGTTACCAAGGGGGAATCTGCACCAAAAAAGGCGAAAACCGTTCCTTCGGCCGGAAAGGTTATGGCGACTGTCTTTTGGGATTCGCAAGGGATAATCCTCATCGACTATCTGGAAAAGGGTTAAAACTATTACAGGTGAATATTATTCATCGTTATTGGACCGTTTGAAAACCGAGCTGCAAGAAAAACGCCCGCGATTGGCCCACAAGAAAGTCCTTTTCCATCACGACAACGCACCAGCACACACCTCAGCAGTTGTGGTCGCAAAATTAATGGAAATAGGATTCCAACTCGTTTCACATCCCCCTATTCTCCAGACTTGGCTCCCTCGGACTACTATTTGTTCCCCAATTTGAAGAAATGGCTGGCGGGACAAAGATTTTATTCACACGAGGAGGTGATTGCAGACACTAATGGATATTTTGCAGACTTGGACAAATCCTATTATTCGGAAGGGATCAACAAACTAGAACATCGTTGGACGAAGTGTATAAGCCTAAAAGGAGACTATGTCGAAAAATAAAAAAGGTTTACCCCAAACACATAAGTAGTTTTTTATTTTTGCACGGACTTTTCAAACCAGCCTCGTATGTGACCTTTGTTTTTAATAACCGCTTTACAGAGTTTCGGCATTCTGTCCAGTAGATTCTTTAGAGTTTCTTCGGTTATTTTAACCCATTCTGCTTGTAAAAGTTCCCACAAGTGAGTTTCTGATGTTGGATTGAGTTTTCGAACACACCTGTCCAAATGGTGCAATTGAATGGGGTTCAATTCGGGTGATTGTGCAGGCCAAGTCATCACTTCCAGGACGTCATCGGATTTCCATTGGTCCAAAAGTTCTCTAATTTGGTTAGCAGAATGTTTAGGGTCGTTGTCATGCTGAAAATTAAATTTCCCCTGAAAAATATCTCTTCCAGAAGGAAGCATTTGAGTTAACAAAATTTCTTGATACTGTTCTTTTCGCATGATGCCTTCTATTCTAAAGATTTTTCCAACTTTACCGTTGCCAAAACAATCCCAAACCATTACTGAACCGCCACCATGTTTTACTGTAGGCATCCTCTCTCCAGTTGACCGCCGCACGTAAACTCGTCGATTTGAACCGAAAATTTCGAATTTAGATTCGTCGCTCCAAAGGACAGGATTCCATTGTTCTGATATCCAATTTTCATGTTCTCAGGCCCATTCTAATTGTTTACGTTTATTCACTTACCTAAGAAGTGGTTTTCTCATTGCAACTCTCCCGTGCAGTCCACCTTGTGCTAACCTGTTCTTCACGGTTGTCACGCTGATATGAATGGGCCGCTCCAGGTTTACTCGAGCCGTAATTTCTGGTGCGGTTAGGCGGCGATTACGTCTGTTGGACATTGTTTTAGCTCTGTCTTCAGCGAGAGTCGTTCCGGACGCCCAAAGGAACTAGTTACTCCAAAAAACACAAAATATCCACCATATTGTTCCGAATGACCGCAAAGTGAAAATGAGAGAGACAGCTGACATCGTGGAGATATTAATCGAATGCGTAAGGCACATATTGGATGAATATTTGCACATGAGAAAGCTATATGCCGCATGAAAGCCGACCAAAGCGTACAAAACACAAACATTAACTGGACAGGTTTTGGCCAATATTTTTTGTGATGCACCCAAGAGAATTACGTTGGTTTATTGAGGCGTTTGAATGGACAAATCAAGGCCGCATTTAGCGAATAAAGAGTGTTGTTTAACCGAGATAATGCCCCAGCTCGCAAGTCCATAAAATCGATGGTAAAATTGGACCAACTGGACGAGGAATTGCTTTCTCACTCGCTGTATTCACCAGATCTGGACCCTAGCGATTATTTTCAAATTTGAAAAGGTATCCAAATGTTGGAGGAGCGCAGAAGTACTATAAGTATGTAGCTCTTGAAGGAATCGATACTGAAGAATAAAATCGATTTTTGGCAAAAAGATTGCGTTTTTTTTTTTCAAAAGTCTCGAAACTTTTCATCCCATGTAATAATCACAAAATTAATAAAAAAAAGAATCCTTCATTGCATCAGGTCTATAAAGATATTTTTTCAGTGCGATAGTTTCACAACTGACACAAACAAAAAAAGTCGTAAGAATTGCAATATGCAACTAACTCGTAGAAAATTTCGTCAAATACGCAGAACAGAAATAATTTTTGTGGTTAGATAGGTAATTAAAAGACCTTTAGTATTTTTATAACTTTCAGATTTTTGAGGGTCGCCGCAGGGCATTAACTGCTTTAAAGCCTTCCGACTCCTCATACACCTCGTTCTCAAGTGTTCTTTCATCTCTCCGTGCGATTCGGATCAGTGCTTGGACTGAAATCAGAAGGTTTTACAATTTTTTCTGCAGATCTACAGGCAAAATTAGACTTACTTTCATCTGAAAATCGATTACCATAAAACTGTCTTTTACGTGGTCTGCACATTCGCTTCGTACTAAATTTCCCGTATTTTTTATCAGTTTTTGCACAATATTAGCCGAAACGTTTACTGAGTGATGTTAGCCCCCCCCCCCGTTTGCTTTGGAGCTATAGTTTTGCCTCAAACTGAAAAGATATTATTCTGTGAACGCGAGCGTTGTCCTAATGAAACAAAACTTGTTTTCTCAGTAATCCTGGGCGTTTCTCTTTAATTTCTTGGCGTAAACGACGCAAAAGGGTGCAACAGTTTATTGTTTCGCCTTTCGGAAGGAAGTCCACCATAATAATACCTTTAGCGTCCCAAAAAACTGACGCGATCACTTTTCCAGCCGACAGAATTGCCTTCGCTTTCTTTGGGGTCTGTTCATCAGATTGTTGTTTTGACTCTGGAGTATAGTGGTGAACCCAGGTTTCGTCCATTGTCACAAACCTGTTAAGAAAATCTTGCGGATCAGCCTTAAACATCTCCAAACAGTCACGAGAAATCGTGAGTCGAATTCGTTTTCGTTCAACTGAAAGCAATCTGGGGACCCTCCTAGCGGAAAGTTTAGAAAATCCGAGTTCGTTGGCAATGATATTTTGTGTTCGTTCATACAAGATGCCTATAGTGTTTACAATCTCCCTGAGAGTTAATCTACGGTCTTTCAATATGAGATCACACACTTTGCCGATGTTTTCTTCAGTCGTAGACGTCGTGGGCCAGCCGGAACGAGGTTCATCTTCGATACTCTCTCGTCCACGTTTAAATTCTGCAACCCATTTTTTCACAGTGGCATATGATGGAGCAGATTCCCCTAGTGTTGTTTTCGTATCATCGTGGATCTCCTTTGGTGTTAATCTTTTTTAAACAGGTACTTGATAACCGCATGTTGTTCAATTTTTTCCATTTTTCCAAAAACGCTGTACGTGGTCTTACTAAACTCGTTCTAACCTAAAAACCGCTAATTCTACAGCAGGGGTGCTCAAACGGTCGATCGCGAGTGCTTTTTGAGTCGATCTCGAGAAAAAAATTCCGATATAGAACTATTCACAGATTTTGTTTTAGGTAACTAAAACAAAATGTAATGATAAAACTACTAAAATTTATTCGATCCACAATTAGGCCAGAATAATCCCCTCATCACTTTCTTTTATCGTAATAACCCCCTGCTAGCGGCAAAAGGCGGCTTTATCAAAGGAACGCGCGGTACTTGTCAAAGAAAAGCCGCGTTTTTGATTCCCGCCGATTTATCTAGAAACTTCAGGCGGCGTGTTTGACGGGAACATTCGAGACTTCGTTCGCGCCGATATAAATGTTGCGCTTGCAGGAATAGGAGTCAGTCTGAGTTGTAACTTGAAGGCGATACATCGATACAAAGTTTATTAATAAATAGTCCAAAATGATAGCGGCCAAAAAAAGTAACACTTATCATTTTAATAACGATTGGGAGGGAGAATTTTTCTTTTGTATGGTAAAGGATAAGTGCATTCGTCTCATTTGCCGTGCGTCAGTTGCAATAAGTAAGCGTGGGAACTTAGAGAGGCATCATAAAACGGTTCATAAAAACTATGAAAAGGATTTTCCGTCACAGAGTGAATTAAAAAAACGAAAAGTATGTGATTTGATAACTTGTTTGAAAAAAGAACAAACCATGTTCACAAGACCAGCCAAACAATCAAAAGCTGCAACGATCGCGTCATTTAAAATATCTCATATATTGGCGAAACACAAGAAACCATTTGATGATGGATTGGTTATGAAGGAAGCATTTATTGAAGCGGGTGAGACTTTATTTGGAGATTTTAAAAATAAAACAGAGATTATGTCTGCTATTAGAGAACTTCAGTTATCTCGTCCGACTGTCACAAGGCGTGTTGAAGTCATGAGTCAGGACATGGCAGATAAACTAAAACATGATATCATGGAATGTACATACTTTTCTTTACAGTTCGACGAATCCACCGATATAACAGACACTGCCCAGCTGTGTATTTTTATTCGAATGGTATTCAATGACATGTCGGCTAAGGAAAAGTTTTTGACAATGATTCCTCTGAAAGGAAAGACCCGTGGCGAAGATATATATGACGTTTTCTTCAATTTTGTAACAAACTACAAGCTACCAATATATCAACTAGTGTGCATTACAACCGATGGAGCACCAGCAATGACTGGAAACAAAAACGGTTTTGTGGCATTGTGTCGAGCTAATGATGATTTACCTTCATTTTTCTCCTTCCATTGCATTATACATCAACAAGTTTTGTGTTCAAAAGTTCTAAACATGGAGGAGATTATGGGCATTACAATAAAAATTGTGAATTCGATCCGTGCACGTAGCTTGCAACGACGGCTCTTTAAATTGCAGTTGGAAGATAGTGAGTCAGCTGAACACACTGATTTAGTTCTTCACACGGACGGCAGGTCGTTGAGTCGCGGAAAATTCCTAGAAAGGTTTCAAGAATTATTGCCCGAAATAACAGCTTTTCTGGACGAAAGAGGTGATGACACTCAGATGCTGAAAAACGGAAAATGGCTGACTAATTTGGCATTTTTGACCGACAACACAAGGCATTTAAACACCATTAATTTGGAGCTTCAAGGTAAAGGAAAAAACTATTATTGCGATGATTAGCGCAATAAATGCATTCAAAAGTAAATTGCAACTTATGATAGATTAACTGAAAAGAAAGGATCTGAAAAATTTTCCGTCTTTGAAAGCAAGGATTCCTCAGTTGAATTATGATATTTATGAGGCAGAATTATCAAATATTTTGGGCCAATTCGAAATACGTTTTTATGAATTCAGGAAATTGGCAAATATCGCATCATTTATGAGTTATCCTTTTTCGTGTAAAAACATTGAGGAATTAGCTACTGAAATAGCAAGTCAGTTTAATATGGGCTCATGCTCTGTTGAAAATGAGTTAGTGCAGATTATATCAGATATACATCTCAAAGCCACAGCATCTGATACAAAATTCTGGTGTTTTATATCTGAAGATAAATATCCGAATCTAAGGCAAATCGCCCTTCAACTGACGGCAATGTTTGGGTCAACTTACTTGTGCGAGTCTGCATTTTCTGAAATGAAGATAATTAAGTCAAAATATCACAATCGACTAACTGACGAACATATGTCATCATGCTTGCGTTTAGCACTCGGTAATTACGTACCATCTTATCAAAAATATGCTGAGGACATACAGTGCCACGCTTCAACATCCAAAGTCACTCTTTAGTTAAGTTTAGACACTAGAACTCGTTTGTTTTGTAAGAACCAATAAACACGCAATTTTGAATAATTATGAGTTTTTTCATTGACATTTTAGAGCAGACCTACAGTTACCTTGACTAAAAAAATGCATATTGTGCGGAAAACTAATATCTATGCCACGATACACCCTACCTAGACGACAATCCTGCATCACACTTACTTGCAGCCTCTCAGAGTCGATCGATCGTAGTCTAACAATATTGAGGTAGATCGCCAGCAGTTCAAGTTTGAGCACCCCTGTTCTACAGCAACAAAATTTCACACTGTAACAACTAAAGAAAGTACGAACTTATTGAGGGTACTATAATAAAAATATTATAACTATTTTTTGGTGAGGCCGCGAACTTTCCAATCCATCCTCGTATTTTTATCGTTATTCGTAAAGGAGAGACGCCCGCGATATCCACACAAACTCCCTAATGAAAAAATGACATTCTTTAGCCGTTTTCTCCCGACCAAGGTAAAATATGCTGAACAATAATGGCGGACCGAGAACTGCAAAATCCATTGTTATGAGCCGCGCGACCCACTCGCCGAATTTGAATAAATTGAAAATTTATATGGTTTAGGGATTGGCATTAAATACTTAAAATGTGTATGTGTAATTCGTTCTCAGATCATGAGAATTACAATAAATGTTCCCTTTCTTACACGAATATTTATCGCAAAACGCTTGGCACTCTTTTTTACTGAACATTCATTGATCCTCTCGGTAATTAATAATATATTTGGTTATAATTAAGTCTCGGTTGACCACAGAACCTATTTAAATTCGATTTTTTCCTGCCCCGTAGTCATTTTAAAGCGCCATCTTTTAGCTTTAAATTAAGGCATAATACTTTATCCTAGCGCAAGCATAACCTATAAAATCTGTATGAGTCGCGACGACATTGTTCGTTGACGGATTATCTTCTTTTGGCGTTGCAACTTAAAAATAACCGGTCAAGTGCAAGTTGAATTTGCGCAATTAGTGTAATTGCTTTTAAAATAAAAAAATTTGTAACGGAAGTATAAAATGATCAGTGACTTCACAAAACACACCCCAAATGAGTTTTCAACAAAGTTTGTTTCCAATCTTTACTGAAAATTGATGACCTTGAAATTTTTGCTGGGTAATTTTTGAGACGGACAGACAGACATTGAAGTGATCTTATAAGTGTTCCGTACGGAACACTAAAAAGTCGTATCACCCACCACGCTCCTCACAAAGTATATTATGTTTGTGTCAAGGATCTTAGGAAATGGTATAAGAAGGAAAAGAAAGTTTTTAAATTTGCAGTACTCATGGCATGGAGAGGGCAAGAAAATCAATCAAAAGTCGAAGGATACCTATCGTACATAAGGGCTTTTGCCATATTCTCGCAGTTATTTGTCGATTGTATAATGTTTTAGCCTCTTCGTCCTTTAAAGCCTCTTATGTCACGTTCAGTTTTAAACGCCGCTTATAAATAGAAAGTTCTAGAAAACCTATTTTACAAAATAATTAATTAAATTTCAATTTAATCGATACGAACGATACCATGTCATCGTCCACGCATCCACACACGTACACGTACAAATTTACATACGGACACACATCCATTCCACACAGAAAACAGAAAAAATTAATGATCCGAAATAGTTTATTATTGTATGCCGAGCAGAACCATCAATCATCTTACGCCGTTTTAAATATAAATAAAAGAAACTCGGAGAAGAACACCATTCGGGTCATTTATCTCTGTTCGTTTTTTTTTTTCATCAATATAATTGTTTGAAAATCGTTGTAATTGGAAAAAATTTAACATGGCCGCTGCCGCTGGCATTCCTTAATTTGAATGCTGTAGTTGATGAAATGTTGAAGAGAAAAGATTATCTATATACGTATTTATACGGCTTAGGCGAAAATGACTTCCACTATGATCGTTTCGAACTTCAAAGCGAAAATAGTAATGAAATATTACCATTATTATTATTGTTATTGTACATTTTGGAAGATCGTTGGCAGGTATATGATAGTTCTAATACCTGGCAACGTAATTACTGTACCTATGTATCGATATTCCTAAACTCAGTGGCGGACGTAGGATGAGAGAAGTAGATCAAACAGACATTACCCCCGTGATTAAGATTTAATCGATAGAAGCATTCTATTTGTCATCGTTGAAATTATCACACGTAACGAATAGCCTGTAATTATACTTGGTGACTGCAAAAGTTCGTGCCTGCCTGCCCAATTTAATATAAAAATATAGAAACCTATCTGAAAAGTATAAGTAATTCATCCTGAATCAAATTTTCAAGATTTCCATTGTCGTGTTCTTACATATAAGTGTCGCTCGCGTATTCAAGACTGAGCGTGAATGGTTAATGACTTGTTGGAAATGAAATGGAAATTAAATTAGAGTTTTTCCATTTTTGAGTGCTTAGTATAAGAAAAATTGCAGATAAAATGAAGACAAACTATCCCGTAGGTATTTCTATCCTAGGAATCTAACCTCGTTAGTAAATCAAATCGATCTAGTAAAATTTGCGTTCCTATTATTTTACTATAAAAGCCTTTTGACCAAAGAATTCAGAGACTATATACGAGGCTGGTTTGAAAAGTCCGTGCAAAGTCCGAGAGATGGCACCACCGGCGCGTATCGAGGTCATGTTTAGTTAGTAGCATCTCTTGAATGAACGCACACCAAGTTTCAGCCATATTGGTCTATTTCTTTGTGTTTGGCATTCGTGTGAATCAAGGAAGTCGAGTGATTTTCAAGAAATGGACGAAAAAGAATTTCGTGTGGTAATTAAACATTACTTTATGAAAGGCAAAACGCCTCAGGAGACTAAAGAGAAGCTTGATAAACATTATGGTGACTCTGCACCTTCGATTAGAACAGTTTATAAGTGGTTTCAAAATTTTTGGACTGGCCATATGGGCACAAGTGACGCTGAACGTTCTGGACGGCCTGTGGAGGTTACGACTTCAGAAATCATTGATCAAATCCATGATATGGTGATGGATGACAGAAGAGTTAAGGTGCGTGAGATTGCTAGTGCTGTGGGCATCTCGACTGAACGGGTACATAATATTTTGCATAAACATTTGGACATGAGAAAGCTATCGGCAAGATGGGTGCCGCGATTGCTCACGCTTGACCAAAAACGGAATCGTGTGAAGTGTTGCAAGGATGGTTTGCAGCTGTTCCAGAAGGTTATGGCGACTGTCTTTTGGGATTCGCAAGGGATAATCCTCATCGACTATCTGGAAAAGGGTTTTTTTAAAACTATTACAGGTGAATACTATTCATCGTTATTGGACTGTTTGAAAACCGAGCTGCAAGAAAAACGCCCGCGATTGGCCCACAAGAAAGTCCTTTTCCATCACGACAACACACCTCAGCAGTTGTGGTCGCAAAATTAATGGAAATAGGATTCCAACTCGTTTCACATCCCCCCTATTCTCCAGACTTGGCTCCCTCGGACTACTATTTGTTCCCCAATTTGAAGAAATGGCTGGCGGGACAAAGATTTTATTCAAACGAGGAGGTGATTGCAGACACTAATGGATATTTTGCAGACTTGGACAAATCCTATTATTCGGAAGGGATCAACAAACTAGAACATCGTTGGACGAAGTGTATAAGCCTAAAAGGAGACTATGTCGAAAAATAAAAAAGGTTTACCCCAAACACATAAGTAGTTTTTATTTTTGCACGGACTTTTCAAACCAGCGTCGTATATATTATTACTCAATAATGTATTCTACATCATTTTCTATAACTGTCTCCCATCGTTTTACAAGTTCTTGAATCCCTTCTTTGCAGAAACTGCGTGGTTTCTCTTCAAAGAAAGTCGTAAGGTAGTTTTTGACTTCTTCCATCGAATAAAATTTTTTGCCATTCAAATTATAGAAGGAAACAGATGAAAATCTGAAGGGGCAAGGTCAGGAGAATACGGCGGATGCTGGAGGATTTCCCATTTTAACTCCCTAAGTTTCCGCAGTCTTTTTTGAACGATAGGTGGTCTAGCGTTGTCATGGTGAAAAATGATGCCTTTTCGATTGACCAAATTTAGACGTTTCGCTTGGATTTCAACATTGAGTTGGGTGAGCTTCTCACAGTACTTCTCCATAGTTATTACTTGGCCATTTGATGCTATTCAGCCTTTGCCATAGATTCTGCTCTCTCACTTCCATGCTTCCAGCTTCTTTTTCTTATTATGTTGTTATAGATGACCCATTTTTCATCTCCAGCTATGACTTGATCCAAGAAAGGTTCGTTTTGTTGACGAGCGAGGAGAGAAATGGCTGTGGAAACACGGTTCAGTTTGTTTCGTTCTGTAAAAACGTGCGGAACCCATATATCGAGTTTCGAAGTGTATCCAAGTTGCTTTAAATGATGAAACGCAGTCGAATCGTCAATATTTAGTCCCTCAGCAATCTTTTTAGTGGCAATCCGTGGATTATTATTCACTAAGTCACGGATAAAGTCATTACCAATGCCGGAAGATCGCCCAGAGCGAAATTTATCATTTAGGTTGAAGTCACCATTGCGAAATCGACCAAACCACTTTTTAACTATTCTAAGAGCACGAGCACGATCCAAATAAACGTCTTGAATTTTTTGTTGCAGTTCCAACACTCACTTCCTTTTTCAATTCATATAAAATAACACGTAGGCCCTTTTCAAAAAATCCATATGATTTTTAGGAAATACATACTAACCTCTAAACGATACGTGTCAAAATTTCATGATATTTCGACGATTAATTTACAAGTTATACACCTGTCACAAGTCGAGGGTTACGATGGCAAAATTGCATGAATTGAAGCTCGAATTGCTTCCTCCTCCATCGTATTCTCCAGATTTCGTCCCCAGCGACTGTCATCTATTAGCAGACCCCAAAAAAATGCTCGCGGGAAAGGGATTTGGCCCCAAGGAAGAAGTTATCGCCAAAACTGAGGTCTATTTTGAAGGCAAAGACAAATCCTCCTACAAGAAACGTATAGAAATGTTAGAAGAGCATTGGACTGATTGTATCGCTTTTAAAGGACACTATACTGATGAATAAAGACGAATTTCGCAAAAAAAAAAAATGTGTTTTACGTAGCTAGGCTAAAAACTTTTCAGCCTACGTGTTAACATGGCGAGAATCTAACTTTTCATTTTCCATTTTTAGTGTTCCGTACGGAACACTTATAAGATCACTTCGGTGTCTGTCCGTCTGTCTGTCCGTCTGTCCGTCTGTCACACCCGATTTTCTCCGAAACTACTTGTCATAGAAAGTTAAAATTTGGTAGCAACATAGGAATTGATGGCCTCATCAGAGCCATGTAGTTTTGAAAATTAAATTTTGACTTAAGGGGTTAGTTTTGGGGGGTGAAATCGGAAATGAAAAAAAAAAAAATTTTTACTAGGTAATCGAGTGTGGTGTCAAATGAAAGCTTGTGAAAACACGAGTAAAAAATATATATATATAATGTAATACTTGCGCTCACTTTTCTTTGTATTATTTTTAAAAAATCGCGAAAAATCGCTGTCCATCCACCTTATCTCGAAAAGTACTTATCAAAAAAATTTGAAAAAATTCTGGAATATTCTCCACGGGGTGTAGATTGAACGAAAATTATCACGAGTGCATTACCTGTAATAATTTATCTGTTATATAAAAAAAAACAGAAATTTCAAGGTCATCAATTTTCAGTAAAGATTGGAATAAACTTTGTTGAAAACTTATTTGGGGTGTGTTTTGTGAAGTCACTGATCATTTTATATCACCGTAACATAAATTTTGACTTAAGGGATTCGTTTTGAGGGGTGAAATCGGAAGTGAAAAAAAAATTTTTTTTACTAGGTCATCGAGTGTGGTGTCAAATGAAAGCTTGTGAAAACACGAGTAAAAAATATATATATAATGTAATACTTGCGCACACTTTTCTTCGTATTACTTTTAAAAAATCGTGAAAAATCGCTGTCCCCTACCTTATCTCGAAAAGTACTGATCAAAAAAATTTGAAAAAATTCTGGAATATTCTCCACGGGGTATAGATTGAACGAAAATTATCATTACCTTTAATAATTTATCTGGTATAGAAAAAAAACAATATTTCAAGGTCACCAGTTTTCAGTAAAGATTGGAAACAAACTTTGTTGAAAACTCATTTGGGGTGTGTTTTGTGAAGTCACTGATCATTTTATACCACCCTAACAAAACTTTTTATTTCAAAAACAATCAACGTACGGAACACTAATTGTGCAAGTTCAACTTGCACTTGACCGGTTTTTTATTAATATTAACCTTGCACAAAAATTAATTTAAATAAACTTTTTTTTAAGGATACGTTAACTCACGACGCATTTAGATAAGTGTCCGTTAATAATATGATTATAAAAGAAACATCAGGACAGTCAAAAGTGCATGCTTCTGCCATTTATGAAAACCGAGCACGAACCTTTAAAATCAGCCAATATTTAACGCGAAAATTCGCACAAATAACGTAGAAACATTAAAAGTAATGAAAAAGATGTGTGGTAATGGTAATGTGGTTCTGATTGATCACCCAGAACATATGTTTTTAATGGTATGTGCAGTCAAAGGTGTGTATCCACGTTAGCTCAGGTTTAAAGCATATCTTAGTGAAGCTAGATATCAAATAAACCCAAAGGAGGAAAAAAAAACATTGCGACACAATTACCGACTCCATATCTCTCACTAATATCGAGACTTATAGAAAAGGATGTTAATGATCATCTTTTAAAATACCTAAAAACGATTTCATGATTATTAGTGGCCATTAATATGGCTTTCGGAAGTAAAGCTCAACGGGAGATCTTCTAATTTATATAACACATATTTGGAACAACGCAATTGAACTTGTTGGAGACTCTCGAGCGGTAGCATTTGATATATCCAAGGCATTCGATCGTATTTGGCATGATGGATTGTTGGCTAAGCTATCGCGCAGAAATTATTCCTTTTCTGCAGGAAAATGTCGCTGATTTCTTTACATCTGTTTCGAGTTCGAAGGAAGATGTTACAATTTATGACGTTATTATATGACGTGACATGTTTTGATCCTCTAGGAAGCTCGAATCCAACCAATAATGAAATATGGCTCTCATGTTTGGGGCTCTGCTCTATACGCAGCTTTTATTACCATTTTTTTACCGTTTTCTTTATTGAATTACAAGTAAAGCATAGTCTCTTACTTACATTTATGACAGATCTTGACATAAAATGAAAGTTTGCTTATTCTAACTTAACCTAAACTAGTAGTCCTATACTAACTTAACCTAGGAGATGGGTTTTTGTAACATGATTTTTTTTAACCTAAGATTTAAACTACCTTAGCCTAAGACTTACGCTAGCTTAACTTAGGACTTAAGTTAACTTAACCTAGGACTTATTGTAACTTAACCTAGTTTGACAATCACGGCGAGCAAGGAGGGTCAACGTCTTCATCCGAGAGAGGGTCTGAATGTCTCGAAAATTGGCGACGGGCATGTAATGGGAGTCGGAAGGCGTTCCTGATGGTTGGGTTGGGGTGCTGCGATGCCTTCTCCATCAACTTCAGTTGGGTTTTCCTCATGTGTGCCTTTACGGTAGGCACACCGAGGTCTCTACGGATTTTCCTGTCCCTCCTCTCCTTGTTTCGGAGAGCTGACACCATGTGGGGCAGGCGTAAGTGAGGCCTGCCTTTACGATGGTATTGTAGATCAGCAGCTTGGTCCTTGGTAGCTACTTACCGGAGCGATTTATAATAGTTTGCCCAGCAGTTGCTTTGCTTTTCTGGTAACAGTGCAGATCTGGTCCTTCCAGACGAGTTGTTTGTCATACTGGACGCACAGGTACTTGATGGTGTTTGTCCATTGGATGCGGAAGCCGTGCAGTTTTTTTTGCAGGGCGATTGTACATACAGAATTTACCAGAAATCTTGATTCATACTTCGAACACTGGTTGGGAACTTGAGTATATTCTATAAGAACCATCGTGGAAGGTGTTCGACGAATCTATCTCGCTTAATTCCTTTCAGAGCGGTATATGCTAGGAATATACGTCGCGCTCATACACCACATCCGTATGAGATTCAGCCTGTTACTCCTCGTACAACACTTTTCAAGCAGTCATATATATGGACAGGACTGTGTTTCCCACCGAGTACAATTTACAGCGATTCAAGACTAACGCGAATGAAAGAACAGGCGTATACAGCTAACATTAAAAACATCAAAGTAAATTATGGTTACGAAGGAACTAAAACTGGCATTTAATTGACAGAACATGCGTCATATTCTACATTATAGAGTAGCTAACGATTTCGTGGCCACCTGGTATACAAAACTACATTAACTTTAACAACTCGTTTATTTCGCTTATTTCCCTGTTTTTCTTTGCATTTTTATCTCCTTTTTTTAATGTGGGACTTGTACTTCCGTATATATGAAAACCGGCAGCTACTTGGTGGGCGTGATAAATTATTATCAGGAATAATATGCGATTTTGCTTCACAACTTTTAATAAATTAAGTATTTACTAAAATATTGTTTAGGAACCTGTTGCATCGACTCTTGCTTTGCAGGGGGATTCAAATAGATCGTTCCCAAAAGATGCCACATGCTCTTAAGACATCGATATCCCATTTCGTTTAAGACTTATCGTGCCAGCAGGCAGATAGGCAGTTAAAACAAACCTACGGACAGACGAACGTAAATGGAAAACTGTTTTTAGCGATCTAATCTTTACGAGTGGCAGTCTACGGATTTTTTTCTAACACCTTCACTATCATCGCCGGTGTGCCCCGAGGCTCCATACTATCTCCTACTCTCTTTCTCATTTACATTAACGATCTGCTGGAAAAGACCGGAAACCCAATCTACAGCTTTGCAGATGACAGTACGCTTATCTCTTCATTCACTTTGAACGCTCGGACATCGGCTACTTAGACGAATATCCGCAAACAGCGAGAAGTCGTTCAACTTAACAAAGACCTGGAAGAAATTCTATCTTGGGGTAACAGTAACCAAGTGGAAATTGGCGCTAAAAAAACCCAGGCGGCAATTTTTTCTAAAAAAAGTTAACGTTGCTGAACCCGACATAGTTATGGCGGGACACTCCATTCCTCTAACATCGTCACTCAATTTGTTGGGCGTTAATTTGAGAGCAAATATGTCCTGGCATGAATATGTCGCAGCGATAGCAAGGAGAGCTTCTCAAAAGTTGGGAATATTATTTCGAACCAGAAAGCTTTACACTCCACAATAACTGTTTGTTCTTTACAAAGCTCAAATTCGACTCACTATGGAATACTGCTCCCATGTTTGTGGCTCTGCTCCCAAATATACATTGCATTCTATTCAGAGAAGAACTGTTCGTCTGACTGGAGGCCCGGAACTGACTGGCGGCCTTGATTCGCTGGACGATCGAAGAACGGTTGGTGACTTGAGCCTATTCTACAAGTATTTTCATGGAAAGTGTTCGAAGGATGTAACCCGCTTAATTCCTCACAGAGCGGTGCCTGTTAGAAATCCGTATGAGGTTCAGCTTGTTACTCTTCGTACAACGTTTTTCAAGCAGTCTTTTATAATAATAATAATAAGCATTTATTGTCTAAGAGAACTACATCCTTTTACAAGACAATATGACAATAGGTGAAAAAAGTATCAGACCCGCTTAAGTTATAATAATAATTCTTACAAAAATTCAACAACTACACACCACAAATACTGCTCAGCCCATTCATCACACAATAAGAAAAGTATGCTAAGTAAAAATTTTGGATAATCTCAATAACCTGTTCTTGAAGAGTCCAAGCAATTGAGGAAGTGTTGAATGGAAAACATCAATGTTTTGGAATGTCTCATTATAAAACGCCATTGCTCGGTATGTGGTGATTTCAATAGAAAATTATTATGTGGGGTACACACACTAAAAGTCGAGGGGGACCTCATTGTACGACCAGGCACTTGCAACATGATTTGGGACAATAATTCAGGGCAATCAATAACAGACCTCATAAGTTTTGCCAGAAAACTCGTTAAGTAGGTAGTTCCTGCGTCGCAGCAGTGATAATATCTGAAATTTCTCCAGCAAGCCCTCGTGGTCACAGCCTCTCGGAGGGAAAGAACCATCATCTCTAAATGCTAAAAATTTAAGGAATTTCCTTTGTATGCCTCCTAATTTCTGGATATAACAATTGTATATTGGGTTCCAGACCACAGATCCATACTCAAGTTTTGAGCGGACATAACAGAAGTAAAGTAGTATAAGTGTCTAAATATTTGTAAAGTTTTTAGCGTTGCGCAAAATAAATCCCAACGCCTTAAACGCTTCTGAGCAAACGTTGTTGATATGAGTGTCAAAAGCAAGCTTGGCATCATAAGTAATCCCCAAATCCCTAATAACAGAACACCGCTGAAGTTGCAAACCGTTTAACTCGTTATTGTAATGAATACTTGACTTATTGGATAAGGTCATGACGTAACATTTTTTGATATTCTGCGGTAAGTTGTTACGTTCACACCATAAATTGATTCTTTCTAGATCCGCCTTGCAGGTCAAGGCAATCCGAGGTGGTGTTTATTATCCGGAAGAGTTTTAGATCATCCGCGAATAGGAGCACTTTACTAGAAATATCAGAGACTATGTCATTAATAAAGAGGAGGCAAGTTGCTTCCCTGTGGCGCACCACTCATTGCTGAGAAAGTTGCAGACTTGTGACCGCGAATTTCGACATACTGAGAGCTACCAGTGAGATAGGAAGCAAAAAAACTGACCAAGTTGTTATCAAATCCTATAGCATCAATTTTTGTCAGGAATAACCCATGATCCACCCTGTCAAAGGCCTTCGAAAAGTCAGTATAGAGCGTATCAACCTGCTGGCGCCCATGCAAATCCTCTCTTACGTATTGGGTGAAACAAGTTAGGATAGTAATAGTTCTTCGTTTACAAATAAAGCCATGTTGATTGAATGCGATCAGTTGGGCTGCCTGGGTACTAACTAAGTTGCTTCCCTGTGGCGCACCACTCATTGCTGAGAAAGTTGCAGACTTGTGACCGCGAATTTCGACATACTGAGATCTACCAGTGAGATAGGAAGCAAAAAAACTGACCACGTTGTTATCAAATCCCATAGCATCAATTTTTGCCAGGAATAACCCCATGATCCACCCTGTCAAAGGCCTTCGAAAAGTCAGTATAGAGCGTATCAACCTGCTGGCGCCCATGCAAATCCTCGCTTACATATTGGGTGAAACAAGTTAGGATAGTAATAGTTCTTCGTTTACAAATAAAGCCATGTTGATTGAATGCGATCAGTTGGGCTGCATGGGTACTAACTAAGTTGCTTCCCTGTGGCGCACCACTCATTGCTGAGAAAGTTGCAGACTTGTGACCGCGAATTTCGACATACTGAGATCTACCAGTGAGATAGGAAGCAAAAAAACTGACCAAGTTGTTATCAAATCCCATAGCATCAATTTTTGCCAGGAATAACCCATGATCCACCCTGTCAAAGGCCTTCGAAAAGTCAGTATAGAGCGTATCAACCTGCTGGCGCCCATGCAAAACCTCGCTTATGTATTGGGTGAAACAAGTTAGGATAGTAATAGTGCTTCGTTTACAAATGAAGCCATGTTGATTAGATGCGATCAGTTGGGCTGCCTGGGTACTAACTAAGTTGCTTCCCTGTGGCGCACCACTCATTGCTGAGAAACTTGCAGACTTGTGACCGCGAATTTCGACATACTGAGATCTACCAGTGAGATAGGAAGCAAAAAAACTGACCAAGTTGTTATCAAATCCCATAGCATCAATTTTTGCCAGGAATAACCCATGATCCACCCTGTCAAAGACCTTCGAAAAGTCAGTATAGAGCTTATCAACCTGCTGGCGCCCATGTAAAACCTCGCTTACGTATTGGGTGAAACAAGTTAGGTTAGTAATAGTGCTTCGTTTACAAATAAAGCCATGTTGATTTGATGCGATCAGTTGGGCTTCCTGGGTATTAAGCCGCTCGTATACTTCCGTCTTAAGGACCTTCGCAAAGGCAGACAGGATTGATATTGGTAATTTGGAGGATGGATTCCATATAGAGCATCATCCCTTTGGAATGATTTGCCCAGGACTGTGTTTCCCACCGAGTACAATTTACAGCGATTCAAGAACAACGTGAATCGCTTATTCCGCACACGCGTCGCCCCTGTAGCGCTTTAGGGACTGTTCTGCAGCACGTGTGCTAGACCCATACAAAAAAAATAAAAAAATAAGATCCCTGAAACGTGTAGAAATGCAAAAATCCTAGAATATAATTTTTTTTTACTCAGAAAGTAAAGTAAAATATTAGAAAACAGTCGGTCCCAATACCAGTACCGTACTGACCCTTCAAAGTACCTACTTAATATTGTTCTTTTGTAAAATATTTTCACGTATTAGAAGAAATAAAATCCTGTTTGTCGATTCAAAATGCGATTTATAATAAATATTTCCTTTCCTTTAAATATCTACAAAAGTGTATGTGATATTATTTACGCCAATCAAGTATGCTGAGTAGGTCTGTTGAAAAAACAATCGAAGAAAGTTGCAGTTTCGACAAAATTCCTTAATTCGAACGTTTGCAGAAAATTTAATTGTTTCTCGTTTCTTTGATTGTGCAACGGACTTTGTATAATTTTTGCCAATAATTAAATGCCGCTTAAACAATTAATTGATAATAAAAGAAATAACAGAGCAAGAAATACCTCTCTTCAAGTCTCAACCTTTGGGCTAGTTACCAGCTGTTACCGAGAGAATAATGTTGGTATTTGCCTAATGATGACTGATACCTAACAGCTTAAACGTTAATTTAAATAAATAAAAGCCGTGAAAGACAAGAACATCTTTATTTTTCCAGATACGTTAATATTGTAACTTTTGAGCAAAAAAGAGATTGATGTTTAAAAACATTTCCAGTATATACAGGGTGGTATAAAATAAGCTAGCAAAAAATAATTATAAATCTACTCCATCACTAAAAAAAAAACCGTCGTTGAGAATTTATAGTTTTTCAGCGTGTTTGCTAATGATTATAGTAAATAGACAAGTCAGAAAAAATCCACTCAGATCTTTATAACAAATAGATGGCAGCATTGGTATAACAACTAAAAACGAAACAAAAAGAATTGTATTTTTAGAAACTAACAAAAGTGTTCTTCGTATTTGCTGAACCATCCCAAGACGCGTTTCGCCATATCACGGCTCATCAGTTGGGCTAGATTCAGCAAATACGAGAACACATTGTTAGTCCTTTATCCAAGTAACTAACAGAAAACTATAACAAATAGATGCTTATACTGCACTCTGTCGGCGACTTACTATGTCTATTCAAGCAGAGCGGCACAGCACGGCTGGCACTTATTGCAGAAACGCACCTTTCTTGAGCTTTCTGCTCGAAGGCATAGATGGCAGCATTGATATAACAACTAAAAACAAAACAAAAGAATCGTATTTTTAGAAGTTACCAAAAGTGTTCTTCGTATTTGCTGAACCAACCCAAGACGCGTTTCGCCGTATCACGGCTCATCAGCTGGGCTAGGTTTAGCAAATACGACAACACATTTTTAGTCCTTTATCCAAGTAACTAACGGATAACTGTAACAAATAGATGCTTATACTGCACTCTGTCTTAGTAAGTCGCCGACAGAGTGCAGTATAAGCATCTATTTGTTATAGTTTTCCGTTAGTTACTTGGATAAAGGACTAAAAATGTGTTCTCGTATTTGCTGAACCTAGCCCAGCTGATGAGCTGTGATACGGCAAAACGCGTCTTGGAATGGTTCAGCAAATACGAAGAACACTTTTGGTAACTTCTAAAAATACGATTCTTTTTGTTTCGTTTTTAGTTATTATACCAATGCTGCCACTGAGATCTTCACAATAACGTAGTCCGTTGCAATGTTCCCCAGCTTAAAATCAAACATTTCTTTTAGGTAGTAAAATATTAACAGAATTGTACCTTTTTAAATTTAAAAACACATGTGTTGCCGCGAACAACATTTGCATTAGTATTTTAAAAATAATTAGTCACTAAAGAAAATGATATACATAAACAAATTTTACATCTAAAGTCAATAATCACTATATCTTCAATAAAATAAAACTGTTTAACTTTTAACAGATCCAGGATGTATTTTTTGACCACTGAATCCTACAAACGAGCATAAAACTTTTAAAAATTCTCAGCAAACACGGTTTAAACTCTAAAAAATTAAAAAAATACTTTCCGTACTTAATATATATTACAACGTTCTTTATTTATTCTTAAGTTTCCGAAATAGTAAAACTTGTAACTATTTGAGTCACAGAAATTAAAAATTTCTAAAGAAAAATTGAGGGTGAGCTTTATACCTCAAAGATCTGCCAACAATAAAGAAATGTACTTATAGTGGCCTAGTTTGGATCCTTTCCCTCTTTTAAGAAAACTCTATTTGTACTGCCATTCGTTGGATTGGAGAATAGCTGGGTAGAGATTTTTCACACATCAAGTTTCCGTACGTATAAAGCAAAACGTATTATGCAAGTTCAAAAGCTAAATATAAGCAAAATTAAGTTACTTCTCACTGAATGTATTTTAATATCTTTTTTGTATGTTCAATACAAAGCTACTCAGCTACATTTGGATTTTGTTTGTTAGTTTATTATTTTATTTAGAGCAATATATTTATATTATATAGTCAAAAAAATAATTTTTATTAATCAAATATGACTTGTTAAACATATCAAAAATGAAGTACCTGCCTTGTTTGTAAACTTTATATTGAAACATTACTTATGAATTATATTATATTAACGGTTATTTGTATTCCATGTAAAACCAGGTATTTTTAGGAGTTCTACTTCAGCCTGTAGAAGTCCACTCCCGGATATAGGCCTCTTCTAGAGATTTCCATGCCGATCTTTGCTGGACGGTCTAAATTTTTTCCCCGGATGTCGCTGGATGTCATCCATCCATCGCGCTTGGTCGCCCAACACTTCTCTTTGTCTACCTTGGTCTCCACTATATTAGGGCTCTCATCCATTTAGAACCACTCCTGACCACGTGTTCCGCCTAACGCCATTTCAGTCTGGCCACACGCTCTTCTTATCTCATCTCTCCTGATTCTGTCTTTCAGACTAACCCCGAGCATCGCCCACTCCATTGCCCTCTGACGAACCCAGAGGTGATTGGCACAATTTGCGGTGAGTGTCACCGTCTCAAGTCCATATGCCGCCACTGGTAGGATACATGTGTCGTAGACCTTCCTTTTTGGGTTCACAGGGATCGTAGGACACTAGAGGATGTAGTCTTGCGAACGCCATCCAGGTGAGGCCAATTCGTCGCGTGATTTCTGCAGTCTGATTTTCTTTTCCAAACTTGATATTGTGTCCCAAATAGTTGTATTCGATGATTACTTCCAAAGCGTGATTCTCGAAGTGACGGTCATATTATCTGTGCTTATTATTTTGGTTTTTTGAAGGTTTATTTTGAGGCCCACAGCTTGAGAGGCGTTCTTATATCCTATATATATATATATATATATATATATATATATATATATATATATATATATATATATATATATATATATATATATACAGTCGACACTCTATATCAGGGGTGCTCAAACGGTCGATTGCGAGTGCTTTTTGCGTCGATCTCGAGAAAAAAATTCCGATATACGGCTGGTTTGAAAAGTCCGTGCAAAAATAAAAACTACTTATGTGTTTGGGGTAAACCTTTTTTATTTTTCGACATAGTCTCCTTTTAGGCTTATACACTTCGTCCAACGATGTTCTAGTTTGTTGATCCTTTCCGAATAATAGGATTTGTCCAAGTCTGCAAAATATCCATTAGTGTCTGCAATCACCTCCGCGTTTGAATAAAATCTTTGTCCCGCCAGCCATTTCTTCAAATTGGGGAACAAATAGTAGTCCGAGGTAGCCAAGTCTGGAGAATAGGGGGGATGTGAAACGAGTTGGAATCCTATTTCCATTAATTTTGCGACCACAACTGCTGAGGTGTGTGCTGGTGCGTTGTCGTGATGGAAAAGGACTTTCTTGTGGGCCAATCGCGGGCGTTTTTCTTGCAGCTCGGTTTTCAAACGGTCCAATAACGATGAATAATATTCACCTGTAATAATTTTACCCTTTTCCAGATAGTCGATGAGGATTATCCCTTGCGAATCCCAAAAGACAGTCGCCATAACCTTTCCGGCCGATCAACTGAAAAGAAAGGATCTGAAAAATTTTCCGTCTTTGAAAGCAAGGATTCCTCAGTTGAATTATGATATTTATGAGGCAGAATTATCAAATATTTTGGGCCAATTCGAAATACGTTTTTATGATTTCAGTAAATTGGCAAATATCGCATCATTTATGAGTTATCCTTTTTCGTGTAAAAACATTGAGGAATTAGCTACTGAAATAGCAAGTCAGTTTAACATGGACTCATGTTCTGTTGAAAATGAGTTAGTGCAGATTATATCAGATATACATCTCAAAGCCACAGCATCTGATACAAGATTCTGGTGTTTTATATCTGAAGATAAATATCCGAATCTAAGGCAAATCGCCCTTCAACTAACGGCAATGTTTGGGTCAACTTACTTGTGCGAGCCTGCATTTTCTGAAATGAAGATAATTAAGTCAAAATATCGCAATCGACTAACTGACGAACATATGTCATCATGCTTGCGATTAGCACTCGCTAATTACGTACCATCTTATGAAAAGTATGCTGAGGACATGCAGTGCCACGCTTCAACATCCACGTCACTCTTTAGTTAAGTTTAGACACTAGAACTCGTTTGTTTTGTAAGAACCAATAAACTCGCAATTTTGAATAATTATGAGTTTTTTCATTGATATTTTAGAGCAGACCTACACTTACCTTGACTAAAAAAATGCATATTGTGCGGAAAACTAATATCTATGCCACGATACACCCTACCTAGACGACAATCCTGCATCACACTTACTTGCAGCTTCTCAGAGTCGATCGATCGTAGTCTAACAATATTGAGGTAGATCGCCAGCAGTTCAAGTTTGAGCACCCCTGCTCTATATAGTGAAAGACCAAAATGTTGACCGAAATTTCACTATAGAGAGTTTTTCACTATATAAAGAAAAAATCCGTATATATTGCTATGTATGTAAGATATTCTAGGTCTTGAAAAAATTGCACTATAAAGAGTTTCACTATAAACAGTGTCGACTGTATATATATATATATATATATATATATATATATATATATATATATATATATATATATATATTCTTTTATCCAACGTCGTCCTCAACATACAGTGATTTTAATGACATTCTTGATTGATTTCTTGTCAATTAATTGCTCTTTTAATTGCATTTTCATTGCGTTTTCCACGTTTGTGTGCAACAGTTTTGTGACAACGTCTATCTACCTAGTGGATGATCTTCCCCTTCTTCTTTTACTTTCTGCCTTCCCGTGTATGTATATATATATATATATATATATATATATATATATATATATATATATATATATATATATATATATATATATATACATACATACAAATACAAATTGAAGACGTTTCTTGTAGCAGTTTTAGATATTCTTTTTTGTTTTTTCTTCATGGGAATACGGTTCTTGATTTATTTAAGCAAAAATGGTTTTTGGTAAAATTATATTTTCTGTCAAATTTGGTGTTGGTATATTATTATAAACTTTTTGACCACATTTGGTTTTCATCAGTATTGCTTACTTGTACTAAATAGGGGATTTCATCATAATTAAAAGTTTAAAAACATGAACAGACACAGCACTTTCAAAACATTCACATTTCTCTCACTAAAACAGACTAAATATCATATTTATTCCCTGCAGGATAGATGTACAGAGAATGTAACAAAACTTTTTGCCTAAATTAATTCATTCCCAAGAAGAAAATATATATATATATATATATATATATATATATATATATATATATATGTATATATATATATATATATATATATATATATATATATATATATATATATATATATATATATATATATATACATACAGGGTTACAGGGAAAGTCGTCCTAGATAATTAAGGACGTTATAGTTTAGGTCGTTTCTGACCGATTTGACTCTATGACATGATGTCCTAACCGTTTTCGAGATATTGAAGTTTAAAGATTTTCTAAAAAAAAAAATGTTTTTTTGCTTTTATATCGATTTTTTTTTATTAGAGGTTCTCGAGTGCGCTTTTTTGGTTATTTTTAGTTAGTCTGTATGTCAAGTATCAAAAATCATCAAAAAAATTTGAACTAGTTACTAACAGTTTCAAATGGCGGCTTGTTAATATTTCTAAATTACGAATTTTTACCAAGTGTTTCCTACTTTAAATCAATAAAGAGAAAAAAAAATGTATGGAAGTTATTCTGCAAATTATTTTAAAAACTTTTACGTCTTTTTAGCTATCAAAAAAGGTATAATACTAGGAGTTTAATAGGAAAAACTGTACACAGAATGACACCTAAAGCGGGCTCGGGTAGCAAAAGGTAAATTTTTAGTTCTAGGTGAAAATACGAAAAATACACAAATAAAACAAAAAACCTTGCAATTTAATATTTTTTATTAATTATAATTCATGTTCTATATGGTCGCCCCTATTTCTAACACAAATTCTTATTATTTTTCTTAAATTACTTTTCACAACGCTGGTTGTGAGGTGCCGCGTCATTTCGTCAGCCGCATCAATTATTTTTTGTCTTAGGACATCCACGTTTTCGATAGGAGTCATCTGGTCGTATACGAGACTTTTCATGTGACCCCACACTTAAAAATCCATCGGTATTAGGTCTGGGCTTCTCGCCGGCCAAGGTATGGGTCCGCCTGTTCCAATCTATTTGTTGGGATAATTGTCATTGAGCACGAACACTTCCTCTGTAGTGAGCTGGGCAGCCATCGTGTTTAAAGTACATGTTTTGTCTCAAACCAATAGGTAGGTCTTCCATCAAATTAGGTAAATCGTTCCGCAAAAAATTGTCGTATTCCTCGCCATTCAAATTATCTGGCAGGAAGAATGGTCCAACCAAATAATTTGAAATTATACCCATTCACACATTTAAGCTGAATCTTGTTTGTGATCCTTTCGTTCTTTTTTTGTTTGGGTTGCCTTCCTCTTTAGAAGCCCAACAGTGGGCATTGTGGTAGTTTGTAAGACCGTCTTTGTCGAATTTCGACTCGTCAGCCCATAGTATTTTCTTAAAAAAAGATGCATCTTCGACATCGGTATTGAGCATAAATCTGCAGAATTCTAATCGTCGCAACGAATCCCCTTCTTCAATGACTTGCACGGGCGTATAGTGGTAAGGGTATTGCCCAACAGTATGCATTACAAACCATACCTTCCACTGCGAAATACCAAGCTGTTGTGCGACAACATTTGTAGATGTGGTTGGGTCCCTCTCAAAGAGACGTCGTATTTCGTTTTCTTCGTCTTCGTCAAAGATACGTGGTCGTCCCATGTCAGCCCGCCGTCTTTGTACGGAACCAGTTTCTCGTAGTCTTCGACAAGTTCCATCAAATATGCTAACATCAGGTACACGACGAGTAGGATATCGCAGTATGTATTCATCACGTGCACGCGACGACACTCCTTCGCAAAATCCGTAACACATTAGGATGTCAGCATATTCCTCGTTGGTATACGTTGCCATATTCACAAGCAGAGATCAAAATCCAGTTACGAGCCAATTCACACAGTCAGAAGATGAAACACAGATATTTTTGAAAAGCACGGTATAGCACATCTACCACGGACGAATCGCATGAGCAGACTAAAAATCATTCAATAATGTTTAGTGAACAGAAAATGTCACTCGCACAGAGAGTACCCCGACCGGAAAAAAAAGCTTACCCAACCCTTTTTATTGTTTAAAGGTGCAGGTAGTAAACCGGTAATTGGTAGTATCTAAATTCTATTATTATGTTACTCTACATTTGGGCCTATTGAAATCTCATTTTCTTAGAATTTTCAATAGATCCAGTAGATATTATACCGTTTTAGATAGCTAAAAAGACGTAAAAGTTTTTAAAATAACTTGCAGAATAACTTCCATACATTTTTTTTTCTCTTTATTGATTTAAAGTAGGAAACACTTGGTAAAAAATTCGTAATTTAGAAACATTAACATTGCCAGCCATTTGAAACTGTTAGTAACTAGTTCAAATTTTTTTGATGATTTTTGATACTTGACATACAGACTAACTAAAAATAACCAAAAAATCGCACTCGAGAACCTCTAATAAAAAAAAATCGATATTAAAGCAAAAAAAAAAAACATGTTTTTTTAGAAAATCTTTAAACTTCAATATCTCGAAAACGGTTAAGTTTAGGACATCATGTCATAGAGTCAAATCGGTCAGAAACGACCTAAACTATGTCCTTAATTATCTAGGACGACTTTCCCTGTAACCCTATATATATATATATATATATATATATATATATATATATATATATATATAATATATATATATATATATATATGTATGTACGTACTATATATCGTAATTATACTTTAGTTTATATGAGAATTACCAGCCTTACCCACCATACATTACTTTAATTAACTCATGGTCATATTTTACCAAAATATTCCGTAAAAAATTGATCAAAACACGCGGGTGTATTTCAAAACAACATTTCTTATAGGCAATAAAAATCAAGCCGTTGCAACAATTAAACTACATAGCGCTTATCGTTATATTGTATCTTAAAAACTTTCTATACACGATTAAATATTACAAAAAAAAAATTATACTCGAATTCCGACTTTCATTTGAAAATATTAAACAAAAATTTGGGTTTGGCACCCGCGCTTAAATAGTACTTATAATAATAAATAAGCAGTTGTCAACATTCGGAGCGATACGATCGTTTAAGCTGGTTAAAAAAAATGTAACACTTTGTATGTTACTGGTAGAGATCGATTATTATTGTTAATTATATACTGAGTGGCATATAATAAAAAGATTAAAACTTCTTGGAACGGTATACACTGTATACAATAACAACCACTGTAGTGGTGTCAAGGGATTTTTTGAGAAGCTCGCTTTGCTATGTATGCAACATCTTCATACCAATATTTTCTCCCAAATTAATGCCCCTCAAATTGCGTGACCATGTTAGAGGAATGGAGTTTCCCGACATAACTACGTCGGGTTCAGCAACATTAACTTTTTAGAAAAACCTGCTGCCTGGGTTTTTGTAGCGTTAAATTCCACTTGGTTACTGTCACCCCAAGATAGAATTTCTTCCAGGTTTTTGTTAAGGTGAACGACTTCGTACAATCTATCGATATTTGCACGAGTAGCCAATGTTCCAGTATTCAAAGTGAATGAAGAAATAAGCGTACTTTCATCTGCAAAGCTGTGGATTGCTTTTTTGTAACTTTCTAGCAGATCGTTAGTGTAAATGAGAAAGAGTGTAGGAGAAAGTAGGGAGTCGTGGGCCACACTGGCCTTGACTCGGAAGATATTAGAGAGAAATCCGTCGACCGACTGCTACTCGTAAAAAACGCTGTCTGAGGAAACACGAGAGCCATAAATAAAACTCTTCAGAGAGCATAGTTTAACCAACAATCCGTCATACTAAACACCATCAAATTCCTTGAATATATCAAGTGCACCTCTCGAGTTTCTTCAAAATATACAATTGTATTGTTCCAAACATATGTTACATAAATAGGTTGTCTGAACTGTAGTGCATTTTCAGCAGAAAGGACATACTCCATTTCTGTGAACTGGGCTGAAAAGCCTACGGAAAACTGATATTAGCTCGCTCGCGTATATTCTAAGTAGTATGACAGGTATTCCGTCAGCGCGAGAATCTTTTTTGGTGAGAATAAAATGGAGGATGAGGGTTGATAAATGGGTGGTGGTACGCACCGGCCTGTTAAATTAAATCATTATTAAACCCTTCTACATATCAGTTTAGTACATATTATTAATTTGTGATTATTACTTGGTTGTGCGTATATTTTTTAAAGTGCTGCTAATATTGAAGCAAAGTTAATAAAAAGTAATCGAGGAAAGGACATGTTATGTGTGAATTACTACACTTATTTTCGACAAAAGGTGCTAAAATGTGGAGAAACATTTTGGAGATGTTCAAAAAAAGATTGCTAATCAAGAGTCTTCACCGTTGGGCCCGAGAATTTAGTTACCAGAAGTGAAGGACTCCATACACACGAAGCCGACACCAAGAAGCTGAATCGGCAAATAATTAGTAATTCCTGCAAAAGAAAAGCCGGAAAGCATATGAGTGAAAGGCTATCTAAAATTATCCGACAAGAACTACAAAACACGCTGCCTGAAACAGTAACAGAAAGAGATGTCGAATATATTAGAAAAAACACTTATAACCATAGACGAAAATTTTTGCCAGGACGTAATCCAAGAAGTGCTGAGGAGGTGCATAGTGTTTTAGAGACATTTGAAATCAAAACTAGCAAGGGTGAGGATTTTCTGTAAATCAATGAACTCGAAAGTGGCATTATTGTTTTTTCTTGCACTACAAATGTCAATATGTTGTATAAAATATCCAATATATATGGACGGCACCTTTTCATACTGCACTAAATATTTTACACGTTTATTTACAGTGCATGGTTTTGCAAACGGTCATTACATTCCATTATTATTTTGCTTATTGCGTGATAAGAGAGCTGAAACATACAAAAACCTCTTCATATTATTAAAATGTAAGATTTATTCAACAGATACACTGTATTTCAATCCAGAGAAAATTACTATTGACTTCGAAAAATCTATTCATAAGGCAGTATCTGAAGTTTGGCCAAATGCTAAAGTGTTAGGATGTAGATTTCATTTACACCAATCTTGGTTTCGCAAGATACAGAATCTAGGTCTAGCTAAAGAATATTGCGACAAAAATTCTGAAATTGGTCGTTGGTTAAAGTATTGTTTTGGCTTGTCCTATTTAGCACCCGAAGAATTAGGTGACAGTTTTGCATACGATTTATATTCTATAAAACCTGAGGATGAACGTTTAAATAAATTTTGTGATTACCTACTAGAAACGTATATAGAGGAAGGAGCCGATTTTCCAGTTGAAATATGGGCAGATTCGAGTCCATCTTTAACTCGAACGACTAACTGTTGTCAGTCCTTCCATTCCCATCTAAATAATTCTTTTTATTCTACACATCCGTCTCTGTATACTTTTATCGATAGGCTGAAAGAATTTCAGATTAACGTATATATAAAAATACAAAGTGTCGACGAGTCTTAAATAAGTAATAATCAAAAATAAATTAATACATTTAAAAAATCTTTATGAACAAAGACAATTAGGAAATATTAATCGTTTCCATTTTTTAAAATGTGTCTCCTATTTTTCTCAACCTGTTTTGTGAATATATATAAATAGATATGTATAGGTTTGTAGCATTTTCTAGTATATGTAAGGAAATTTGTCCAATTGTATTTTATGTATTTAGCAAAAACTTCATGTTTTATCAATATTATTCTACTATGAAATAAAAACATATATTTTTGCAAATATCTAAAATTTTCAATAAAAACTGATCTAAAAGAAATCTGTCCAATTTTATTTAGATGAATAAAGCATAATTATATTTGCTTGGTGTGGAAATTACCTGTAAGATTTAAGCACCCTTATAAGGTTAGTGTGGAATTTACCTGTTGTATTAAAGGCGCAGGTAGTCTTGGTGTGAAATTTACTAACGCCGATCAGAAGGATTGGTATAGAATGACATATACATTTTTTAGTGGTTTTATAAAAGTATGAAAATATGAAAAATGTTTATTTCATTCTATACCCATACTTTTGATAAAGCTAATATTTTAGCCAAACACGTGTCAAGTATAAAAATCCATAAAAGTGAATATTTTATTAAAAATGTAGTATTTTAGTCTCATTGAATATGAATTTCAATCAAGTAACGGCCGACTTAGTTAATCATCTTTTTTGGTGTCTAGCGCCACTGAAATACATTTTATGATGCGAGGGTGTTTTTTAAGTTATTTACCTAGCTATGAAGCAAAACTCACAGACTTAAAAAAGTATAACTTTCTCCACTCAGCGCAGCATTCCTGGAGCTGTTGATTCGATTCCAAAAAAAATATATTTTTTGTGCCTCAAAAAAACCTGCAACAACGGATTTATATTCATCATGTGAGAAAAATTTACAATTCTTGAAGTCTTTTATAACATATTTCAACAAAAAAAAGTCGCGGAGCGTTAAATCAGGATTATAAGGTGGGTGTTGTAAATCGATGAACACTCAGCTTTTAATAATGGCTTGAATTGTGGACTCTGCACTTGTCGTGCAATAGTAAAGTCTAGCTTTGATAGGAAATTTCTACAAGTTATAGAGCTTATCGGTACAGTTCTTCTGGATTTTTCCTGTGTCGATTGAATAAGCGATACTAATGTTTCACCATTCATCCTATGGGCTTCGTCGGAGCCTGTACCGACAACTCACGTTCTTGGAATCACCAGTTTCACACAAATTTAAAAAACAATTATACCTTTACGAGGCTGTTTTGAAAAGTCCGTGCAAAAATAAAAACTACTTATGTGTTTGGGGTAAACCTTTTTATTTTTCGACATAGTCTCCTTTTAGGCTTATACACTTCATCCAACGATGTTCTAGTTTGTTGATCCCTTCCGAATAATAGGATTTGTCCAAGTCTGCAAAATATCCATTAGTGTCTGCAATCTCCTCCTCGTTTGAATAAAATCTTTGTCCCGCCAGCCATTTCTTCAAATTGGGGAACAAATAGTAGTCCGGGGGAGCCAAGTCTAGAGAATAGGGGGGATGTGAAACGAGTTGGAATCCTATTTCCATTAATTTTGCGACCACAACTGCTGAGGTGTGTGCTGGTGCGTTGTCGTGATGGAAAAGGACTTTCTTGTGGGCCAATCGCGGGCGTTTTTCTTGCAGCTCGGTTTTCAAACGGTCCAATAACGATGAATAATATTCACCTGTAATAGTTTTACCCTTTTCCAGATAGTCGATGAGGATTATCCCTTGCGAATCCCAAAAGACAGTCGCCATAACCTTTCCGGCCGAAGGAACGGTCTTCGCCTTTTTTGGTGCAGATTCCCCCTTGGTAACCCATTGTTTAGATTGTTGTTTGGTCTCAGGAGTATAGTAATGTATCCATGTTTCATCCACAGTGACGAAACGACGCTTAAAGTCCTCCGGGTTCTTCTGGATCAGCTGCAAACCATCCTTGCAACACTTCACACGATTCCGTTTTTGGTCAAGCGTGAGCAATCGCGGCACCCATCTTGCGGATAGCTTTCTCATGTCCAAATGTTTATGCAAAATATTATGTACCCGTTCAGTCGAGATGCCCACAGCACTAGCAATCTCACGCACCTTAACTCTTCTGTCATCCATCACCATATCATGGATTTGATCAATGATTTCTGGAGTCGTAACCTCCACAGGCCGTCCAGAACGTTCAGCGTCACTTGTGCCCATATGGCCAGTCCGAAAATTTTGAAACCACTTATAAACTGTTCTAATCGAAGGTGCAGAGTCAAAATAATGTTTATCAAGCTTCTCTTTAGTCTCCTGAGGCGTTTTGCCTTTCATAAAGTAATGTTTAATCACCACACGAAATTCTTTTTCGTCCATTTCTTGAAAATCACTCGACTTCCTTGATTCACACACGAATGCCAAACACAAAGAAATAGACCAATATCGCTGAAACTTGGTGTGCGTTCATTCAAGAGCTGCTACTAACTAAACATGACCTCGATACGCGCCGGTGGTGCCATCTCTCGGACTTTGCACGGATTTTTCAAACCAGCCTCGTAAGTTTTGATATTACTGAACTATTACAGCTCACTATAAAGAATGTTAAATTTTGAGAAATATCAGAAGCCCGTCAGCTTTTTTAAAATGCCCCATCGAATGGTTTCTTTACAGTCTATTACATGTATTATTTAACACTATTTATAGGGATCACCCTGTATATTAATACGTTCGGTACATACACCCACACCCAAAGTAGTTTGCTCTGTATTTCTTATAATTTGTGGGACATTTTAATGTATGTTCAAGGGTTGTGAAATCATATTCGACGGCGATGTAGAGTTATATGTTTTCATTAGAAACTGTATCATAAAACTTAATTTATTTTAAAGCCATATATGTCGTACATCGTACAGAAATAAAAAGGCACTGAAGTCCTTTATTGGTAAATACTGGTTATCAGATTAAAACCATTTTTAATATCGGATTTACTAGAATATACAGGGAGTTTTCTAAGCTGGCGCATATTTTTAACGGATTATATGTTATATGATGACGGCTTACAACACAACGTTGTCCGATGTTTCACTTCCCTGTCTTTCTGTAATTCCATTAGTTTTCTTGAGCTTGCTGCTTTGGAGTTTCTCTCTTTCCAGGTCTTTTTTGGTCTTAAGGGTTTTACGCAGTGCCCTCCACGGCACCAGACTCGACAACATCAAGTACCTGAGCATTCTCTACTACAAGCTAGTCTGGAAGGACCACGTCGCAGCCACCACCATGAAGACCTAGCTCCTAGGCAAGCTGTACCTCTTCCTTAACAAGTCCTGTAAATTGTCGACACGCAATAAGGTGACAATTTACAAAATGATCATCCGGGTCGGCCTTACCTATTCCAGTCCGATCAAAGCAAAGCCCTCCTCATCATCGTCAACGTTCCATGGTTCGTCGGTAACACCCACACCCACCGCGACCTCTACATACCAACAATCCAGAAATTCACGAGCAACTTAAATTCCTGGATAAAAACTCCTGTCGTAAGATTTCAATTTAAACAAGAACGATATTTAAAAAGTAAAACTGTTAAAAGGTGTAAAAAAACTTGTTTAATCCTAATCTGACAAGTAGTTGGGTTCTCCCAACTGCAACATTAATTAATTATTATTTAAACACGGATCTGCTGGTCTTTTTATGATATTCAAAACGATTTATCAGATATTTGCCACCGAATTAGGTAGATTAAGAATTGTTAAAAATATTGAGAGGTAGTAGTGGGAAAAATCGATAAATTCGAGTAAGTGAATTTGCAACTCGAGTGATTTTAATAATCGAGAGCCCTCATGAAACCATTGAATCGTCGCTTATGACTATCTGAAAAAAAAAGAATTCTCACTATGCTGTAAAGCTGCCACACGCTCTGGAATAATTTCTTTCCTACCCAGTTGCTGCTCTATTGTAAGGAGTTTGAAGATCCTTCTTTCCTAAATCTTCATGTACAATCTTGAAAACTGCGATTTTAGATATTGCAGCTTCTTTAGCAAGCACTGGGGTCTGCAGTCATCTATCTGACAACAGCAAATCCTCAACGGGCCTGATGGATTACTCATTGCTCCAGCTGGTATTCCTGACTCTGTCTTTTACGAATAATTTTTGAGCCATTTCTTTCTTTAGGAATAAACCTTATCAACGTGTACTGCCCACTTATTTTTCGGAAAAAAAAATATCGTGAAAACGGTTTTAAAATGGAACGAACTCCTGCGTTGAGTGCTTTTAAAATAAAAATTTTTGTTACGGAGATATGAAATGATCAATCAGGGAGCCAAGTCTGGAGAATAGGGGGATGTAAAACGAGTTGGAATCCTATTTCCATTAATTTTGCGACCACAACTGTTGAGGTGTGTGCTGGTGCGTTGTCGTGATGGAAAAGGACTTTCTTGTGGGCCAATCGCGGGCGTTTTTCTTGCAGCTCGGTTTTCAAACGGTCCAATAACGATGAATAATATTCACCTGTAATAGTTTTACCCTTTTCCAGATAGTCGATGAGGATTATCCCTTGCGAATCCCAAAAGACAGTCGCCATAACCTTTCCGGCCGAAGGAACGGTCTTCGCCTTTTTTGGTGCAGATTCCCCTTGGTAACCCATTGTTTAGATTGTTGTTTGGTCTCAGGAGTATAGTAATGTATCCATGTTTCATCCACAGTGACGAAACGACGCTTAAAGTCCTCCGGATTCTTCTGGAACAGCTGCAAACCATCCTTGCAACACTTCACACGATTCCGTTTTTGGTCAAGCGTGAGCAATCGCGGCACCCATCTTGCGGATAGCTTTCTCATCTCCAAATGTTTTTTTCGTAAAAAAATATTAAAAATTGAGGAAAAAATTAACCAATCTTTTTTATTTTAGTTTATACCGGGGCTATTGTTGTGTAGAAGAACATATTAAAATTTCAGACCGATCGGTTACATCGTTTTTAAGCTAGCATGCACGCCGATTTTGACAAACGAATTTTCACATATAAAATCTACTTACGTTCAATCAGCTATGCCTGCTGCATACAAAATTCCTTCCGACTCCTCATACGCCTCGTTCTTTCGTCGCTAAAAAAAACTGAAAATTATATAATAAAAGTCGAATCCGTGCTTGGGCTCAAACCAGAAGTTTTTTACAATTTTTTCTGCAGATGTACTGGCAAAATTAGAATTACTTTCGTCTGACAATCGATTACCATAAAACTGTGTTTTACAAATTTCCCGTATTTACTTATGAATATGTTAGAGACGATCGATAAAGGTAACATTTTTTCTGTAACTCTCTTGGACGCTATAAACTTTATCCATATGGCTTGGCAAAGAGTCAGTAGAGAAACCATTTCAAACTATTTTAAGCATGGCTGATCTTTAAGGAAGGAATGTAGATATGCCTTAGATGATGAGCTACCGTTGCCTCAGAGGATTGAAAAACATCAAGAAGATCCTACTGATGTACAGTGGACGGGAGAAAATATATAACTGATGATCAAATTGTGACATCAGTGACTTCTGGAAAGATTTTAAGCGATAATGATGACGAAGACGAGCTTGGAGAAGGAAATAATATTTATTTTGCACAATATTATCCGAGACGTTTACTGAGTGATATTAGCCCTGCGAGCGATATTTTCGAATTGAGCAGGCCAGCGTACCGTTTGCTTTGGAGCTACACTTTTGCCTCAAACTGAAAAGAGATTATACCCATTATAGTAAGCTCTCCTTTTACCTGCTTCTATCTTTCTTAGAATCATAAAAGTACCAGCAGACGTTCGACGCAGGTAGAGCAACACCTTTGTAAACGACCGAAAGGTAAGTTGGCACGCCGTGCGGTTGATTTGGCCTGCCTTACACTTAGCACCATAATCGTCTATAACTTCGAAAGTATTCGAAATTTTGCTCTGAAATTTTCAGAGAATGTTATTCAAGTATAATACTTTCCAATAGGATACTTTCTAAAAGTCGTTTTTTTCTGACCCGAGTAAGTGTAATATTCGCTTAAGTCAAAATTTGACTTTCAAAACTACACGGCTCTGATGGGGCCATCATTTCCTGTATTAGTGCCAAATTTCAACTTTTTGGAACAAATTGTTTCGGAGAAAATCGGGTATGATAGACTGAGAGACAGACACCGAAGTGATCTTATAAGTGTTCCGCACGGAACACTAATAATCAGGGACATAATTTGACAACCAAGCAACTACTCGATTCAATAATCGAATAATATCGGTTATTTCAGTAATCGATTACTTCAGCGGTTTTCACTCGAGCCATCCCAACACTATTATAAAGTAAAATATTCTTAAATTATTTGCCATTATAAAACTGTATCTGATGTTACCCGCGCTCGTAAATTCTTCCTGTTAATTGCGTAAAAGGCGGCTAATTTTGATGTGTCGGTTAACTTAATACCTCTATCTCTGATATTTTTGAAAGATAAAATATTTACTTTTTTAATTACGGACGAATCGTTTGATATGCCGTTAAAGGCAAATAAAAAAAACAAGTACAACGTTTATTTTCAAGAAATTAGTATAAAATAGAAATGGGAAATTAACTAGTTAGTATCGTTAGCATAATTAGTATATTCTCATTTTCGCACGTACTATTCTGCTTATTAATGTCAAAAGTGGGTAAAGATAATATTATACAATGTTGACATAGTGAGTTGAGAGCCTGCCAAGTGACCCGAAGGACGCTGGTTCAAATTCGGCACTAGTGACTAGATATTGTGACGTCCCAGATTTAAATCATATACAGCGTTCGTCGCCAACATCCGAACGAATCAAACAACTTTTCTAAACGCATGTTTTTTTAATGAACAATGAAGTTTGAAGAAAAACCGTTTCACATAGTATCTCTGTTAATAACAATCATGCAACATATCCGCCAGTAGGGCATCCATTATGGATCTGAAGCACATTGAGATGCCGAAACTTGTTTGTGACCCTTTCAACTACGCTCCATACGTAGTAGTCCAAGAGATTCAAATCTGGACTACTAGGAGGCCAGAATTCTTTGGACCAAAACATTTCAAAGTTGTCCGAGAGCTAGTTCTGCAAAAGGCTCGTGTGAGCCGGTGCACCGTCCTTCCGGAAAAGAGATCCCCTCACAATATCTTCTATCGACGGTTTCACTATATTGTTCAGAATTTTTAGATACCCCTGTTTAGTCACAGTTCCCCCTTTTTAGAAAAAATGCAGTGGCATGACATCGCCTTCACGGGACACAACACTTACCACGTGGACACCGGCCGGAAATTCAATTCTAGCAACAATGGGGACATTTTCGGGGTCGTCAGCAAGCCAGCGATCATTTCTGTGGTTAATTTTTGCATCAGTAATGAACATTTTTTCGTTGGAGAACAATCTGATGCTTCGTGTTTCAAAGAACAGATAAGCACATTGCAGCGAGTCACCCACTTTGCCCTGGAATCTTCAGAGAGCATCGTCTTATATTAATTGTGTAGGAATGGGATCTAAAGTCCTCTCCTCATTGACCTGGGTGCTCCGAAATCAGCACTCGAGTTATTTTGATAACTTCAGGAGTCCTTACGGTATATTCTTTCAAATGGCGTTTTCTCGCCCCGCGTACAGGAACCTTCGTTGGGCTGTTCTTGAGCCTTCTTGTGCTTGGCTACAACGTCATAAATAGTTAATTTCCAGTATCCGAAAAATCGAATTATTTCCAGTGCAAAGGCCTTAGTTGATCACGGTTCTTCGATTATACTCCGCACTTGTTTTTGACATGGTGACAGTTTTGAGACTAACACTATTTACTCAGTCAGTTTGCTACTCGGACTTCTAGCAGAAGCATAATATGGCGGGAGATCAATTGAAATTTGTCCGAATATTGATGACGCACCCTATATATTAACCTGAACTAACTTGATATAGCCTGAACTATATATATATATATATATATATATATATATATATATATATATATATATATATATATATATATATATATATATATATATATATATATATATATATATATAAATATAAAGGATTTTCTACAGCTGACGCTGTCTTCCTTCTCTCAGCCTTTGATTCCATCCGTTTCTATCTTCCCAGTCTCCATCTGTTAGACCCCTGTCCTCCATAGCCTCGTCCACATCGTCTCTCCACGATCGTCTGGGTCTTCCTCTTTTTCTTCTCCCTATAGGGCTCCACTCCGTTGTTTTTCTTCATCCACCTATTATCTTCGCTCCGTCTTATGTGTCCATACCATTTTAATCGTTTTTTCTTCAATGGTGTTTATTGCGTTCTCTTTGATGTTCATTCTGCTTCTTATTTCTTCATTTATTATTCTCTCCATACGTGTCACTCTATATATATATATATATATATATATATATATATATATATATATATATATATATATATATATATATATATATATATATATATGTATATATATATATATATATATATATATATATATATATATATATATATATATATATATATATATATATTTATATGCTGAGTACAGAAAAAAATTATATTTGGCGTGGTGTGCTACCAGTTAAAAGCCTTCTATTAGGTGTAAATGGAGATTTTTGTAATTTTGGACCATAAATAATAAAGGTTTAGAGGGTGCTAAAGTCGATTTTATTGGTAACATCAGTATTGTGTATTTTACAGGATAAAATCATAATTGTACGTTAAAAACATTACTTTTTTGAGGTTTCAATTGCATAGATATGTAAAACTGACAATTACGTACAAACTTAAATGACGCCGACACATGCGACCACGGGATACCAAGTCACGAACAATTAAAAGACGTTTAAAATACACAAAAAAGTCAAATTTCGAACTAACTGGTTACTTTACGTGCACGCATTATTTTTTTGAGTTATTAATTGCACGGATAATTTGCTCATAATTGACAGTCCTGGATATCTGTGTAATTTATACCCAATAATCCATCTCTAACGCGTTAATTTTAGATTTATTTCTTTTGTTGATCGTCCATGTTTCTGAACCGTATGTCATTATGCTTTGCATTATTGATTTGTATATGCGTGTTTTGATTCTTTCTGTAATGTGTTTGTCCCACAGGATCGAATTTAATTGTCTTTTGCATGTCCGCGTTTGTCCCAATCTATCTCGTCTGATGTTGCGTTTTTTGAAATGATGGTTCCTAAATATTTAAATCTATCGGTTCCTTTGATTATTGTTTCGTTATCGACTTCTAGATTCTCCACGTTTCCCTCCTTTGTTGTTAAATATTCCGTTTTATCAAAGTTTATTGCTAATCCTGCTTTAGTGTATTCTTCTTTCAGTTTTCTTACCATATAACTGAGGTCTTCCTCATCTTGCGCTATGATTACTTGGTCGTCTGCGAATCTTAGAGTATATAAGTAATCTTCTCGTATTGGGACTCCCATTCCACTACATTTTTGCTTCCATTTTTTTTAATGTTTATTCGAGGTATATTTTGAATAGTGTTGGGGATGTAGAGCATCCTTGTAATAGGCCTTTTGATGTTTGGAGTCTCTTCCCTATTTTATGTCCTATTTTTATATTCACTGTGTTGTTTTCGTAGAGAGCTTTTACTGCGTATATTAGTTCTTTGTCAATGCCTATTTCTTTCATTGCGTTCCAGAATCTTTGCCTTGGTACTGAGTCATAGGCCTTTCTTATGTCTATGAAGGCTAATGAACTTCTCTATTCTTTGCCAGTTTTTTTTTCCATTGTTTGTTTTATAGTGTATATGTGGTCTATACA
The DNA here is from genome assembly GCA_019049505.1 of Pachyrhynchus sulphureomaculatus. Taxonomy (NCBI): domain Eukaryota; kingdom Metazoa; phylum Arthropoda; class Insecta; order Coleoptera; family Curculionidae; genus Pachyrhynchus; species Pachyrhynchus sulphureomaculatus. The sequence continues at coordinate 1,720,160 of CM032448.1, forward strand.
TGATTTTCCGGCCGTAAAGCCTGCTTGGTCTTCTCCAATTTTTCCTTTTATATTTTCCTCTATGATATTTTTAATAATTTTTTCATACACACGCCCCATACTCGATATTATGCTTAGGCCTCTATAGTTTGTGCATTTTCTGCGGTCTCCCTTTTTAAATATAGATACTATATAGGCTTTTGACCATTCCTCTGGTATTTTTTTCTCCATTTATCGCTCTGTGGAACATGTTTCTCAGCATTCGATGTAATTTATTAGACCCGTACTTAATCATTTCATTTATCACACCTCCAGGTCCTGCAGATTTATTATTTTTGAGGGTTTTTATTGTCTTCTTTACTTCTTCATAGCTTAATTCTATCTCTTTTTTTTCCTTATTCTGTTCTTCTTCAGAGTTCTTTTCTTGGAATTCTTGTCTGTCTTCTGTTAGCAGCTTCTTATAATATTCTTCCCACTAGCTTTCTGGGATATACTCTATATACGTCTTCTCTCTATTTTTGGTCCTTAATGCTTTAATTATTATCCATGACTCTGTGCTTCTAGTTCCTGCTATATACTGTTCTACATGTTCGCACGATTTTTCCCATCTCTCGTTCTTTTCTTTGTTTATCATCCTCCTCGTTTCTGCATTTTTCTTTATATTTATGTAGATCTTCTTCTGATTTTGTACTATCAATAAAATTTTAAATATTTCAGATTGGGAATACGATTAGCGCTTAGTCTTTTAGGTGAATAAACAGAGGAATTGATTAATTATTAGCCCTGTAACCAGTCATATAATTTACGACCTAAAATATACTACATTTTGAATTAACTTCTTAGTTAATGTAATTTGCTTAAGTAATATAAAATTTTTGCTACATTCCCAACTCTGCTTGTATTCCAAGACCTTTGATAAATTGAATTGAAAACGCCGGTAACAAAGATGTCAAAAAAAATTGCGAAAAAATCTGACATTGACGTGAGAACGTATTAAACTCGCTTTTAGTTGTATCTCAAAAAACAGATCAGCTCAATTAAACATCATCACACACAAATATCTAAAAACTATCTACTAATGGTAAGATGTAAATTTTTCCACAAAAAAAAAAACAGATAAAAATCTTAAAATTCGAAACTAGACTTTTAGAGCTGCTACGGGTTAATTATAATCCGTTCAAAACAGGAAGTTAAAAATTCTGATTTGTTCGGTTATTCTTTAATTTATTTATGAAATAAATTAATCTTTATTTCGTGTAAAAAAACCAGTTTGAGATAGTTGTAGTCCGTGGACATAAGTAGCAGAATGTAATGAAAATAACGTAACTAACTTCAAAAGTTACAAATTACGGGTCTATACCTATTGCCATATTAAGTGGTTTTGTCATGGTTTACAATATGGTACTGTATAATCGTATCTGTGCTCACGTTCATTGTCTTCATCTCATCTCATAAGCCTTCCGAAGTCCATTCCTGAACATAGGCTTCCCCCATTGATCGTCATCTCTCTCGGCATTGGGCAATTCTATACCACATTAATCCCGCTGACCTCTTGATATCGTCTGTCCATCGAATGAGTGGTCGTCCCCTGGATCTTCTTCCCAGATATGACCTCCATTTTAAAATAGTGTGTGGCCATCTTCTCTCTTGATCACGAGCTATATGTCCCGCGTAATTCCATTTCAGTTCCGCCACGGCCTCTGTTACATCTCTGCATTTTGTCACCCCTCGGATCCAGTCATTTCTCTTTCGGTCCCTCACAGATATTCCCAGCATCTACCAATCCATTGCTCTTTGTGTAACTCTAAGCTTGTGCATAGATTTTTTCGTTAGAGCCAATGTCTGAGCCCCATATGTCAAAATCGGCAGAACACATTGTCTTATTTCTACTAAACAACATAATTTCATTGCACAACAATCAACAACTACTTCATTTGTCGCATCTTACGCGATGTTACACTAGTACTGCAATAAATACTGCAAGCTAGTCTATCCTAGCTCGGCTGATAAGTCGTGATACAGCGCGATGCGTCCCGAGATGCATTGACAAATAAGAGAACTAGTGAGTCACTGCTGAAATATGGACTTTGTGCATTTTTAGTAGTTGATATAGATATTTATTACTGGCTGAGAACACTAACGGTCACGCTGCCTAACGGAAATTGTTAGTACCAATTCCCCTGTTGGACTGTGACCTTGAACGACCTCCAACGATACCTAAATTTTAGAGTTTCCCGAGCAAGAGATACAATTGGTTGTAACTTACTGCGATGTTACGCTAGTACTGGTTAAGTATGGCAAGTTTTGATCTCTCAGCTCGACTGATGAGCCGTGATGCGGCGAAACGCGTCCCGAGATAGATTGACAAATAAGAGAACAGTGGATCACTGCTGAAATATGGACTTTGTTCATTTTCAGTAGTTGTTACCAGGTTAGCTTGACAATCTTATCGGTCTGTGACATTAAAAGCTCCCGATGGAGGGCAGGTGTGCTTCTAAATTGTAAGCTTTTACCAGCCTGCGATGTTGTATCTTGCTGTGAAGCAAGTTTGAAAAGATGAATATAGTGTACCATAACTCCGGAATGGCATCAGTCGATGTGACTTTGGATTTAGTGTCCTATTTGTAAGGTTCTTCAAAAACTGACCTTTAAGATACAGTTGGTTGGCTATAATGGTTTTAGCTCTGAAGTATACTATGCTTCTTCAGAAGTATTTCATAAATACACTTATATTTACTAATTTTATGGTTATGTATGCTTATATATCATCATCATCATCAGCTATGCGGTTCATCGTCGGACATAAGCCTAAGTACGTCAGTTTTGAGCCTTGTTTATCCAGTTGTCTCCCACTACTCTGTTGATATTGTCAGACTATCGGATTTGCGAGCGTCCTCTACTTCTTTTCTTATTCCAGGGTCTCCAATTGATTATGTTATGGATCCATCGATTATCAGAGAGTCTTGCGATATGACGCGCCCTGCTCCACTTCAAAACTGCTTACTCTTTCAGCTGCATCAATTATCTTGGACCTTCCTCGAATTTCTTCATTAGTCAGCCTATCCCCTCAACGATATTCCCAACATTCTTCTTTCCATCCGTCGTTGAGCTACTTGTACGCGATTTATAATTTTTTGATTCGAAGCCCACGTTTCCGTTCCGTATGTCAATACTAGCAACACGCATTGATGAAATGTGTTCACTTTTAGTGTATTTGGGACATTGGAAAGGAAGATGTTCCGCAATTTCTTTGGATATTACTATTTTTTGTCCAAGATATACATACATATGAATGTTCAGTACTACTTCTTTATCACAGTCGTCATTTAACATTAAACATGGTTTTGGCGATGTTTATCTTCAGATCAATCTCTCTGGACTTGTTAAGTTCGTTCAGCATTTCTTCCAATTCTTCTTCGTTGTTAGATATAAGCACAATATCATCCGCGAATCGCAAATGATTGAGTTGCTCTCCTCCTATATTTATACCCTTACTTGTCCATGGAAGTTGTTTGAAAACATCTTCTAGCTCCAACGTAAACAATTTCGGCCAGATGGTATCCCCTTAACATGGTTATATATAATTTATTAAAATACAAATTTAAAAAATATTCAGGTGTTGCTTATAAGTATGTTTCTGACTTTCTTCTTTCTTAGTTAAAGTTACGAATTTTACTAGATCGGACTTTTAATGATAGTGAGAAAGCCAGTGAACTAAGGAAATTTTGAAAGTCTGACAACACCGTTACATTTGTCCAGTGCGTGAGTAGTCGATTCCGTCAACCAATTGATTAATAGGTGATCGCATTTTAGCGTTAATGTGCAAAAGTTTGTGTAAAAGGTGTATGGTTAAATAAGGTAATTTGTAGTTTACCTCTTTACTTCAATATAGTCAGGTTAGAATATTCATTTTCTCTGTTTTTATTTAAATAATTTTCCTCTGCAGAGGTTTCGTTTGGCAAATAAAATGAAACAAGTAATCGCAGATGTAACAGTAAAAATCGAACAAACGCCGAATAAAAAAACACGAATATCACTTTTCGATATCGGCCCCATTACTACAACCATATTAATTCAAAAATTTCGTTATTTGACAAATAATACCGGTTTTGAAAAGTTAGAAGAGTTGTTTTTAATAAAATTTAGAGCAAAATCAGAATTAAC
>CM032448.1:1729302-1836802 GCA_019049505.1 Pachyrhynchus sulphureomaculatus
TATATACTATATTCTTTGCTACATGATATTGTTCCATATTTAGTGGTTTAGCATGTTTAAAAAAAAGCACGAAAATCGGATAAGTGGTTCTCCAGTGATAAACGGACAGACAGACAGAGAGACGTTGCATTTTATATATATTATAGATATTCTTTGTTACATGATATTGTTGCGGCATACATGAGTATGGAGGTATGACCCGACTTGGAAATGTCAACGATGAAGTCCAGTTTTGCAAAAAAAAATGTATTTTAAGTAGCTAGACCAAAAACTTTTCAGCCTGCGTGTTAGAGTTAATAGTCTAGCGAAACCAACCGCATATTCAACCAACTCGTAACTCATCGTTTTCAGCTGTCCTTCTTTGTGTCCACTGTTAATTTTGGATCGCGATTAGATATAAACAAGCGGAAGCGTGGTTTTTTTTTTTTACATTTACAGAATGTTGTGACCAATATATTACAATTATGTTTTACCATGATCATAATAAGTGACAAAACTTCTTCTTTTTTCTTCTTTTTAGCCTGTTTTCGTCTATAATTGGACGAAGACCTCCTTCTTTGATTTTCACCTCGTTCTGTTTTAAGCTGTCTGTATCCATCCTAGTCCGGCCACCATTTTTGTGTCGTTATACCATCTGTTGTATTGTTTTCTTATGTCCTGGCAAGGTGTCCTGCCCAACTCCATTTTAAATTTGCTATTCTTTCAATAACATCTGACACTTTTGTCTTAAGTGTTTGTCCTAGGTATATGTACTCATTCACGTTTTCACCTGTTACGTTTTCAACTTGTAATGTTTCGTCTATATCTTGTTCTGGCGGCATTCCAAGTGCCTCCATGATTGCCCAGGTTTCCACTGAGTCGAACGCTTGTTCAAAGTCTATGAAAGCCAAGTAAAGAGGAATGTTATATTCATTCGTTTTATCAATTAACGGCTTCACTTGTAAATAAATGATCTCTTGTTCCATAGCCTTTCCTAAATCCGGCCTGTGTCTCCGATTGGTATGTATCCAGTGACAAAACTAACCCTCAAAATAGTAAAATACTAAAATAAACACACCCTACAATGAAAGTTTTTCAAAACACATACATCATCCGATCCTCTGATACAATATTACCTTAAAATAATATGCAAAATATCCCATAGTAGCGAAACTTCGCAACACAAAAGCAGATTCTCTGTACAATTGAGCTTTAAAATTAAAAACGCAACAAAAAAGGGTGATAAAACCTATTAAAAGCCCGAGAAAGGGGGATCCGTGAAGGGGTCAAAATCGTATTTTTAGGGTTGTTACAAACGCACAGATGTGCCGGCGTATGCAAATTACGCGCCCTTCTTATAATAAAAATTTGAATATTTTAAAAAGTGCGCCGTTTTTAAGTCGATCCAGTCAAGTTTTCGAACGGTTTTTAGCATGTAAATATTTAAACTAGTATATTGACTTCATTGGACGACTGGACTATAAATCTGGTTCTTTTTTATGAAAAAACTCGATGTTATTTTTTATGTTTGCTGTTTTAATGGTGTCTTACCGGTTTTCATCCCTCCAATACGATGTTAGAATTAAAGAGATTTTTTTTATTAAAGTATATAGGGTGTTTAATATTTACATTACTTTTTCGTGTCCGAATCCTACTTAAATTTTGTCAGCCCAATACCAGGCCACGTCCACAGCGTTGGGTCTGGCGAGCCATAAATCTTAAGGGGTGCAGGAATTTGGGCAGTTCTTGCAGGATAGGAGGTGCTCCGTTGATTGTGTTTCCCCACACACCTCACCTCTTGTGTTTGTTCCATCTGTTATCCCCCATTTCGACAGGTTCACCTTAGATTTTGGTACTCCCGTTCGGAGACGATTGAGGGCTCTCCATGACTTCCACTCTATCTTATGCCCAGGTGCCGATTTCTGCCTAATTGGATAGAAGTCAGGCAATTCTATGGGTATTGGCTCAGGCACTCTATAGAGTGGATGGCGGTGATCAAAAGCCTGCCTAAATTTCTCGGTGTCATTTTTATTGGTTTTAAAAAAGCAAAGCTAGGCCTTTTACTTACATTAATGAATGAAATATCAAAAGAAATGTTTGCTTATACTATCTTAACCTAAGCTCTTATACTAACTTAACCTAGAAAATATATTTTTGATACATGATTTTCTTAAATCTAAGACTTAAACTATCTTAGCCTAACTTAACATAGGGCTTAGTATTAATTTAAACTAGAACTTATTATAACTTAATCTAGATTAACAATTTTCTTTCACGGCGGGCGAGGGGGGTCATCGTCTTCATCCGAGAGAAGGTCAGACGGTCTAGGAAATTGGCGGCGGGACTTCTCGGTGTGTTCGGCGTGTCGCAGGACCTTCAAAACCGGCTGCTTTGTACAGGAGTTCTAGAGGGATGACTTTCATGCATCCCGTTATGAGCCCACAGGTCTCCTTTACTGCCACGTTTACTTTTTTCGCATGTTTGAACCTGTTCCAGACAGGGCATGCATACTCACCTGTGGAGAAGCACACCGCCTCAGCTGTCATTCGAAGCACCCTGGAGTTTGCCCCCCATTGGCTGCCTGCCAGTTTTCTCAAGAGTTCGTTCCTGGTTGTCACTTTTTTTGTGGGTCTTCTGGCAGTTGTGCCTGAACGACAGTGATCGACCCAGGACGACACCGAGGTATGTTGAGCGGTCAGGCACATACCTGTGTTTTGGCTGGGTTTGGTTTCAGAGAGTTATTTTTGTAACATGCCGTCAAGTGCGTTAGAACATGTTCTAATGTTTTTTCGACCCTTTGGAAGTGCTGTCCTTAAGCTGCAATGGTCAGGTCGTTGGCGTATAGGAAATGTTCTGTATCGTTAAGGATGTGTCTTTAGTGTAGTGATAAGACACTTCCTTGGAGGAGTCCGTTTCTTCTTGCCATCCTTACTAACAGAGAATCTTCGGTTCTGAAGGGTTGATTCGATTGCCTTCGTCAGCTCGTGGTGTTTATTTACTTCGTAAACCTTGGTTATAAGTCTTCTCTGGTTCACCGTATCATATGCCGCTGATAGGTCCACGAAAGTGACCCCGGTTTTATTTCTTTCTTCAAATCCCCTTTCTATGTATTCTGTTAGTGCCAAAACCTGACCAGTGCATGATCTCCCTGGCCTGAATCCCCCTTGTTGCGAGATGAGTTTTTGGTCAACGTATATTTCGATTCTTTTGAGAATTAACCTCTCGTAGTTTGATACTTGAGATAAATACAAGTACAGTTTCTTCCGCCTATATATAGGCTCAATTGCCCCCTTATTGTCGTCTTCATCTATTCCACGTTGAAAAGCTTGTACCTTCATCAGTTCCGGAGTCTATCCATGTTTCCTCGCCTTGCTGGTAATTGTAAACCTCTGTCGTTTTTGAGCGTTTTTTTTAAGTGAAGAAAAAATAATGGTATATATATATATATATATATATATATATATATATATATATATATATATATATATATATATATATATATATATATATCAATCGGTTTTATAACGTCTTCCGTCTTCCGATGCCTAATTTCCACTCCTCTCGGTTTCTCCATCCCTCCTCCTCCAGATTTCTCTTTAGTACTTCCTTATTAATTCCTGCTCTCCAGCTTTGGCGTTGTCTTCCTCGCTTCTTTTTCCATGAGGGTTCCAATTTAAAATCTTTTTAGGTAGTCGGTCTTGTGACATTCTCTGTACATGTCCGTACCATACCAACTGTTGGGTTCTGATTTCGTCCACTATATCGTGCTTTATTTCTAAAGCTCGTCTTATCGTGTCATTTGTTATGCGGTCTTTTCTGGCTGCTCGTCTCCAGAAATCTATTTCTGTAGCTTTTAGTATTTTTTCTGTTCTTTCCTTCAATGGTAACACCTGGGAGCTGTAAGTTATTATACTTTTCACTATTGAGTTGTAAATTCTCTTCTTATTTTCAATGGTTATGTTGTTGTCCCATAGTATACTATTAAGCATTGCAATCGCTTTTCTTCCTTGGATATTCCTTTCGAATATTGCTTCTTCCAGTGTTCCGTCCCTAGATATTCTCGTTCCCAAATACTTATAACTGGCACAGTGTTTGATGGTGTGTCCTGTGGCCAGTTTCAAGTCCTGCTGTTGTCCTCCGACGCACATGTACTCGGTCTTTTTAATATTGTCTTCTAGGCCCCATTTTTCATATTCCTCCATAAGTTTTCGTGTCATGTATTCCATATCATCGATGTTCTGAGCGACTACTACCTGGTCGTCTGCAAATGACAGCGTGTAGAATGTAGTATCGTCATCCAGTGGTAATCCCATACTGCTGCATTTCCTTTTCCAGTTCTTCAGTGCACTCTCTAAATAGATTTTAAATAGCGTTGGGGATATACAGCAGCCCTGTTTGAGACCCTTTGTGACCTGGAACCCTGTTGTTATACCATATTTGGTTTTCACACTACTTCTTGCGTCTTGGTATAAGGATTTTACTGATTTAATTATTTCGGTGCTTACATTAGTCTGTTGTAGTGTTTCCCATAATCTCATTAGGGGCACGCTGTCGTAGGTCTTTTTTAAATCAACAAACAAGACATGGACTTCCTGATCAAATGCGGTTTTCTTTTCTAGGATTTGTGTCAGTGAGAAGAGATGGTCTATTGTGGATCTTCCTGCTCTAAAGCCAGCATGTTCTTCAGCTTCTACGTCCGCGTATTCCGTTTCTATTCTATTTTTAAGTATTTTTCCGTATATTCTGCTAATAGATCCTGTAACCGTTATTCTCCTATAGTTATCGCAATTATTTTTGTCTCCTTTCTTATGAATTGTTGATATATATGATATTTTCCATTCCTCAGGTACTTCTGATGTGTTAATGCATCTTTGGAATAAGTTCCTCAAAGCGCTAAATAGCTTTTCAGTTCCGTATTTTACTATCTCTTCTGGGATGTTTCCTGGTTCTGGAGCTCTACCATTTTTTAGCGTTTTACATACTTGTTTACCTTCTGATGTTGTTATCCGTATTGGGGATCCTCATATAACTATATTTGGGTTTCGATGTTGGGTACTTTTGAACTCTGGTCTATCTTCTGTTAGCATATTTGTAAAATATTGGTTCCATTTTTCTGGTGTTATTGGTGAGAAGATTTCTCTTTTCCGTTCTGTTCTCATATTTTTAAGAAGTCTCCAGCTTTCTGTGCTTTTTCTTCCTCCTATGTAAGTGTTGAGTCTTGAGCATGTCTTTTCCCATTGGTTGTTTTTTTTTTGTCACTAATCATTTTGCGTACTCTAGCTTGGGATTCTTTGTATTTTACTTTGTCGTTTGTGCTCTTTGAACTTAAGTATTTGTGATAGCTTTTCCGTTTTTCTTCAATTTCGTATTTAATTTCTTCATCCCACCAATATGGTTTTTGCTGTTTTTCCCTTTTCTCTTGGTACCCTAATGCTTCCAGTGCGGCTGCGTGAAGGCATTCCTTTATATACTTATATTCTTCTTCTATATTAACAAATCCCGTCCGTTGTATCTTTTGGTCCAGTCTACTCTTATATAGATTTCTGATACTTTCATTTTGTGAGCTGTCTGTATTATATCGTATTGTTGTTTCACTTGTTGTGTGCTGTGTACTTGTATCTTCCAGTTTACTTTCCCGTGTTGCTCGTGAGGTTATCTTTCCTTTCACAAGGTAGTGGTCGCTGCCACATGAAGCCCCTCTTTGGACTCTTACACTTATCACTATATTATCATATAGTCTATAATACTTTTTAAATCTCTTGTTGTTTGTCTCCACGTATATTTATGAATATCTCTATGCTGGTAGTGGTGCTGTATTAAAACGAAAGTACTCTTTTCAACGTTTGTTACACGATTTACTACTCTCAAAAATTAATAAATAAAAATAAGAAGTAAAAAGACTTTTTGAGAGTATTTGTCACCAAAATCAATTTTTAAACGGATATCGGAACACAAAGAAACTTCATCTGACAATGTTTTTTTGTACAGAGTCATTCTAAAACAACGTTATTTTAATAGATATCCACTTCGAAAATGGAAACGTGAAAAATGCTTTTTAAACGGGATATTTTATGTATATTACCTCGTATTTCACACTGGTAGCCACTACACTGCCACCAGGTATGTATGGCTCAGGTTAAAATTCATTTATATGCTAAATAGGTAATAGTACGAGACAGGTAATGTCTCTGGAGTGATGCCAATTTAAAATCGACTTTTAAGAGCCATATTGTAGAATTTTTGCATAGATTACTGGACAGAGTGATTGGAAAAAGTTTGAAACAAGTGGAAAAATTTGTTTTATTTTAGTTATCTACCTAACCAAAAAAATTACTTGTCAAATTACCCTTGCTGTTTTAAATGCTTTGATCAAATTTTGTACGAGTGTATGATTGAAAGTAATCTGGAGCATCATGTAGTGACGAAGGCTCTCACTAAAGAGGGAAACGAACCACAAATTATTCATGAAGAGACGTCCAGGTGTCCCAATGACGACCCATCTTATTTTGATGTAAAACTTCGGTTTAAACATACTTGTTGAGGATTTGCTCTTGTCAAATCAATGGATGAAAATCCCAGTGCTTACCAGAAAAGCCGGATTATCCGAGACTTCGGTTTTCAAGATTGCATACAAAGATTTAGGAATGCGAAACGGTTCGGCGCGATATATACTCAAACTGTTTACACTTGTCATCCCAAGATAGAATTTCGCCCAGGTGTTTGTTAAGTTGAACAACTTCCTGCTGTCTGCGGATATTTTTATGAGTAGCCGATTTTCGAGCGTTGAAAGTGAATGAACGAATAAGCGTTCTGTCATCTGCAAAGCCAATCGAGAACGTATGGTCATACCTTAAGCAGAAGCTTCGTAGTAAAAATGTGTACACAGTGAAGCATCTGTTACGGCAAATTCGGGCAATTTGGAAGTCTTTGCTTCAAGAATACGCGGAAAATCTCGTGGAAAGTATGCCCTGAAGGTGCCAGGCGGTCATCCACACTGATGAGAAGTGGACGAACTACTGAATCATTAGCATTTTAATTGCAAACCGTTACGGTTGCACGATGTTAAAAAAACTTTTAAATAAATGCATTTTTTAACGAATAATGCGCGATAAGTCGTTACTTAATTGAATGTAAAGTTACATTTTCGTGGATAAGTCTTTCTGAGGTGTCACCCTTAATATCCGATTTTGTATTCATCATCATCATCATCCTCATCATCAGCTTATACTTTCCACTGCTGGACGAAAGCCTCCCTTAAGTTTTGCCACTCGTTTCTGTTCTGGGCCGCTTGCATCCAATTTCCAGCCACTCTTTTCAAATCATCAGTCGACCGACTTGGTGGTCTACCTCTACTCCGATAGGATGTAGATGTAGAATGAATTTGACTGCGTCTTGTACCCTCGTTCTCTTCCTGATAATGCAATTGGGGATGTGATCTCTAAGAGTAACGTCTAACATTGACCTCTCCATCTTATTATTACATTTTATTTATGTTTTTCTTCATCGTTGTGAGAGTATCAGCTCCGTACGTAAGAACAGGGAGTATGCATCTGTCAAACAATTTTCTTTTTAGACACGTAAGAAGGTAAGATTTGAATTCATAGGCCGGTTTGCCATATGCAGCCCAGGAGAGATCTATTCTCCGCTGAATTTCATTTGTTTAGTTCTCTCATCCCATGCCGATTTCATGTCCCAGGTATTTATATTGGTGCACTTGCTCGACCTCTACGTTATTCAGCTTTATAGTCTCGCTTAATACAAGATTTGTCATAAAGTGAATCTTGGATAGATCGATTTTTAAACCAACCTTTCCTAAACATGTGCAGCATAGTTTGTGCTTCAGGCATTTTGTCTGTTATTAAGACAATGTCGTCGGCAAACAGAGGTGTTTTAACTTTTTACCGTCAATGTTAAGTCCCATTCTTTCCCCGTGTATTGATTGCAGAATACTTTCTAGAAGTGTTACGAAAAGCTTGGGAGAAAGCGTATCACCCTGCCACACTCCTCTTTCGATTCTAAATTTGCCGGTGGATTGGTTAGTCAACAAGCGCTTGTAAATCTCTGCTGATTTACAGAATCAAAAGCCTTTTCGAAGTCCATAAATATAAGCACAAGAGACTTATTCTATACATTTTTCAATGTATACATAGCTCAGGAGGCTAATGGGTCGATAGTTTGTAAGCTCCGAAGTATCTCCTTTTTTGTGCATGATGACGATTATTCCATTTAGATGGAGTTGTTCCTTTCAAGGGGCATTTGTGGGATGATATTTTAAGAGATGTGATAATTTGTTGTCCCCCTTGTTTAATTACCTCTACTATAATATTGTCTTCACCCGAAGATTTGTTATTTTTCATGTCCTGACGTGATTTCTTCTTCTGTGATGTCTGGGATATCCTCCGACCCCTGATTTAGGACTCTTGGTATGTTGATTTATGTTCTTTTATCTTGCAAGGTATATAATTGTTGATAAAATAATTCGATGATTTGTAGAATATCTCTTTTGTTTGTTATTACATTACCATGCATGTCCTTAATCTTGTATATGTCTTTCCTTTCCGTTGTGTTCTTTTTTCTCAAAAATTTTAAGCTTTTATTTTGTTCTACAACGTTTTTAATTTCCTCTGCATTTTTTTGTCTTTTCTAATTTCCCTTGATTGGCTATTACATTAACGGAAAGTAAAGTTATGGAGGTGGAAAATCGGCCAAAAATTAGTTCGTGTAAATAGCATTTCGTTGTGTACCGTAAAAAAATGTAGTGAGCGCTTTACCGTGACCCCATCTCTAACATTACAAGTTTCAAAATTCTCTTATTTTGCGATTATAATAAACGACAATGTTTCAACGGCGAACATACAAGGAAAAGTTTACAATAACGAGTAGAAAATAGGATGTAATAAAATCTATTTAATGGAATTATAGATACGATGCCACACCCTGTTCACATATTGTTGTGTTAGAACAATAGCAACACATTCGTAATTTGTGACATAAATATTTATAAGATACCAGTTTCAAAAAATATGCCTTTAATAATTTAACATATTTTAAACAAACCACATAATTATGTATTAAGAGCCCCAATCATGTGTTCTCTTTACACCCATCCTCAACGTAATCAACTATGCGATTCAGAGCACGACTATATTTTCTCATCTTCTGCTATCCTGTGCCAGCACCTACAGGATGTTGCACACGCATCCCACTGGGAAAAGCAAAAGACGAGTTACAATCTTTATTAACGGCTTTAATTTAACTTATGGAATTTTGGTTTTTCAACATGTTTTACAAAAAAAAACACACGAATTAGGCATAGTTGGTGGTTGGTTGCTTATAGGCGGGGTAGGCGATTGTGCGAGTTTGTGCATTACAGCCTCTTCACTTATTGTGCTCCCCTTTCTTGGTTACATGAGCTTCGTCCCACATCGTCACAATGTAAATCTCCGAACAGTTTATGTCTGTTTCGAGTTAAGCCACACATTCATATTGGATCTACAAAGAAGTTTATTCCCCTTCACCACATAGTCTGCATGTCGTGTGATCATTGTGGGTACCAATTTCCTGTAAATGTTTTTTAAGGTGACTGTGGTCGGTGATCAGTACCGTCACTAATTTGATTTGGGCCCTTGTTAAGCAAAGGATGTCAGTTGTTAGTTTGTTTGACGGCCAACCATTACGTCACTCGCACGTCTTTGGTGAGATGTTGCTGAGATGACTGTAGATTCCATCACCTGTTTTGGGATACCAAACGCTCGTTCTGGATCCATGTATGGTTTTACTAATTCGTCCTTTTCAATACCTTTTATCACCAAATGTCCTGGAACCCACAGTAGTTTGAACCTGTTGTTCCTAGAGGGTAGTTCTAACAGGTCAGATTTACACTCCATCGTGACCTTGGAGTTGACTTGATAGACATCTAAAGCCTTTAGAGTAAACGGACTGTCTGAGAGAACATATATTTCTTTTTTATAGAGGTATAAAACTTTAAGTTGGCAACACTTTTTTAACTGGCGGCCATTTTGTCAGCTGTCAAGTGATTTATGTTTAGTTTGGTTTGGCATTTCAACATGAATAGACTGACGCCTGAACAACGCTTCCAAATTGTGCAAATTTATTTTGAAAATCATGGTTCTGTTCGAAATACGTATCGCACACTACGTCCAGTTTACGGTCAACATAATCGTCCATCAGAGCAATTACTTCGATTAACTATGGAACGTTTTCGCACCACGTTTACTCTAAATGATAATACGCATCCACAGAGACGTCGTACAGTGCGTACAGAAAAAGTCATTGCTGCTGTAGAGCGTAGCGTAGAGAAAGACCCGAATCAGTCTATCCGCCATCGTGCACAGGAATTGGATATGTGTCCATCCACTTTATGGAAGATTTTGCGGAAAGATCTTGGTTTGCGTGCTTACAAAATCCAACTCGTGCAACAATTGAAGCCACACGATCACCTAGCAAGGCGTAGATTCGGTGAATGGGCCCAAAACAAGATTGCCGTTGATCCCGATTTTCATAAGCGAATTTTGTTTAGCGATAAAGCTCACTTTTGTTTGAATGGATACGTCAATAAACAAAACTGCCGTATTTGGAGTGATGATAATCCTCAAGTATATGTTGAGACACCGTTACATCCAGAAAAACTGACTGTTTGGTGTGCTTTATGGGCTGGTGGAATCATTGGTCCGTACTTCTTTAAAAACGATGCTGGTCAGAACGTTACAGTCAATGGTGACCGCTATAGAGCCATGATTACTGACTTTTTCGTTCATCAATTGAACAACCATGATGTGCAGGAGCTGTGGTTTCAACAAGACGGCGCAACATGTCACACAGTTCGTGCCACAATTGATTTATTGAAGGAAACGTTTGGTAACCGCATAGTTTCACGTTTCAGACCCGTGAATTGGCCTCCAAGATCGTGCGATTTAACGGCGCTAGACTATTTTCTATGGGGATATATGAAGTCGTTAGTCTACGCCGATAAGCCCGAAACGATTGACCACTTGGAGGACAACATTCGCCGCGTTATTGCCGATATACGGCCACAAATGTTGGAAAAAGTCATCAAAAATTGGACCTCCAGATTAGACTACGTCCGAGCCAGCAGTGCCGGTCATATGCCAGAAGTCATATTTAAATTATAATGCCAGAAGATTATCTTTCGAATAAAGTAAATTGCATGTCAATTTAAAAAATTCATCTTTGTTTTATTCCATTTCAAAGTTCTACACCTCTATAAAAAACACCCTTTATAAGGAACATGTAATCAAGTCTGTTTTGCATGGCTGGAGTGGGGGTGTGACAAACGGTAGAAGAAAGCTAAGTAACCTTAGATATGCGGATGATACTGTTATATCTGCAACATCGCGCAGGATCGAGATGCCAGCGATACTCCTATTGGATTGCAAGGAAGAGAGTTATTTTATAACCATTGTACTTAGGTTATAAAGTTTCCAAGAGATAAACAGTTGTTTTTTTAGTGTTCCGTACGAAACACTTATAAGATCACGTCGGTGTCTGTCTGTCACACCCGATTTTCTCCGAACCTATTTGACATGGTAAGTTGAAAGTTGGTAGTAATATAGGAATTGATGGCCTCATCAGAGCCGTGTAGTTTTGAAAGTTAAATTTTGACTTAAGGGGTTAATTTTGAGGGGTGAAATAGGAAATGAAAAAAAAATTTTTTTTACTGGGTCATCAAGTGTGGTGTCAAATGGAAGCTTGTGAAAACACGAGTAAAAAATATATATAATGTAATACTTGCGCACACTTTTCTTTGTATTATTTTTAAAAAATCGCGAAAAATCGCTGTCCCCCTACCTTATCTCGAAAAGTACTGATCAAAAAATTTTGAAAAAATTCTGGAATATTCTCCACGAGGTATAGAATGAACGAAAATTATCGCGAGTGCATTACCTTTAATAATTTATCTGGTATATAAAAAAAAAAAAAAAAAAAAAAATTCAAGGTCACCAGTCTTCAGTAAAGACTGGAAACAAACTTTGTTGAAAACTCGTTTGGGGTGTGTTTTGTGAAGTTACTGATTATTTTATTCCACCGTAACAAAATTTTTTATTTTAAAAGCAATTAACGTACGGAACACTAATTGTGCCAGTTCAACTTGCACTTGACCGGTTATTTTTTTTTTTAAATTTGCTTCTTCTTTCTATGCTAATCTAGAAACTTCAATACCACTCATATACGAGGCTGGTTTGAAAAGTCCGTGCAAAGTCCGAGAGATGGCACCACCGGCGCGTATCGAGGTCATGTTTAGTTAGTAGCATCTCTTGAATGAACGCACACCAAGTTTCAGCTATATTGGTCTATTTCTTTGTGTTTGGCATTCGTGTGGATCAAGGAAGTCGAGTGATTTTCAAGAAATGGACGAAAAAGAATTTCGTGTGGTGATTAAACATTACTTTATGAAAGGCAAAACGCCTCAGGAGACTAAAGAGAAGCTTGATAAACATTATGGTGACTCTGCACCTTCGACTAGAACAGTTTATAAGTGGTTTCAAAATTTTCGGACTGGCCATATGGGCACAAGTGACGCTGAACGTTCTGGACGGCCAGTGGAGGTTACGACTGCAGAAATCATTGATCAAATCCATGATATGGTGATGGATGACAGAAGAGTTAAGGTGCGTGAGATTGCTAGTGCTGTGGGCATCTCGACTGAACGGGTACATACTATTTTGCATAAACATTTGGACATGAGAAAGCTATCCGCAAGATGGGTGCCGCGATTGCTCACGCTTGACCAAAAACGGAATCGTGTGAAGTGTTGCAAGGATGGTTTGCAGCTGTTCCAGAAGAATCCGGAGGACTTTAAGCATCGTTTCGTCCCTGTGGATAAAACATGGATACATTACTATACTCCTGAGACCAAACAACAATCTAAACAATGCGTTACCAAGGGGGAATCTGCACCAAAAAAGGCGAAGACCGTTCCTTCGGCCGGAAAGGTTATGGCGACTGTCTTTTGGGATTCGCAAGGGATAATCCTCATAAACTATCTGGAAAAGGGTAAAACTATTACAGGTGAATATTATTCATCGTTATTGGACCGTTTGAAAACCGAGCTGCAAGAAAAACGCCCGCGATTGGCCCACAAGAAAGTCCTTTTCCATCACGACAACGCACCAGCACACACCTCAGCAGTTATGGTCGCAAAATTAATGGAAGTAGGATTCCAACTCGTTTCACATCCCCCCTATTCTTCAGACTTGGCTCCCTCGGACTACTATTTGTTCCCCAATTTGAAGAAATGGCTGGCGGGACAAAGATTTTATTCAAACGAGGAGGTGATTGCAGACACTAATGGATATTTTGCAGACTTGGACAAATTCTATTATCCGGAAGGGATCAACAAACTAGAACATCGCTGAACGAAGTGTTTAAGCCTAAAAGGAGACTATGTCGAAAAATAAAAAAGGTTTACCCCAAACACATAAGTAGTTTTTATTTTTGCACGGACTTTTCAAACCAGCCTCGTATAAAGTAAAAATTATCCATCTTGCTTCCAAACGCAACTTGTTCCGATCTTAATAATCTCACCTACATCATCTTAACGTATAGGTATCCTTAATTGTTTATCATATTTCGACCAAAACGACGAAATTAGTTCATTAATAAAGAGCAGGAATATTTTCAATGTCAGATAGGAAATCACAACAATTCATTTTAAATAATTGACCGGAGTTTCTTAACAAAATAAAATTGATCGTATCGACTTATTGCCAAAGGTATTATTATAATGAAACCGAATTCGTGCACAACACACACACTAAGTATTATCGAAAAAACTTTTATATTTTTAAAAATCATTGTTTATTAAGTTTTGTTCTTACCGGAGCATACAGGGTGATACGGATTAAAATGGTTTAATATGTGACAAAATGAAGCCTATAAAAATGGTATATTGACTTGAGTTATTTGTTAATAGCTAGAACGAGATGTCAGCTCATCTTCGGTATCGTCGTGCTTATTACAGTTTCAGCTGAAATTGAGAACAAAGCGCAATTATCTACGAGGCATGTTTTTTAAGTAAGTACCGTTTTGGAATTAAAAAAAGACGTGCAAAGATATCGCTATAATTTTATTTTTACATGAAAGCCTGTACCTTAATCTACTTTTCTACATAATTTCCGTGAATATTGAGGCACTTGTCATAACGTGGCACCAGTTTTTGAATACCCTCCTCATAAAATTCTGCCGCCTGACTTGTTAACCACTGTATCACAAATGTTTTGACCTCGTACAAAACACTAGGAGAATATTGAGGAAAGCAGTCGCACAATGATGAAATTGTAAAGCGTCTGTTTTCTCTCACCTTTTCGTCCACTTTCTGCACCAAATCTTCATTAACGACCGAAGGACGCCCACTCCGTTCTTCATCATGCACATTTGTGCGGCCATCTTTAAATGCTCTCACCCATTTCCTTACCATTCCATCACTCATAATGTTTTGTCCGTAAACTTCACAGATCTCACGATGAATATCGATCGGTTTTACGCCTTTAGCACTAAGAAATCGTATAACAGCCCGTACTTCACAATCGGCGGGACTCACGATTGTCGGAGGCATCTTAAACACTCAGTAAACAACGTATACAATGAAGAATCAGACTGTAATGGCGTCAGTGCGTAGACATGAGATGTAGGTTACCAGCGCGCATGCGCGGAACGCCGACCGTATCGCTGCGGCGGCGGAATCGCAAAACGGTACTTACTTAAAAAACATGCCTCGTATCTTGAAGATTATCAGAGAAGAAGAACAATTGTAAAGGGTTTAGACGACTTATGGGAAGGCGATTTAGTTGAAATGCAGCCTTATGCTAGATTTAATAAGTCGTATTTTAATAATAATAAAGGTTATTAAAAATATTAATAAACTAGAATTCGACATATAGAGTTGCAGGCAAATCCCGAAAGCTCTACAGGAGCGACGCGTGTACGGAAAAGGCGATTCACGTACAGCCGTGGGCAATCAATCCAAAGGACTGCATGAAAAGGATTGAACGAGTAGCAAATTGAGTGACAATATTAGAAGAATGGAGTGTCCCGACATAATTATGTCAGTTTTAACTTTTTTGGAAAAAACTGGAGCCTTTGTTTTTATAGCGTTAAATTGTATTTCGTTACTATCACCTCAATATAGTTTTTCTTTCAGGTCTTTGTTAAGTTGAGCGACTTCCTGCTATCTCCAGATGTTTGCATGAGTAACCGATGTCCTAACGTTTAAAAATAAATGAAGAAATAAGCGTACTGTCATCTGCAAAGCTTTAGATTAGATTTCTAGTCCTTTATAGTAGATCGTAATGTAAATGAGAAAGATAGTATACAGTATAGTGCCTTAGGGCACACCGGTGTTAATAGTGAAGATATTAAAAGAAATCCGTCGACTACCACTCGTAAAGAACGCTCTCTGAGGAAACACGAGAGTCTTAAATAAAACATTTCAGACATTCCATAAGAGCGTAGCTTAACCAACAATCCGTCATGCCAAACACAGTCAAATGCCTTGGATATATCAAGTACAGCCGTTCGAGATTCTCCAAAATGTCCCGTTGCGTTGTTCCAAATGTGTGTTACATAAATTAGAAGATCTCCTGTTCATCTTTGCTTACGAAAGCCATTTTGATAGTCGCTAATAATACTGAATATTTCAATATAATTTAGAAGATGCTGACTGATAGCCTTTTTCATAACTTTCGATATAACTGAAAACAGTGCGGATGGTGGGTAGTTGTTTAGCAAGGTCCTCAGCAGGAAGGAAATGTTCCCTTTCGGAGGATAGGTTGAAAAGTCCACAGAAAACTGGTGTTACTACGCTCGCACATTTTTTGAATACTATGGCAGGTATTTCGTCAGCAATAGATTGTGTGCCTTCTTGGTTTAGTCAATAATTTCTTTGCATCATGTTAGGATATTGTAGCAGATATATTCCTAACGATTAATTTCGCTTTAAACAACATAAATTGCTGCATTACACTTTTCGGTTTGTCGTTTAAGAGTTGTCCTATCGAATTAAGGAGGATTCAAAAATGAAAGGACTCCTACAAGAGATATCACTAGGCTGAGTGGTTAAACGAAAAACATAATAAACAGGTTAGAGTTTCTTGATGTTCAATTCTAAATTAATGTTAACTCTTGAATATTTATATTTTTCAACTCTATTTGTTGCCCGTTGATAGTTAGTTGTGGATTATCAGTAGCTTGTTTTGAGATTATCATAGATTTAGTTTTATCCGTGTTAATGTCTAGTTCCATTTGCGTACATTCGTTGAATACAGAATTTACTAGTGGTTGTAAATCTTCCATATTTTCTACCAGAATTACGGTGTCGTCAAGATATCCCACGTTATTTACGATCTCGCCACCAATCCTCACCTCCTCTGTTGTCACCCCCAGAGCTTTTCTGAATATAGCTCGAGAATATAGGCTGGAAAGCACGCATCCCGATCTAACTCACCGTGCAATAGATACATTATTCGTTTCTACGTCATTCACCCTAACCACTGTTGACTTATTCCAGTATAACTTTTTAATAATTTCGATGTTTTTATTATCCACATTTAGATTTCTTAGTTTTTCTATTAATATGGAATCCTTGTAGTGCAGAGGAAGGCTGGATACCAGAATGTCTATTTCTAGCAGCCAAGAATATTTCAGACCGCTGAAGTTTTTGAAGATTGGCTTCAAAATAAATTAATGCCGAATATATCACCGAATAGCTGTATTGGGATGGATAAGGTACCAAGTTCCACCAGTAGAAAAGGGAAAATACAAGCCTTTTTGTGCGAACGTGACATATATTTCCAGTTACACAGTTAAACAATTGTTAAAAATTTTAAAAAGTTACAATTTTTCAGAGGAATATGTTTGTGATAAAATTGCAAAGAAGCAGGACACGAAATAATTCGGCTTCCACCATATTATTGTATCTTTAATGCGATCGAGTTGATATGGCATAAAATAAAGTCTAATATCGTAACTGTATCCATATTGAAAACTCATCTATAATATATATAAAATGCAACGTCTCTCTGTCTGTCTGTCTGTCCGTTAGTGCGCCTATCACTGGAGAACCACTTATCCGATTTACGTACTTTTTTTTAAAAAACATACATATGTTCTCTGGCCAGGTTATAAGCTATATTTTATTACGATAGGTAGCATAAGGAATGAGCAGTGACGTAAAATAGTGAATGATGTCGGAAATAAGTTTGCCGCTAGCGCGTGCCCTGGCAATACACAGCCTAAACCATTAAATATGGAACAATATCTAATCTATAATCTATAATATATATAAAATGCAATGTCTCTCTGTCTGTCTGTCTGTCCATTAGTGCGTTTATCACGCGAGAACCATTTATCCGATTTACCTGTCTTTTTTTAAATTCATACATATATTCTTTGGCCAGGTTATATAATAAAAATAATAATAATAATCTATATCTATAATATATATAAAATGCAACGTTTGTGTTTCTGTCTGTCTGTCCGTTAATGCGCTTATCCCTCGAGAACCACTTATCCGATTTACGTGATTTTTTAAATTCATACATATGTTCTCTGACCAGGTTATAGGTATATATTTTATTACATCTATAATATATATAAAATGCAACGTATCTCTGTTTGTCTGTCTGTCCGTTAGTGCGCTTATCACTGGAGAATCACTTATCCGATTTTCGAACTTTTTTTTTTTAAAACATACATATGTTCTCCGGCCAGGTTATAGGCTATATTTTATTACGATAGGTAGCATAAGGAATGAGCAGTGACAATAATAGTAAATGAAGTCGGACAAAGTTTGCCGCTAGCGCGTTCTCTTGCAATACACAGTCCAAACCATTAAATATGGAACAATATTATGTAGCAGAGAATATCTATAATATATATAAAATGCAATGTCTCTCTGTCCGTCTGTCTGTCTGTCTGCCTGTCCGTCCGTTAGTGCGCTTATCACTGGAGAACCACTTATCCGATTTACGTATTTTTATAAATTTATACATATGTTATATATAATTCGATATAAGCCTAGATAATGGGAGATAAGGTGAGATAATGGGAGATAAGGAGAAATAATGGGAGATAAGTTGAGATAAGACTCGATAATGGGAGATAAGGTGAGATAACGGGAGATAAGTATAAATAATGGGAGATAAGAAGAAATAATGGGAGATAAGCAGAGATAAGTCTAGAAAATGGGAGTTATGGTGAGATAATGGGAGATAAGGAGAAATAATGGGAGATAAGTCAAGATAAGCCTAGATAATGGGAAATAAGGTGAGATAATGGGAGATAAGGAGAAATAATGGGAGATAAGGAGAAATAATGGGAGATAAGGAGAATAATGGGAGATGAGCAGAGATAAGCCTAGATAATGGAAATTATGTAGAGATAATGGGAGATAAGGAGAAATATTGGGAGAAAAGGGGAAATAATGGGAGATATTTTATTACGTTGGATAACATAAGGAATAAGCAGTGACGATAGTAGTGAATCAAGTCTACGCGAGCGGAGCCGCGGGCCGGCTAGTATAGATATATGTAAATAAATATAAATAGTTTAGAACCTGTAAAAAACTTATTATTGATTTGCAAGATAGTAACGATAGCGAAATTGAACTAGATATTAATTAATAACTAAAATTGTAACAAATGTACGCTAGGACACTGTACACTGTTTTAAAATATTTGTGTAATTACTATATTGTGTATTATTCAGTACATAAAACATTAAAATTCAACTAACTGTCTTATCACCATAAAATTTGAAACCCAACAATTATACAATCAGGTATAGTGCGGCCCTGCACGATGCCTTGTCATTAAAAAGCCATAAATTCCTACGTTACTTTCGAATCTTGTTGAATTTTGTATGGGTATAGGTAGCTAAGTCACTTTCTTAGATCGTGAAAAATACTACACACTAGGTCGGCTTTTAATATTAGGTTTAGTCAACTATCGTTGCTGACGATACGAACATGGTTAGCGCAACGTACGTCGAGAGCATAAATAAATTATTTAGTGTAGTCCCATCTTGGGTTGAATTATTGTTAGGTGAAATTGGGACGTAATACCAACACTCCCGTCTCTTCGTTATGAGATCAAATTGGAAATTGGACCGCTAGCAACGGCCAATCCGGAGAGATTTTAAAAGCAGTGTGTTATAAACATATAATCACCCGGTATATATAATTTAATAAATACTCGATATTGTGAAACTGCAATAAACAAATAACGCTTAACAAAAGGTATCGAATCTAACAACTTAGTTCTTGGAAGCCATAACAATATGTTTTAAATAAGTTTATAGCGCTTTACCTATTTGTTGCGAACGCGTTTTTATACTACTTTTAGATTATTTAAATTATTAACTAGATAAGTAAAATACCTTTAGTTGGAATATACGGTTAATAGTCGTTAGATCACATTATTTGATATCTTTGTTGGAATAACTATTATAGATTTGCCGAATATTAATTCCTATTATAAATATCGAGCAAACAAACTAGAAAATCAGCTTATTTATTTATTTAAACATTCAGGATGCGAACAGACCATATGTTCCAAAGTATCACATCCATTATTTTATCATCATTAGTCTATTCCATTCATAGTCGGATGTAAGCCTCCCCAAGTTGTCTCCAATGAATTTTGTTGTTTGCTTTTTGCTCCAATCGTGTTCTGCTAATCTTTTTATGTCGTCCGTCCTTCTTGTCTGTGGTCTATCTCTGCATCTTTTGTGTTCTCTAGGCCTCCATTCCACTATACGGCGTGTCCATATATTATCATTTATCCTTGCAACATGCCCCGCCCACCTCCAACTTCGTTGTATTACATCTGTCACTTTTAAAAAAAGTTCCACTTTGGGAACAAATTCTCCAAAAAACCAGTCTTTAAATAGAGTCGCGTTTATCCATGCATTGTTTTGATTTTTATACAAAACAGGAAAAGCCTCGCAACGAATATTCTTAAAGGTTTGTGGATTTGCTGACTTACCAATACATAATAATGGGAGTTTGTGTCTTCCAGAAGCTTTACTGCATGCAAGAACAGTAATACGTTCTCTGCTACATTTGTAACTAGGTGCTCCAGCTTCCGTTTTTGAAGCTAAGGTATTCGACGGCAACACTTTGTAGTTCAAGCCTGTTTCATCACAATTATAGATTTGGTCTGGTTGTAAACCATCTTCTTTCATAAGCTGCTCAAAATTCTCTGCAAATTTTTTTGCAGCAGATACATCAGCCGACAATCTTTCTCCACAAACTTTCAGTTGACCTACACCATGTTTTTTTTTCCACCTATCTAGTCATCCATCACTTGCAGAAAAATTTACAGGCGCTTCAATAACCAGCAACTCTTCGCTTAAACTCACTGCCTTATGTTTTAAAATTGTTCCTGAAATTGGTATTCCACGTTCTCGATTCTGTGTAAACCATAAAAATAAAGAATTATCCACTTTGTGGTATGCACCGCTTTTCATACTTTTTCCTGCCTGTGTCACTACACCAATTTTTCAAGTTTTTCGCGATTTTTTCTCCTTTTTTTTTCGGGGAGTCACCGACGCGTTAAGGAAACCACTCATCGTCTGTTTCGAATAATCGGGATTTTTTCGTTTAATGGGAATACAATTTGCTTTTTAACAGTTCGGATAAGCCGAATTTCAGGTAATCGCAATTTGGATAATCGCGATTCGGATAATCGGGATTGTACTGTATATATAAATATATATATATATATATATATATATATATATATATATATATATATATATATATATACATATATATATATATATATATATATATATATATATATATATATATATATATATACGAGGTATATCCACAAAGTAAGTTCCGTTTGGTTATATAAAAAAAACGTGTACAGATACAGAAAAAATATTTATTGTACAAAAATCTACAACTGTTAAACTAATTTTCTACATAGCTTCCGAAATTTTGTAGGCACTTGTCATAGCGTGGCACAAGTTTTTGTATGCCTTCTTCATAGTAGGTTGCCGCCTGTGTTTTTAACCATGTGGTAACATGTTCTTTCAGCTCGTCATCATCGTTGAAGTGTCGACCACCAAGGAAAGATTTTAGGTGTAAGAAGAGATGAAAGTCGCTAGGAGCGAGGTCCGGGCTGTACGGAGGATGATTAAACACGTCCCAGTCAAATTCCTAAATTAAGCCTAAGCAAATCTTGACACCTCGAAAACTCATGTGCACCGTTTTTTGGGACAGAAAAGGCATTTTGCTGACTGATTTCTTACCACGAGGCCAAACAATCAATGCACATGTTTACTGCGAGACCATTAAGAAATTGCGCCGCGCAATACAGAACAAGCGCCGAGGATTACTGTCGAAAGGTGTTGTTTTTTTTTCCACGATAATGCCCGACCTCCTACAGGAATTCGACTGGGACGTGTTTGATAATCCTCCGTACAGTCCGGACCTCGCTCCTAGCGACTTTCATCTCTTCTTACACCTAAAATCTTTCCTTGGTGGTCGACACTTCAACGATGAGAACGAGCTGAAAGAACATGTTACCACATGGTTGAAAACACAGGCGGCAACCTTCTATGAAGAAGGCATGCAAAAACGCTATGAGAAGTGCCTACAAAATTTCGGAAGCTATGTAGAAAATTAGTTTAACAGTTGTAGATTTTTGTACAATAAATATTTTTTCTGTATCTGTACACGTTTTTTTTATATATAACCAAACGGAACTTACTTTGTGGATATACCTCGTATATATATAATATATATATATATATATATATATATATATATATATATATATATATATATATGTATATATATACAGTAATACCCCGCTTTACGCGAGGGATACGTTCCGAAAAAAATCGCGTTAACTGAAATTCGCGTATATCGAGGTTTATGATTAAACATAGTCAAAATTTAATACAAAAAAATACAAATCATTTTAATCAATCACTTTAATTCTAAGAACACTTTATGCAATACATACTCTTATTTTTTTACGGAAAAATACATCTATTGTCTTTTGGGTAACGTTTTGTTTACGTTCTTGTAAAATACGTTCATAACACCCAACACTGTTTTTAATTGTTTGACACACGGTCAAGACACGGTCATCATTATTGTCTATACTCTGCAATATGTCCAAACCTGAATAAATTTTTGAAAGTGCATTTTGTATTTCCCCTGAAGATAAAACTTTCTCTTCTACTTGTTCTTCCTCATCGTAGATAGGATTATTCTGTAACTCGATCAGATCTTCATTGCTAATAGGATCGTCGTGCGTTGCTACAAGTTCTACGAGATCTTCTACCGTGACATCTTCAAGTTCAGACCCCTCAATCATTGCAGCAATGTCTTCAAGCACTTGTCTCTGCATCTGGACAATTCTTCTAGGTGCTTCCACTACATCTGGCCAAAGATTACGCCACACCCCATTCATACAACTCATTTTTAACTTCCTTCCAAGCCTCTTCTATGTTGTGAATAGACTTCATAATGTTGTATGACTTCCACCACTCTCGCATAGACTGTCTTCCTTCCCCGTCAGTTTCATGAATTAGTTGGCTAAAAGTGCGGCGATGGTAATAAGCTTTGAAGTTTGCTATTGCTCCCTGGTCCATAGGTTGTAATATTGACGTAGTGTTTGGTGGAAGGAACTTTACGTACACTTTTAAGTCTCTGGGCGTATCAAGTGAGGTTGGATGTCCTGGGGCATTGTCTAAGAGTAATATAACTTTAGGTTCAAGCCCATTTCTGTCACAGTATGATTTGACTGATGGGCAAAAACTATTAGAATACCATTCTTGAAAAATTTCCCGTGTAACCCACGCCTTTCTGTTTGATCGCCACACAACTGGTAGACTTGTCTTGTCTGTGCCTCGCATTGCACGGGGTGTTTCTGAATGGTACACTAGTAAAGGTTTCAGTTTGAAATCACCAGTGGCATTACCACCCAGCAGAAGTGTTAGTCGATCTTTCGCAGCTTTGAAACCACTGGCTTGACGTTCTTCCTTAGAAATGAATGTTCGAGATGGCATTTTTTTCCAGTAAAGTGCGGTCTCATCAACATTGAAGATGAGACAAGCAGGAATTTTCTCTCGTCTAACGAAGTCTTGAAACTTGTCTGGAAACTCAGCTGCAGCTTGAATGTCCGCGCTGGCCGCCTCGCCTGTTATGTGGATATTGTGAAGATTAGAACGCTGCTTGAACCGATGGAACCAGCCTCTGCTGGCAGCAAAAGTCGGAGTGGCACTCCCTTCTCCTTCTTTTGTTTTCAGCATCTCATACAAAGATTTTGCTTTTGTGCATCTGAGATCTTGACTTAGTGGTGTGTTCTTCTTATTCAAATCTTCGATCCAGACTGACAGTAATTTCTCCATTCTTTCTAAGATAGATGATCTCGAACGAGAAAGTTTTGTTGCACTTATAGGTGTTGAACCTTCGCTGGAGATTTTTAATTTTTTCCCGATTTTTTATAAATCGTTCTCACAGTCGATTCTGAGAGTCCAAAATCTCTCCCAACAATTGTTGCTTTGCCTCCATTTTCCATTCTTCTTAACACTTTCATCTTCAATTCCAAAGTGACGCTTTTACGCTCTTTTTTCTTTACAGGCGGCATTTTTAACGTAGGGTTAAATTATGTATGTATGTATCTCCAATAAATATTAAAACAAAACTGCCAGCCGACCGAACTAACATTACGGAACAAATGAACACACGAAACGAACGAGGAAATCCCCATAGAACAAAGTCGAAGGACAGGGAATTCCCAATTCTTCAAAGAGAATATTCAGAGAAAGCGGGGATCCCCCCGCGACCATAGAGAAGTTAATGACTACATGAGCGCGAAATTTGAAATTCGCGTTATAGTGAAACCGCGCATAACGGGGTCGCGCTAAGCGGGGTATTACTGTATATATATATATATATATATATATATATATATATATATATATATATATATATATATATATATATTAACGTTCGCTGATTTTCAGTCTAAGATTGAAAATCATCACAGCCACTCTCACTCTATCTTCGGCTCGTGTAAATCACTCAACACTTGTTCCAGTTACTCAGGCTACGGAGCCAGAATATTCTTCGTTTTCTCACGTTTCTCCTTTTCTTGACTTTGCCCTGCATAATGCTTCTCAATAGCGAATACTTTTGCCCCTCATCACTTGTCTCAAGTATTCAAGCTTCCTCTTCTTTATAGTGTCCATTAGCTCTGGATTTTTGTGCAGTCGTTGGAAAATCTCGTTATTGGTCACCCTATCTCTCCATGATACGTTCAACGAATGCACCACGTTTCAAGAGCTTCAATATTTTTAATGTTATTCTGTTTCTGCGTCCACGCTTCCACGCTGTAAACTAGTGTTGAGAAAACATAACAGCGCAACATACGTAAATGGAATAGCAAATTTAGTTCTTGGTTAGAGAAGCGCATCTTTGTATTCTTCTCCGACAGCCGGCGTTTTTTTCTAGCTTTACAGCCTTTTAACTCAGCATTTTGAGGCGTTATCCTCATTGTTGGAACTGAAATAGCGCAAAAGACGTCTTTTCGCGATTTTTCAGAAAAGCATCTATTAAATGCTGGCCTTCTCTCGCATTTGTAAAGCATTTTTGACCACTAGTATTTAAGTTTTCGTTCGTTTTTGCCTTTTTAAAACGGTTTATAATATATCTCATCCTACTATATAAAGAGTAATTGTCTCATTACTTTATTTGATGTGCCAATTCAATGAAATAACTTTCCTTTCGTCAACGTTTCAACCACTATATCTGGAAATCCTCAGGGTTCTAGCGGACCATAGTCGCGTGTTATTCTTGAGGAGGTGTATAGTATTTTGAAATTTTGTATTATTACCTCTGAAAAGTGAAGATTCTTAAAGGAATTTATTGTATTTTCTTCTCTGTGTATGATAAATTTGCAAAAAAAAAACTGACCCCGGGAACTATAATGCTAACCAAATAAATAGGTCGAAACTTTGCTGAAAGGAATCTAGATTTTTCTCCCTCCAAGAATGTTATTGCTCTTTTGCTGAAATAATACAAATTAAGTTTGAAAACCTCGTGGTTCTGACATGAAGTTTTTTTTTAAATGAACGGTGAAATTTGAGACACAGTTATAAAGCACATTAACAACTTTTTTTAACAAATTAGTACCTAACACATCAACATAAATTATAATAATTTCAAGTACTGTACATTAACCGCCATAAGCATAATCATAACCACAAAGACTAGACATACACTTGTATTTAACATTATAATACGATTAGTTGCGATTCATAATTTTTTTACAGCTCAATCAAAATCCGACGCCTATAATAATTGCACAAACCCACAGAATTTGCAGGAGGGAGACGGGTATAAGTGTAAAAGCGTCATCAACAAATAATAAAGACCATACACTATATGAATGTACAATAGTTAATTATCTTTTTTTTATTTCCCTTATTAAAGTGAAAGAATCCTTTTCCGGGATTTTTGTATTTCTCTATATTTCAAAGTCATCATCATGAAAAACATAGTTTCCCATTTCCATCGGTCTACCTATATATCGGTCTGTTGGCGCGATAACTTTCGAGTGAAATCAAATATCGACATTATATTTGTTACACATAATATAATACTTAAGGTAGAAAAGAAATATCTACTTTTTGGATTTTGGCGGGAGTTGATAAATTTTCTATAGAATTAAGTTATTCTTTTTCAGGTAATACTAATTTTATCATTCATCAGGTTACATGTATATATATATATATATATATATATATATATATATATATATATATATATATATATATATATATATATAATACATTAAAATTCCTGCTTTCAATCCATTCGTCTAACAATGAATTTGCACGACGTTTCGCCCAAATCTCATTTGGCATTTTCAAGTGCTCCTGCTACTCGACACTGTAATCTTGCTGCTACTGCCGCTGGAAGCTAACTGAGAAACCGAATTGCGGTCGCCATTTTTTATAGGTCGGAGTGTACGCAGATTGTAAATAGATGCCGACCTATAAAAGACGGCGACCGCACTTCGGTTTCTCAATTAACTTCGAGCGGCAGTAGCAGCAAAATCACAGTGTCGAGTAGCAGCAGCAGCAGGAGCACTTGGAAATACCAAATGAGAGTTTGGCGAAACGTCGTGCAAATTCATTGTAAGACCAACGGATTGCAGCCCGGAATTTTAATGTATTACATTCCACCATCAGTGAAAACCTTTATTGTAATATATATATATATATATATATATATATATATATATATATATATATATATATATATATATTTATATATATATATATATATATATATATATATATATATATATATATATATATATAGGCCATTCCCTACGAAAACGCAAATGGCTATCGTCAGAACTGATTAAATGATTTCGGAAAGTATAAGTAGGGGTCTTTGAGGTTGCTGGATACGATCTTGACACAAAAAAACTATTTTAGTAATTGCCAGCTGTCAAACGAGCTGTCGATTTACTCAAAATGCCATTTAATCATTATTTTATCACATTAAAACTCTATTCAAACTAACTTTTATAAATCAAATGCAAATATTTACAGTTTACAGACAAAATAACCGATCATAGATCAGAATATTGTAATTTTGCAAAAAATCGTTCCGGATGAGGCCAAGTTGTAGTAGGCACAACGTCTAAAAATAAGTTTTTTTTTAAAAAATTTGGTAATACCGTTATGGTCCAAAGACACTTAATTAAACATCATTTTTATATAAAGATATTTAGAAAAGATGACGCATGAAAATGCAAAAAAACCTGCCCAAAATTCTTTCTATAAAGTATATATGTATGTATGTATGTATGTGTATATATATATATATATATATATAATATATATATATATATATATATATATATATATATTATATAGATTTGTACCTAAATCCTGCAGTTTTTTTTATCCCGCATAAGTTTCTTGAAAGAGTAAGGTTACGTTGAAAAGAAAAAATATTTTTTCCTTTCAGTCAAACATTAAAAATTAAACACACATCTTGTCAAACGGGAAAACTCGTAATTAAAAAAAAAGTTTTAAGTTGAAATTAGGCTGATAATTTGAATTTTTTCAGAAATAAAAATGAATGTTTTTTTCACCAATGTCTAAATATGACTGAAAAATTATATATCTATATATATATATATATATATATATATATATATATATATATATATATATATATATATATATATATATATATGTTATATATAATGTTGTTCGAAAGTTACCGTACCAACAGGTACACATAGCGACGGAAATGAGTAACTGTATTTTTCGTGATTTAGGAAAGCTACAATGTGCAACGTCAAGAAACGCAAAAAATCTCGTAGGGTGTTTTTTTCGGGAATACTATACTTCTTTAGCAAGAAAAGTAAAAATGAAAGTTTGTTAAAAATTGCTCTACCAAGGCTCGAAAAATCACATAGGACCTGTTTTCGGTTTAGGTGATTTTTAAGCTTTTTATTTTTTCGGTTTCTTGATCTTTCTCTATACGTGTGTAGAAGAACTTACTACAATGGAATGAAACTTACTAACATGGATATAATCTTGAAAAATCTTGTACATTGGTTTTTGATTTTGAGCAAAGAATATTTTTAGTCAAATATATAAGGAATGTATAGAGTTTGAGAACTTAGAAGAAAACCAATTTTATCGTGTTTTCTAACTATTTTTTAATAATATAGAAGCAAAATCAGCTGCCCACACTTGCACATTTTTTAAAAATAAATTTTATGTAAAAAAAGTATGAATAACGTTATATCTATCTTTATAATACATAATACTCAAATCCGTATTAATTTTCATTTAACACTAGTTAACTGAAACATTTTGTTTTTCACATTTTTAATTTCAGATCCTTATCAGCGACATCGAAAAGCCCTATAGTCGAAATTTCATGAAAATATGACAAAAATTATCATTTTTGTCCGCATATCGGATCCGCTATTTTGTTTTTCACATTTTTAATTTCAGATTCTTCACCAGGAACCTCGAAGAGCCCTATAGTCGAAATTTCATGAAAATATGACAACTCTTATCAATTTTGTCCGCCATATTGGAGCCGCCATTTAGTTATTTACATTTTTTATGTCCGATTCTTAATCAGCGACCTCAAAAAAACCAGATATGCAAATTTTCATATAATTCGAATAACACACATATTTTGGCCACCTTTTCGGGTTTTGGTCCCAATGTGCGTTGTTACAGAAAAAGGACGAATAGTAAAAGGTTTTCTTTCCTGAATCCTTTTCCTTGTATGTGTCTTTAAAGTTTACCGTTTGTTTTTTTATTTCAGCGAATTGACCGGAAATTTTGCAATTTAGAATACGGCACTAAACTTATTTATAGAAGACCCTGTAATTTTTTTAGGAAATTAAAAAAAGGCGAACCTGCGATGAATTCTATTTTTTTCTAAAGTGTATTTGTTTGGAGTTGATAGCAGAATTCTCTCACTGTAGATGCAAATACATGGTGGGAGGCGCCCAAAAAAAAAAAGAAATTTCTTATGCATTTTACTGGATTTTGCTACCTGTTTTGATTTTTTTTTAAGGGTTCACCCTATTTTAGACAGAAATGCTCTGCTATAAAATGCTCTGCTATACAATAGAGTCATAAAATATAAATGAGGGTTCATTGGTAGCATAGCCGTCCGAGGGTAAACTGCTTTTAGTGTTTAATAAATAAAAAAAAGTTATAGAAACATAAGATTGATTACCAAAAAGTTTTTAATCTGTAGATCTATGTATATATATATATATATATATATACATATATATATATATATATATATATATATATATATATATATATATATATATATATATATATATATATATATATATATATATATATATATATATATATATATATATATATATATATATATATATATATATATATATAAAATTTTCTGATTGCTCGTAGATGTTCTCTTCTCCAACAAATTATTTCTGTTTTATCGATAAGAACAGATTTTCTATTGCGTTTTTCCCGACGAAAATTCAGGTTATGAAGGAATTTCCATAATTTCCGTTTTTTAAAATCTGGTACGTCCTGGTCTTCTCTGATTTCTTACAAAACTTTATGTAGTTCTTTCTTAATAAAAAAATGATGTACTTTTCTTCTTATTGCGTTTTTAAAGTCATCATCGACCTCTAAGGGCGCCTTTCCTTTGTGATTCTGAGCTTCGTTGCAAAGACCGCGTTTTATTTCATTTAGAAATCTATAAATAGTTGCTGATCCAATTCCCGTCATATTGGCACAGATTTCCACAATTTCACAGACTTGGCTTGTTGGCTGTTGTTGCACTAGAGCATCGTGGACGTTAAGTATCATTGTTCTTTCTCGCAAGGAAAATGCAGATTTACAGACTCTGCGAAGTTTGACTTCGAATTGGGTTGATTTATATAGCTTATTGTAAAGTTTAGAAGGTATGTACTAAAATATTTTTTAGAAAACGGTCGCACTGTTGTACAGAGAGATAGAAAATAAAGGTGATTAAAACTAAAAATGCAAATAATTGGTAGAGAATTTTTGGACGCTTATGGTTTATGACATTTTAATGTTTATAACCCATGTTGTATGCTATCAGCTTCAAACAAACAGACTTTAACTCAATAATTATCAAAATAAAATATACGGGGTGTAGTCTCAAAGTTCCCGCCATATAGAAGGCAAGCGAAATAGGATGGACTCACGCTGATAGGTGGCCGTGTGCGTGATAAGTTCCAACTTGCTAGCTACAGTTTGCGACTGTATTATGACAATATACGACCGGTACATTCGAGTACAGGCAGACTCCTTCAATGGTGACGTGAGTCTCGAAGCCTAAAGG
Organism: Pachyrhynchus sulphureomaculatus; assembly: GCA_019049505.1. Taxonomy (NCBI): domain Eukaryota; kingdom Metazoa; phylum Arthropoda; class Insecta; order Coleoptera; family Curculionidae; genus Pachyrhynchus; species Pachyrhynchus sulphureomaculatus. The sequence continues at coordinate 1,759,193 of CM032448.1, forward strand.
CAACTAATTCAGATTTTATAGTGTTAGATCGCATCAAGTACAGTTACGTGTATCGTCGCTAGTTTGTACTTTACGCTATATTAGCAAATTTGACGGAAAATTTACTACCAAGTGCTACTAAAATTTTACAACCCGAAAGCCGGATTGTAAATTTAAATCCTTAGGCAAAGTTAGTGAGAAAATTCACTTTGTGTGTGTTTGTACTTTTTATTGAATCATAAATTTCCATAATGAAAAAATACACTTTACGAGTTTTAGATTAGGTTGTATAAATTGCGAGGAGGAAAACGATACAATCTTCATTGTCGCAGGCATCTACAGAGTGTATCTACAAATAAGTAATTAATTGTGTAGTTAATAATTCAGAAACTCTTTTTTAGTATCCAATTAATTCTTTGCTTCGTTTCAGGAATGTTGCAGGCTTTATGTTGGCTACAATGGCTACTGTCACTTCTGGAATACTATCGCCGAATTACGTCCTGAGTACAGGTAATTAATAAATCCTCCGTTTACCATTTAGTTTTAGCCATATCGTTTCAGGGAAAAGGGTAACCGGGCTGGAAAACAATAAATTATGTATAGCTTTAGTAGTATTATAAGCATTTTTTTTTTTTTTTATTTGCAACAAAACAAATATATTAATTTTTTCATTATTTACGTCATCGCTGACGTTATTTCACAATATAAGGAGTTTAAATAGTTTCTGTCTGAAGATTTCCACCTCTTGCTTCTCTTTTCCCAATGGGATCTTGTGTCCTATATATATGTAAGAAGGCACGTTTTCGAGCAATTGGTTGGCAACAGCCACATCTATGTCTCGGAGACTCATTATTTTGGTTTTATTTGCTTCTAGTCCCACCTTTAAGGAAGCCCTATGAAGTTCTTGCCACATAATTTGAAGTTCCTCTGCTGTCTCGCTAATAATAACACTGTCATCTATGAACCTTAAGTGGTTGAATCATACGCCATCTATGTTAATTCCTTTGTCATGCTAGTTCAGATTTTTAAACACATCTTCAAGCGCTCAGGTAAACAGTTTATTTTTTTTTTATTTTTTTTTTATGGGTCTAGCACACGTGCTACAGGGAAGTCCCTAAAGCGCTACAGGAGCGACACGTGTGCGATGAAAGCGATTCACGTTGTTCTTGAATCGCTGTAGATTGTACTCGATGGGAAACACAGTCCTGGGTAAACCATTCCAAAGGTATGATGTTCTCCCATATAAGAGACTGCTTGAAAAGCGTTGTACGAGGAGTAACAAGCTGAACCTCATACGGATGTGAAGCATTAGCGCAACGTGTACTTCTAATATGCACCGCTCTGGGAGGAATTAAACGGGCCACATCTTTCGAACACTTTCCATGAAAGTACTTGTAGAATAGGCTCAAGTCGCCAACCGTTCTTCGATGCTCCAGCGAATCAAGGCCGTCGGTCAGTTCCGGGTGTCCAATCAGACGAACAGCTCTTCTCTGAATAAAATCCAACAAATGCAGTGTATGTTTGGGAGCGGAACTCCAAACATGGGAGCAGTATTCCATAGTTGGTCGAATTTGAGCTTTGTAAAGAATTAACAGTTGTTGTGGAGTGTAAAGCTTTCTGGTTCGAAACAATATTCCCAACTTTTGAGAAGCTCTTCTTGCTATGCCTGCAACATGTTCATGCCAGGACATATTTGCTCCCAAATTAACGCCTAACAGATTGAGCGACGATGTTAGAGGGATGGAGTGCCCCGACATAACTATGTCGGGTTCTGCAACGTTAACTTTTTTAGAAAAAACTGCTGCCTGGGTTTTTGTAGCGTTAAATTCCACTTGGTTACTGTCACCCCCAAGATAGAATTTCTTCCAGGTCTTTGTTAAGTTGAATGACCCCCTGCTGTCTGCGGATATTCGTCTGAGTAGTCGATGTCCGAGCGTTCAAAGTGAATGAAGAGATAAGTGTACTGTCATCTGCAAAGCTGTAGATTGGATTCTCGGTCTTTTCCAGCAGATCGTTAATATAAATGAGGAAGAGAGTAGGAGACAGTATGGAACCTTGGGGCACACCGGCGTTGATAGTGAAGGTGTTAGAAAGAAATCCGTCAACTGCCACTCGTAAAGAACGCTCTCTGAGGAAACATGAGAGCCACAAACAGAACTTTTCAGACATACCATAAGAACGTAGCTTAGCCAACAGCCCATCGCGCCAAACACGGTCAAATGCCTTGGATATGTCAAGAGCAACCGCTCGAGATTCTCCAAAGTGTTCAATTGCGTTGTTCCAAACATGTGTTACATAAGTCAGAAGATCTCCTGTTGACCTATTTTTACGAAAGCCATATTGGTGATCACTAATAATGTTGAATCCTTCAAGATATTTTAGAAGATGCTGATTGATAGCCTTTTCCATGACTTTCGATATTATTGAGAGTAATGCGATTGGTCGGTAGTTATTTGGCAAGGTCTTCTTGCCTTTTTTAGGTATCGGCTGAACTGTGGCACATTTCCAGCAGGAAGGAAATATTCCCTTTCTGTAGGATAGGTTGAAAAGTCTACAGAAAACTGGTGTTAGTTCCCTCGCACAGTTCTTGAGAACTATGGCAGGTATCCCGTCAGCGCCTGAAGCCTTTTTGGTGTCTAGCTTCATCAAAATACGTTTTATGATACGCTGTCTGAAGACAATATCGGGCATCCTTGACTGCACTATGGGAATAGTAGGTGGTGTTTTTCCTTGGAAATCGACAGTAGAATGTGAAGCAAAGAGTTCAGCCAACAAGTTCGCTTTTTCAACAGGTGTCGTTGCAATAGAATTATCTGGCCGTGTGAGTGGTGGTATGGTGGATTTGGTGAAATTTTGACTAACTGCCTTAGCGACTGACCAAAAGGACCTAGAATTGCCGGGACAAGCGAGAAGTTTGTTTCTAATCCGTTGATTGTGTACCTCCTTGGTTTCGTCGATAATTTCTTTGCATCTGTTCCTGGCACGAACAAAGATGTTACGATTTATGGTGTTAGGATCTTCACGCCACTGTCGGTATGCAAGATGTTTAGAAGCAACAGCTTCTTTGCATTTTAGGTCAAACCAAGGCTTGCCTTTGGAAGGGCATTTCTTCGAAAAAGGGATGTAAGCATCCATACCGGCCAAAATAACATCGGAAACCTCCCTGGCGCAGTCAGATGGGTCGTCGGATCGAAAACAAACATCCAACCAAGGGAAAGTTCGAAAATATTCCATGAGATCTTCCCATTTAGCAGATTTGTAGTGCCAAATCTTGCGCGGTTTGGGCGCCTCTCTGTCACTGATTGGTAGAATACTCGATGTCGAAAGTAGTTTATGGTCGGAAGAACCTAACGGCGGATTTACGCTGACGGTGTAAATCTCCGGATTGGTGGTTAAAAACAGATCAAGAAGACTGGCGAACTCTCCGTCTCGATCAGGGATCCGTGTTGGTTCATCAATAAGCTGAGTCAAGCCACAACTGATTGAAAATGATTCGGCTTCACGACCTTGTTCGTCGGTAGTATTTGAATATTTAAGCCAGTTGATGTTGTGGACATTAAAGTCGCCCAGGATGGCAATTTCGGCATTTGGATAGTTAATTTGTAAATGATCTATGGTGTCTGCAAGAGAAGCGAAAAGTGTTCTAAAGTTTGTATCACTTGGTGGTCGATAGAGGATACAGACGAACCTTGTGGTTGGTTGAGTCGTTATTTTTAACCACATAACATCAAAGTTTGGGGGCTCCAGAGCCTCTTCTCGTTGGCAAGAGAGGTCGCTTCTGACATAAAGACAGATTCCAAAGTTACGCCTAAATCGGGAATAGAAATCGTACCCAGGATAAAGATAGTTTACTGTGCTGGTCGATGAACTGACCTTAGTTTCACAGAGAGCGAGTACATGAGGTTTATTTGATTGCAGGTGTTGGTGCACTGAATTTATGTTCGAATTTAAACCTCGTATGTTGCAAAAATCCATTTTGAAATTCTGTTCTCTGCATGTCCACGCCCCTGAACCAGCCCCCACCCGGAGATCCGAACGGGGGGCTATTTTACCTCCGGAATTTTTTGTATCCAGGTGCCTCATCATGCTATTTGGTCCCACAGACCGGGACATCGGCACATCCACGAAACGTTAAGCAACTTCACGCAGCTTAAGCCGATGCGATGGTATCACACCGGGCGATGCTGGTGGGATCTGGGCATCTACCATCTAGAGTGTTCTTTAAGTCGCCTCCTACGACAGGCAGAACATACCGGGGGAGATATTCTATCCCGCCCCCCCACGGGGAAATTGTATTCTCCTTTCGATACGGATATTATCAATCCTTGTGTTCTCGTCAATTGTTATTTGCAGCGATGCATATAATATGTATATATATATATATATATATATATATATATATATATATATATATATATATATATATATATATAACTAGACATGATTGTCGGTATCAAATACCGACTGTTAAGCATGGTGGTGGTAGTATAATGCTTTGGGGTGCTTTTCGTAGCAAGGCGTCGGTTTAATATTAAAATTAAAGGTACTATGGACGCTATTATGTACAGATATATTCTATTAGAACACATGCTTCCTTATGGACGTCGAAATATACTACAAGGATGAATTTTTCAACAAGATAATCATCCGAAACATTGATTCAAGCTTTTGCAAGAATTTTTCAGAAAGAAAAATCCTCGAGTTTTAGAACGGTCAAGTCAATCCCCTTACTTGAACCCCGTAGAACATTTGTGGGAAGAATTGGAAATGAGAGTGGGAACTCAGAATTGTTCCAATAAAGGTACTCGCGAAGGGTTTGGCTACAAAGTATTGATAAGAATATATCTTTTGCTGCCACTTTTTTCTGAGTTATAGTGATTTTTGCTATGTTATGTACCTTTTTATTGTGAAATTTAAAGTTGGTCCAATACTTTAAACAGCCGAAAAATGTTATTTTTGTTACGAATGATTGCTATTTATATTAGAAGATGTCTTTAGACCATTGTTGCCCAGGCGTCGCTGGAGATCGTGACAGTATCCGCCTTCTAGAAGATGTTCTACCAGTGGAAACCAGCACCATTCGGGTGCCAGGGGACCACTCTAAAGGTGACGAAAGTCACCAAGCCAGAAAATACCTACATGAAAACTTTTAGAGCGCACCATATTTTAAATAGTGTACGTGATATCCTTGTCCGCGATCTATTTGTACGGTAGCTATTAATTAGCATAATATACATATACTCAATAAATAAGAGACATGAATATTTAGGTAAGAACTGTATGTTTCTAATTTTAATAAATTTTCTAGTTAAACATAATAAAAACTTGTTAAAAAGAAGGTGTTAAAATTGTTAAAAAGAAACAAACATAGCTTTCCGGAATGCGGGGTTTATTTAACGGTGAAAAGTATGCATTTTTGTTAAATCGTAAAATGTTAAGAGTACAACCGTCTAAGAGTCGTAAGTGTTGAGTAAATATTAAAATACGTTCTCGAGATATTGACAGAAAAAGTCGCATCTGAGGTGGAGATGTGTATGTACGCAGTCGATCATTATTAAAAATGCATGAGGAGGTATAATTACATTGTAAACTTACTTCTTGAATATTTTCTAAACAAGAAATACGTGTTTTTAGTTGTTATTTCTTGAAAATTACTCCATTTAATGGATTTTTACTTCCCTTACTACAGGGGAGTATTGTATTGTGTACTGTAAATCACCCTCAAAGGTTACGTTTAAAAGGTATATAGAAAACTATCGACTCATCAGTTTGCTGCCCACTTATATATAAGCTACCGACTAAAATAATAACAGAGTATCAAGCCAGTTAGATCAGTATCAGCCCTTCGAACAAGCGGGATTCTGGAAGGGTTATAGTAGCGTCGACCGTCTTCAGGTACTTCGTACTCTCATCGAGGAATGTATAGGATACAATATATCACTATTCGTGGCCTTCGTTAATTACCGTAAGGCTTTTGATTTCATAGAAACCTTGCAATTCTGAAAGCTACGGATAATACAAGAATAGACTCTAGATACTCATATATATATATATATATATATATATATATATATATATATATATATATATATATATATATATATATATATATATATATATATATATATATATTGTAACATTCATTTTTTCCTGGATTTTAAGACCATGCAATGTTACTGATTTTTCACTTCAAATTGTATTTATTTTTATTTTAAAACATCGACCGGTATATTAAACAAAAGTTTCAGGACATTCAGTATATACTGTGTGGTGCGGGTTGCTGATCGAACCTACCGCCAGGCCGCGATTGGCGAAATGTTTGACCCGGAGTTTTGATTGGAGCGTCCGGATATTACCGGCAAAAATCGCACGATTATTTAAGGGCCTGAGAAACTACCAGCAAGGCTTTTTTCGATCAAGCCGCAGACCAGGCAGTACCGTCTAGCCGAGAGGCTATTTTCCATCTAGCCGAAGTAGGCTAATTTTCTTCAGAAGCCGCTAAGTAAAAGTACCAGTTTCGACAATAAAAGCTGTAGTGAGCTTTCTAAGTGTTAAGAAAAAGAGTGAAATCGGGCGAAGTCCATCACAGCAGGACTGAAAAAACAGTAAGTCAACAAAACTCCCTCCAATAGACTTATTTAAGAGCAGTGCATTAACAGACAAAAAAGTGAAGTGTAAAACACGATGTCTCGCCTTCGGGGGTTGTAAAAGTTTAAAGTTTAAATGTAACAACTACTATTTAGGCTAGAACTTTTTGGTATAACTGTAAAGGTTAGAACTTTTTATTTTCATTTTAAAAATATGAATAAATTCTTTTTTTGTTGATTAAAGCTAGTGTCTCACTGAATAGTTATTTTTCTTTTCAGGATCAGTTGTGCTAGACTAATTTCTTTTTAGTAATATCCATAAAACACTTCAGTTTTTTCTCATTTTTCTTAGCTGAAGTTAAATCCTTTCTATTTTAAAATGAGTGGTGCCCAAAAAAAAAAAAGTCGTACAACTGAGGTTTCTTTAAAAATAGAATTAAATTCCAAAAAGACGTACAAAAATTATCTCTTACCCATATCTCTCCACCAAGGAAAACTGAGCTAGTATTTCTTTAATTTCTTTAGTTCTTTTAAAATCAGGTTTCACTCAATTCATTATCAGAAATTAAAGCGGGGCTGCAAGAAAATTGTGCTCAAGCTTGGGGCGTCCAGTATTTAAAAATGTTACAAAATGACGCAGTCTACATGGGGCGAAAAATAAAGCAAAATTAGCACACCTTACAAAATTGCGCTCAAGCGTGGGACAAACAACTTCTCACAGGGTACGGAAAAAGATGCCTCAAACTGGGGACAGTTTAGCATGTCATAAAAAGACGTCACAATATATATATATATATATATATATATACAGTCTCTGACCAAATTATTAGACGCACTGTATTTTTTTTAGTAATTTTATGTTTCTTAAGAGTTTTTATGCAATATATAATGGTATATTTAACTACAATATTATTGATTTTTATTTAAAAGAATTGTTGTAGACTACATATTTGTATTTATTTTTAACATATGGCAACACTGTGTTGACAAAGTGATACATGAACGTAAACAAATACAAACCTGTATCAGTCGCGATCGGAATCGAGTCAGGTACGGACGTGTTTCTGTGGCTTTATGGACTGTGATTGTTTGTTTAACAGTTTTATACTACTCAGTTTTTAGTTTATTTTGTATGCAGTGTTTTAAAAAAGTAATTGGACTATTTTCATTATGGGTAGAAAAGGCGATCTTTCACCACGTAAAAAAGCTGAAGTGAAGGCCCTTGTGATTGCGAAAACATTTACAAACCGAGAAATATCACAAAGATTGGAGGTTTCTGAAGCTAGTGTACGACGCATAAAAAAGAAAATTGAGTCAGGGAAGGAATTAAGCCCGAAAAGAAAAAGAAAAGATGCGGTAGAAAACCAATTTTCACTCCACGGTCAGAGAGATGTTTGAAGAAAATTTGTGTAGAAAACAGATTTGCTACCACAAAGGTAATAAAATCACAACTCCAGGATGCTAGCGTAAATGCTTCTGAGCGCACTGTTCGAAGAAAATTGAAAGAATTAGATTTTAAGGCCTGTCGCCCCGCCATGAAGCCCAAGTTAAAAGCTGCAATGAAAGCAAAGCGCCTGAAGTGACAAGAAGACAAAGATGTGGACTTCTGGAGATCGGTAAGATACAGCAATTTAATCAATAATTGATACATTATTATCATTTTCAGTTAAATAAAGCAAATAAACATGGAAGTTTATATATTTTTCCTATTTTTGACAGGTCTGCTTCAGTGACGAAAGCACATTCGAAATTTTGCAGAATAAAGCTCAGTATGTGCGTCGTCGTCATGGAGAGAAGTTTCATCCTGATTGTGTCGTCCCGACGGTTAAACATCCCACCAAAGTGATGATTTGGTCAGTCATCAGCGGCAAGGGCACTGGACGTCTGTACGTCGTCAAAGGAATAATGAGGCAAGATCAGTACAAAGAAGTATTACAAAATCGGTTGATTCCGCAGCTCAGAGAATGGTTTCCAAATGGGGAACCATTCACTTTCATGCAAGATGGAGCTCCCTGCCACACTGCTCGGTCTGTTAAAGCTTTTTTGGCAGAAAAAAATATCCCTCTGTTGGATTGGCCGGGTAATAGCCCTGATATGAACCCCATTGAAAATGTGTGGGAGCTGATAAAAAGAGAAGTGGCTAAAGATGTGATTACCAACAAAACCCAGCTCCTAGAAAAGATTATTCATGTGTGGAATCATCATCCTCAAATGCAGGAGACAGTACAATCTTGCATTGATAGCATGCCGCGCAGAATTAAAGCTTTGATAGCGGCTAAAGGTGGCTCAACTAAATATTGACTTTTACTAACATTAATTTCACTTTTCTTTAAAACTTAATAAACTTATGCTTTTCTAAATTAATGCTGTTTTATTTATGTCAAATAAATAGGTAATTGATTGGATAATATAAAAATAAAAAACAAATCAATTTAAAATAATAAAACGGTACAATATCACTCGGTAATTAATATTTTACATGAAATCTTGCAGTGCGTCTAATAATTTGGCCAGGGACTGTATATATATATATATATATATATATATATATATATATATATATATATATATATATATATATATATATATATATATATATAGGTTTTAACGGATAGTGGAATGTCTTCTTCTTCCTCATCATCCTTTAACTCGTCCAGTCCTGGATTTTTCATTTTGTCCTGTCTTTACCAGCTATGCTCTTGATATCATCTATCCATCTCAATTGGGGTCTACCTCTACTTCGCTTTGTCTCCCTAGGTCGCCACTGTATGATTTTCAGTGGCTAAATTCATTTTCAGATTTGCGTCGGTATTAAGCCCAAATCAGCACAATTTCTTAATATGCCACTCAAAATTCAAATCTACATATCATACCTTTTGGTCGTCAAACATATCCTCTTCCATCATTTCCAAACAAATTAACTTTGAGGTAGATCGCCAGCCGGAACCAGCACTTTTTTCGATTCTTCAACTGTCCAATTTTAGTATATATTTTTGCAAATTCTATTCTGGAGTTCTTATTTTTTTTACTGCTGAACGGGTTTTTTTACTCCAACACGTCCAACAAGTCACAAGGAACACAGCCCCGAAGCGTATGCAACACTCAAGTTCGATAACGTACTACACTCCTGGACAAAATTAACGCAACAATCTGAAAATTAATTTCTCTTTTTCTTATGTCAGTTTTAAATTTTATCGAGTATTGAATAGTAGGCTATGCATGTTTTGTTTCGTTGTTCATGACCGAAATCAAAACAATTCGTTTAGATTTACAGTTTTAAAGAATTTTTTAGTAGATAAACAATTTTCTGTAATAATGCGATATAGATTTTCTTTAAAAGTAAGCTTATAAATTGTTCCCTTTTTCAAAGTAATACGTTTTTGTGGTAGACTGTTTTATTTTTGACCCCAAAGAATTAAAAAAATGAATCGAACAAGGAATTTAACTGAACACGAGGTTTTATTGGACGAGGGATATTGTCAGTTATGTTACCAATTTGTTAGGCAAACATCGTTCCACAATAAGTCGTATGGTAAGACGCTTGAATGAAGTAGGAACTTATTCTAGAAGGCTAGGGCAAGGGCGAAAACGATGCACTAGCAACCTAGATGAACGTTTTATAAGACAATATGCTTTAAGAAACAGGACTGTCACTAGTTCTATAATAAGAAACGAACTCGAAGCTGTTCGCAATGTCACAATTTCTTTTAAAATAGTTAGAAGACGGTTAAATGAAGCTGGATTAAACAGTAGGAGACCAGCCACTGCACCCTTGTTTACTAGAGAGAACAGAGTTGCCAGGTTACGTTTTGCTCGAAATCACGAAAACCGGTCTGTGGATGATTGAAAACAAGTTTTCTTCACAGATGAAACTAGGGTTAGTCTAAAACATAAAGATGGTCGTGAGCGAGTATGGCGAAGACCAGGAGAGAGGTTTGCTCCTTGCAAAATCTCTGCAAGGATTCCATTCGGCGGTGGCTCTGTTATGTTCTGGGGTGGCATCTGCTTTGATGCTCGCACAGAGTTAGTTCCTGTCCGTATGAAATCCATGAATGCTGACTGCTATTTTGAGAATATTGTAATAGAGCATGTGATGCCTTTTGGTCATTTTGTGGGGCCCAATTTCTCGTTTATGCAAGACAACGCTCGACCTCACGTGGCTAGGAAGGTACTCGATTATCTTAATCAAGTTGATATACCGATTATGCAATGGCCACCAAAAAGCCCGGATCTGAATTCGATAGAACATGTATGGGATCACCTTAAGAAAAATGTGAAACGTCATATACCTGCACCTAGAAACCTGAGGGAACTTGAAAATGCAGTTATCACAGAATGGGAGCAAAAACCTCAAGATTTTATCCAAAATTTAATTAGAAGCATGCCTAGGCACATAAACGCTGTTATCCGAAGTAGAGGAGGCAACACACGCTACTAGTGTCCCAGTTACACCTTTAATTTTGCTACTAGTGTCCCAGTTTATTTTTTTCATTATTACATAATTTCAACAATTTTGTTATTAGGTCTTAAGAATAATTTTAATTCGAATCTTATAGAGAAATTTGGTAGCTAATTCACTTTTAAAGTATCCGAATAAGTTTTTTCTAACTTTTAGTGTAACCAATGTTTATAAAAAATTATTAAAATTAATTCATTATAGAGATTTGTATGATTTAATATATTGTTGCGTTAATTTTGTCCAGGAGTATATTTAACGATAAATAAACTTAGAAATATATAGCTTCCACAAAGTATTGCCAAGAATAACCTCAAAAAAAGGAATTTCTTTTACCAGCTACAAGTACGGGCTCCAGTTATGCAATGGCCAAGTTATTGTAGCAAATGTATGGAATATATGAGGCGAAAGTTACGCGAGGAATACAAGAGGTGTGGATCAGTACCTAACGCGAAAATAAAAAACAACACTTGCTCATAGGGGTAGAATTCACAAACTTCCAAATAGAAACAAGAGAAATAAGAATTTGTACTACATAGAAGGAGTTTTCGATACAATAATGGCTGTCTAAATGAAGCTGCGCGCCATAAGAGCAGGCAAAAACAAAACTGTATTATCTGTGAAATACTTATTAAAAGTATCCTGAGGTGCAGAGAGGATAAAGGACGACAACCAAAGGAAACGTCTAGAAAGAGGGAATCTCCAGAGCAATGGGCTCAAGACCACAAAGAGATGGCCAATGGAATGAAAAAGCAACATGAAAGGGGAGAGGGTGAACTTGGATAGTAAATCTTAAGTAGATCATTGATAACGATTAAAAAGAGTAAATGTCTCAAGGCTGAACCTCGAGCCACTACCAAAGTCAGACTTCCCCACACGGGAGGGTTGAAGCATAGGTAGATTATAAAAATGTTTTTTATATATGTATTACATTGTTTCAATTTTTTTTTAGGGAAAGTGAGGTAGATTTACAGAGTTACAGCATCATTAGGTTATTCCATCCATAGTCGAATGTAAGCCATATGCCGTCCGTCTATCTTGTCTATGATCTACCTCTGCATGTTTTGTGTTCTCTAGGAGTCCATTCAACTATACGGCGTGTCCATCTGTTATCATTTGCCCTTGCGTCATTTTTGATCTTCTTCGTATTTCGATGTTAAAGATACGATCTTGGTGTCTAATATTCTCCTTTCCATTGCTCTTTGGGTTACCTAGAGTTTATTTATTATACTTTCATTTAAAGCCCACGTTTCAGGGATATGTGTTGGTCAGACATCTGAAGAGAGGCTTCAGGAGCCAAACAATTTCCTAAGACAATGAGTTAACAACCATTGTCGTAGGGTTTCTTGAACCGCAAGCGGTAGATTTTTTTCTTACATAGATGAAATAAAACAACTTGAGTAACGTTAGACTCACTTTAGTCGGTAATTATAGAAAAAAACATATATTTTTTAAGCTCTGCCAGGTAGATTACTTAAAAAACACACTCGTACCGAGAGTTGAAAAATTTTACGTCTCATTGTCGACACAGTGCCTTTTTTACCGAAACTGCCAAAAATTCTGTCTGGAGCCGTTTTTACACAAAAATATTTCGTTAAACGAATGCATCGGTCAAAACGTGTCCCGTTTTAGTAAATTTTAATAAAAACTTGCAAGAATTTCGCCCGAACCCGGTCAGAAAATAATTAAAATTTAATCTGCCGATTTCAGAGAATCACCGTCTCATCTTAAAATTTTTAGTTTAGAGGGCCCATCCGCCGTTTTTTGGTAACTGCGGGCATTGTTGGTTGTGTTTTATGTTTCGCAAGGTTATTAAGGATTTTTAACATTTTTAAACTCGTTTTTAAAATATAATTCTTCAGATATACGTACGCCCGATAGGGCTACCGTGAACAATGGCCAAGAAAAAAGCAAATAGATTTTACATTATGAACCATAATTACTTTTTTATTTTATCTTATGTAAGTATAATTTATATTATTCATACCTTCACTCGTTTAACATGTACATAAGTGTGCGTTATTCTAATGTCCAGGACCGGCGATAGTACCACATGGGATGAAAAGTCCAAGAATTTGAACGCTCAATGATCTATAGTCCGTTTTTTTTTTTTTTGGAGTTGATAGCACACAACATGGGTTATAAACGTTAAAATGTCATAAGCCATAAGCGTCCGATATTTCTTTACCACTTATTTGCATTTTTAGTTTTAATCACCTTTATTTTCTATCTCTATACAACAGTGCGAACTTTTTCTAAAAAATATTTTATTAAATGCCTTCTAAACTTTATAAATCAATGCAAGTTTATTTTAATGAATAAATGATGAAACTAAAAACAATGATACTTAACATCCACGATTCCCTAGTGCATCAACAGCCAACAAGCCAAATCCGTGAAATTGTGGCAACCTGTGCCAACATGGCGGGAGTTGAATCAGCAACTATTTATAGATTTCTAAAAGAAAGAAAACGCGGTCCTTGCAACGAACATGAGAATCACAAAGGAAAGGAGCCCTTGGAGGTGGATGAAGACTCCCTCATTTACATTAAGAGAATTCTGATATCAACTCCAAACAAATACACTTTACTAAAGTAGATAGCAAATTGATAATTTCGAAAGACTAAATCTAATTTATTATTCTATCTAATTATTTATTTAATATGCGACAAAATATGCCCTATAACATTTTTTTTTCATAATTTCAGATGCAGTAGCCCTAAAACTGACTCACCAAGAACCCATGGACACCTACCATCACCGGCACCCATTCTCGCACCAGACAGCTTACTCAGAATCTCACCATTCCAGCGACTCAGAACAAGAAGTCCCCTACACACCCACCTCCTCTAAAAGCAACTTAATCATATCTGAGCCAAAGAGAAACAAAAGAAAAAACTTCAAACCGCGATGTTCCCAAAATCTGCCCTCCGAAGACGAGGGTGTTTTAAATTTAAGCGATTATCACGAAAACAACAATGTCAACAACAACATCAGAAGACGCAAACCCCTTACTGGCCCGAGAAAGGTCATTCAAGACCCTAATTTCACCCCCATGGATCTCAGTGGCTCGAAGCATGACTCGGAGACCTCCGAGCGGCTCAGTCATGACTCGGAGCTCATGAGTCAAGGTTCGGAACCGAAAAACGACTCCGAAAACTATGACTCGGACGAGTTTAATACTGAACATTATAGAACACCCTCGGAACCCGAGGAAAACAAAGATGACTCAGAAGAAAACTCCGAAGAAAACGAGCCGAGTAAGATACCGAGCAGTTTTCTCGATACATAACTTGAGTAAACCTCACGTGGTGGATCCGAATGCGGCGGGGATGGCTCAAAATTTGAGTCCAGATCAAATTAACGAGATGCGAAATTACGCGATGAATACTATGAGAGAGCTGTTAGGGATCTATGGGTTGACATCTGAGGTGGCGGAGAGTATATCGAGGCAATTGCCGCTTGCTGCTTTTTCAACCGGTAAGTCTTTTACGTACAATTATTGAAACTGACGATAGAAAAACGTATAAAAGAGGTCCTTCGCTAAGAAAAGATGATCATTTTGAACTGAAAATATCAATAAAGTACAATTTAGCACTGGAGAAACAACCTTATTATTGTTGAGTCACCCGATATATTTTGCTCCCGTTCTCGGTCATTTATTTAACATCTCATTTTATTGTTTACCTTTTAATTCTGACCCGCTTACTGGACAATAAGTACCAATCAAAACCAGATTTTCTGCATGTTAGTACGATCATGGTAATATTACCGACATTAAACTGGTTTATGTTTTTGTATGTTAAGAGGTTTCGAGATAGAACCATAGAGCGCCACAGGTAACCTACCTCTAATAAAAGTAGCAAGAAGAAGTTACCATTTTTAAAATAAGAGCGTTGAATTTATAACTTTAAAACAGAAAATACTTACCATTATCATCGATGACCTTCCTCCAATGTTCTGGAAAATCACAAAGCCCATTGTGATATGCACCTACAACAGAACACAGAAAAATTAATCATGTTATGTATCAATGTTTCCTAAACATGGACCGGTATCATGAATAACTTCAGCCGAGTATAGCTGCCATTTTTTTTTTTTTTTTCGTGGACACGTTCTAACTACGAGGCTGGTTTGAAAAGTCCGTGCAAAAATAAAAACCACTTATGTGTTTGGGGTAAACCTTTTTTATTTTTCGACATAGTCTCCTTTTAGGCTTATACACTTCGTCCAACGATGTTCTAGTTTGTTGATTCCTTCCGAATAATAGGATTTGTCCAAGTCTGCAAAATATCCATTAGTGTCTGCAATCACCTCCTCATTTGAATAAAATCTTTGTCCCGCCAGCCATTTCTTCAAATTGGGAAACAAATAGTAGTCCGAGGGAGCCAAGTCTGGAGAATAGGGGGGATGTGAAACGAGTTGGAATCCTATTTCCATTAATTTTGCGACCACAACTGCTGAGGTGTGTGCTGGTGCGTTGTCGTGATGGAAAAGGACTTTCTTGTGGGCCAATCGCGGGCGTTTTTCTTGTAGCTCGGTTTTCAAACGGTCCAATAACGATGAATAATATTCACCTGTAATGGTTTTAAACCCCTTTTCCAGATAGTCGATGAGGATTATCCCTTGCGAATCCCAAAAGACAGTCGCCATAACCTTTCCGGCCGAAGGAACGGTCTTCGCTTTTTTTGGTGCAGATTCCCCCTTGGTAACCCATTGTTTAGATTGTTGTTTGGTCTCAGGAGTATAGTAATGTATCCATGTTTCATCCACAGTGACGAAACGCCGCTTAAAGTCCTCCGGATTCTTCTGGAATAGCTGCAAACCATCCTTGCAACACTTCACACGATTCCCTTTTTGGTCAAGCGTGAGCAATCGCAGCACCCATCTTGCGGATAGCTTTCTCGTGTCCAAATGTTTATGCAAAATATTATGTACCCGTTCAGTCGAGATGCCCACAGCACTAGCAATCTCACGCACCTTAACTCTTCTGTCATCCATCACCATATCATGGATTTGATCAATGATTTCTGGAGTCGTAACCTCCACAGGCCGTCCAGAACGTTCAGCGTCACGTGTGCCCATATGGCCAGTCTGAAAATTTTGAAACCACTTATAAACTGTTCTAATCGAAGGTGCAGAGTCACCATAATATTTATCAAGCTTCTCTTTAGTCTCCTGAGGCGTTTTGCCTTTCATAAAGTAATGTTTAATCACCACACGAAATTCTTTTTCGTCCATTTCTTGAAAATCACTCGACTTCCTTGATTCACACGAATGCCAAACACAAGGAAATAAACCAATACGGCTGAAACTTGGTGTGCGTTCATTCAAGAGATGCTACTTATTAAACATGACCTCGATACTCGCCGGTGGTGCCATCTCTCGGACTTTGCACGGATTTTTCAAACCAGCCTCGTATTTAGCGTTTACAGCTACATTAACTTTCGGATAGCAATAGCTCGCGATGTTCGACATCCTGAGCAATCCACCAAACACAGAACATGACTGCCTGTTGATGCCCTAATGGTTTCGGTTTTTTTGGAACCAATAACTCTTATAATTGTGAAGTGTCATTATTTTTAGTAGTTGTTGGTCTCTGGTCTTTAAACTACATTCGTATATTTATGGATGTCAAAAGGTCCAGAAGGGGAAATGCAGCTGATTTGCTTTTGTGACACTTTGTGTGCACTTAGTTCGTTATTTTGAAAAACCGTCAAAGGTTTATTTATGGCCTTTATATGAAAAATCTTTGTATTGTGTGTATAGTTTCATATTTTAAGAACAACTGTTACTAGACTTAAACAAGTAATGCACTATCTGTTTAAATTTCGGCGACTACTTATAAACATATACTTATCGCAATATTAGTTCTCGTTGCTTTCATAGTTAACAAAGTTACTTAGCTTTTTCGTGAAGCCACGTAAACTAGACTACAGAACGCTAGAAATAATCAAAAAATGATGAAAACTATCCACTCGTTTACCTTATCGTCGTTCGTTCCCTCGACTTTAATCGTAAACAGACTGGTTGTACTTTTAACAGAAGCGTTAGGCGTTATTTGAGATTAATAAGTCAAGATTTATTTAAACCATAGTAAACCGATATAAGAAGATGCCTCCTTGTCGGACGTTGTTGAAAACAAATTATTATGACGTACTATAATAGTGAAAGGTAAGAATTAGACAATAATAAATTGTGCGAATTTACGACGTTTCATCTACAACTGCAAAAGCAATTTATCTCTGAATGAACCCGGAGAGGTATGTTATAAGTCAAGTATTGGTATCCAACTTATGTTTACCAGACCGTGACCTTATGGTTGTGCGAAGGACATAAGTATTTGTACTTGACTGGTATTTCAACGGTATTTATATATATATATATATATATATATATATATAATATATATATATATATATATATATATATATATTTCTTTTTTATTTTACGTGTTCCTAGAATTAGATCATTAAAACTATAATTGGATTTGTTATATTATTAACGTTTCGCTTTCAGAAGAGGTCTTCTTCAAAATTCGCTCTAAAAGATGACGGAGAAATTAAATTTAGATAAATAATTAATCTTTTTGTAGCTTTTTGCAGTTTTGAGTTTAAAACACTTAATTGTATAAGTTAATGGAGGACTTACCTTAGAAAGTAGTTCATTATAATGGGGTATTTATTTTAAATATTGTCAAAAACACATTGTTACATACTACAAATAAAACACTTAACATGAAGGACTTTATATGACTGATAGATAGATACGGTTTAGGTTGTTTACGTCTGTTTTTTCGGTGATTGCAGTGGGGGTTTTTTGTATGTGAATGGATTCCAGCACTTCTCTTTTTTTTGTATTTATTTAGGTTTTGATGTTTTTGAAATAAATTTTATTCATTTCATGATTTGTAAGAGCTGTACTTGTTTTTTTTTGTTGTACTTATGGCCCTTGATTTTATTTTCTAGGTATTGGCTTGTTTGCCCGACGTATATTCCTTCGCAGTTATTACATTTGATTTCATAGACTATGTTACTTTTTTTATTATTTGGTGTTTTGGTTTTCAACCTGGAAAATTGGATGAGTGCAGATTATATGATTTGTGGCATAAACGAATTTTGTAGTTTTCAAAAAGTTTTTTGAGTGGTTGGGATAGTCCATTTTTAAAAAGTAAAGCAAAATATGTATTATGGTTGTTATTAGTTGATTTTTTACTGTTGTGGTGTTTCTAGAAGTTATGTATTCGTTGTTTGAAGACTTTATTTATAAGATACATCGGATATTTATTAATTATATATATATATATATATATATATATATATATATATATATATATATATATATATATATGTAATGAATGTAATACATTGAAATTCCGGTTTTCAATCTGTCTAACAATGAATTTGCACGACGTTTCGCCAAAATCTCATTCGGCATTTTCAAATGCTCCCGCTGCTGCTGCTGGGGGACTCGATACTGTGATCTTGCTGCTGCTGCCGCTCGAAGCTAACTGAGAAACCGACGTGCGGTTGGGGTCTTTTATAGGTCGGCGTCTACGCAGATTGTAGATGGCGGGGGTCGGAAGTGTTCGTCCGAGCATCGGTGTTTGCCGGCTGAATGGTAATTACGGGTTCCGGCGCTATACTGACTGTTGTCTTCTCGATGTTTTGGTTATTCCTTGGTTTAGCTAGCAGACTCTTCCATACAGTGGAGATATTCTCGCTTATTTAGCTGCCCATTCTTTTCGATTTCCAAGGAAATTTTGGAAGTGTTATAACACTGTACAGTGGACCCATTTGTGAGCAATCGCTTCAGTCAACAACTGTTCATAACATGTTAGATGTGTGGTCGTGATTTACTGTAAATATGCAAAAGTTGGGGCAATTGTAATATTAGTTGTAATATTTTTTTATTAACAATAGTTTTCTGTATTTTTAACGGGATAACGTCCAATAAATGAAACCTAATAATTTTATTTATGTCCGAACTCACAAAATAAAGTAGTAAATGTTTTTTATTTGACTCAAGGAATCACTCATTCAAAGTAACTTCAATTTAATTGTGAGTGTTAAATAAAACCGTAATCCATTTTTAGAAAATTAGATTTCGTTTTTAATATTTTTTATTCGTTTTAAATTAAAAAATAATGTTTAGTTTCTCACAGAGAGCCTGCTTTAATTCATATTTTTTCCTCCGGCATATTAAAATATCAATTTCTTTCTAATTCGTTTATTAAATGCAGCTGTGCATACAGATGCATTTAACAACATTTCAAAAAGTCACATTCGAACCAAACTCAAATGTCTGGGTTTTTGTACGTACTAAGAAGATTTTTAACGTAAACACATATCCGTTTTAAATACTCTAAACGCGTTAACATTTTTATGGCTTCATTAGAGTCTTTAATTCAGTAGAGTTTTAGTCAGTCGATTCATATATTTATTAGTAAGGTAAACGGAATAATAGGGAGGTTTTGCACTTACACTAGCGAGTACGATAATAATAACGATAACGGAACCTAATATTTTAAACTCCTTACTCTATTAAGTCTTTTATGTGGGATAGCTTTAATGTTATATTTTAAAATTTAACAGTTATTTTCAAAAGAAATGAAATTGTAAAAACTTCGTATATATATATATATATATATATATATATATATATATATATATATATATATATATATATATATATATATACTAGCAGTGCCCGCGGCTCCGCTCGCGTGGACTTGATTCACTACTATCGTCACTGCTTATTCCTTATGTTACCTAAATCTGCCAGTATTTCCCCTTATCTCCCATTATTTCTCCTTATCTCCCATTATCTCTACATAATTTCTATTATCTAGGGTTATCTCTACTCATCTCCCATTATTTCTCCTTATCTCCCATTATTTCCCCTTATCTCCGATTATCTCACCTTATCTCCCATTATCTAGGCTTATCTCGATTTATCTCGCAATATTTCTCCTTATCTCCCATTAGTTCTCCTTATCTCCCATTATCTCACCATAACTCCCATTATCTAGACTTATCTCTGCTCATCTCCCATTATTTCTCCTTATCTCTCATTATTTATACTTATCTCCCATTATTTTATACTTATCTCCCATTATCTAGGCTTATATCGAATTATATAGAACGTATGTATAAATTTATAAAAACACGTAAATCGGTTAAGTGATTCTCAAGTGATAAGCGCACTAACGAACAGACAGACAGACAGATAGACGTTGCATTTTATATACATTATATTCTTTGCAACACAATATTGTTCCATATTTAATGGTTTAGGCAAGAGAACGCGCTAACGGTAACCTTTTTTTTTCCGACTTGATTCACTATTATCGTCATTGCTTATTCTTTATGTTACCTAACGCAATAAAATATATCCTATAACCTGGCCAGAGAACATATGTGTGTTTTAAAAAAAAAGCACGTAACGCACTAACGGACAGACAAACAGACAGAGACGTTGCATTTTATATATATTATAGATAGATAACCTGGCCAAAGAACATATGTATGTTTAAAAAAAAAAGCACGTCAATCGGATAAGTGCTTCTTCAGTAATAAGCGCACTAACGGACGGACAGACAGACAGAGATACATTGCATTTTATATATATTATAGATGTAATAAAATATATATCAATAACCAGGTCAGAGAACATATGTATGAATTTAAAAAATCACGTAAATCAGATAAGTAGTCCTCGAGGGATAAGCAAACAACAAAATGGTTTGTTGCCAAAGAGATTTAAAGGTTAGATTGTCGCTGACCGCGGTGTGTCATTTCTCTTCAACCCGCATTAAAAATTCGCGCTCTCTCTTAGCCATAATCACCTTAGCAGTGACAAGGGCGGCGTAATAATTTTTTAAGTCACCTATTTCAGTATACTAAACTATTTTCATAACACCCTATATATATATATATATATATATATATATATATATATATATATATATATGTATATATATAGGGTGTTATGAAAATCGTTTAGTTTATTGAAAAACGATTTTCATAATATATAGAAAGAAAAAGTAATTTAGTGAGGATGCAATCAAAAACAAGTTGGCCATTAAAACTGTTTGCTTGATTGTTAAGCTTTCGGATAAATTCAGTCCTTCACAACATCTAGAAATTATTTACAGTCGGTTTTCAAAAACACAACTATAAGAAAGTTAGACTTACAAACGTGAGATTATCCAGTGGAAGCTGACATGATTATAGGAAAATGGATCGACAAATTTTATACCGAACTACAACGTAGTAAATACATTTTCAGGTTATATTTTCACGGGACAACAGAGCACGTGGTTTTAATTTTTAGGTTAATAAAGAAAAGCAACTGGCAGTTTTAAAAGAGTAACAGTGATAGTCTTGCAGTTAATAGACATGAACTAAAATTGACCTTGAATTACAAAATTTTAGTAAATTATATATAGTGTGATCTGTTATGGTGTAAAAACTTTTAACATATTATTAGGTAAAGAAATAAAATAAAATAAAAGATTTTTATATATTGGTATTATTGTATATCTTAATTTTGTGATAGATCATTAGAAAGTTTAAGGATTTAAGAATAGATGATGCTAAGATCTTCCACATCGGTTCTTCTGTTCATCGCGTCATCGCAGGATTTATCGCAACCTTTTCCAAAAATTTTCTTTTATAATAGTTTTTGCTGTTTGTAAGCTATTTCCACATTGTCATAGTCTGAACGATGGTCATTGTCAATTGAATGTTTCGCAAGGGAACCTAATTTAATACCCCTTCTACAGTCATTCCTGTGTGAAGTTAATCTTCCCTTTATGTTGCGGGACGTTTATCCTATGTAACAGGATGTGCAATCTTTGGATGGGATTTTGTAAACCACATTGGAAGTTTGTTCTTTAGTAATGGGTGTTTTAACTCTTGTATAAAGTGGTTTTAATTTATGTGGAATGTTTTCTTGTTTGAAAATTTGGATGAGCTTAGAGGTGAGACCATCTATGTGAGGAAGAGTCTTATATATAACAGTGTAGTTGAGATCATTGGTAGCGTGGTTTTGAATTGGAGAGTCATACTGGTTCTGAATGTTGATAATATTTAGATTGTGGAGTGCACTGTTAATAGAAATTAATTTATTGAGTAAAAGGGACCTTCTGATAAGCGTCATGAAGGCAGGCAATGGAGTTGTTTGTTTCTCTTTGTAAAATAAATTTAATATTGTCATTAATACTATTGAAAACTTGAAACGTGTCTTCGATTTGGTTAGCTGGAACGACCATAATGGTATCATCAACATATCTTTTGATGAAAGTAGATGAAGTTGGCTGATACTTCTGCGTATTATGTCGTCCATTACGTAACTGGAAGTAATGGGAGATAGGTGTACCAAAGATCTGTTTGTAATACATATCATTGAAAACGAAACATATATATATATATATATATATATATATATATATATATATATATATATATATATATATATATATATATATATATATGATTTAGGTTAATAATGGGACTTCTTTGACTTTAATGTTCGTTATTGTATAATCTATGCGGGCAAAGCCGCGGGCGCATATAGTATCTTATTATAAATGATTATCTCAATTTGCACAACTTTTATTTACCGCCTAGTTATACAACATACAAACCGTATACAGAGCCTTATTCGTGGAAAGATAAGTTATCTTTAAAATCGTGATTATGCAGATAAGTATTATCCTTTTTCTCTCTGCCTTCAATTGTTCCTCGCGACAAAAAATCCTAAAAACCTGTAATTTCATATTCATAACGTACTTAAGATCTTATAGACCTTATATCTTTAAAATGACACAACCTCTTATGCAAAGGAACAATGCATTGTTCAGTTGTTGCTATTCATTTCAATTTTAAATAAATTATAAGTAGTAATTTTTTTATTACTTGTTTTTATTTTTGATAAGTCTTCGTGTGTTAACTAATTAACAAATCCTATCTAAAACGGTTACTATATAGCTAAGTTCCCAGGGGTTTTGAGCTCTCATTAATGTTAAAAGGCTGCATTATGGCATATAGGTAGTTTCTGTTTGTTCACGTGGTTATAGTCGAAAATCAACGGAGAGCCCAAACTATTGTGAACCGAATAGATTGAAATTCTATGTGAAAAATCTTTTGATCACTAGAAGAATCACTCTATTATTTAACTCACCTAAATACCAAATATTTGATAACTGAAATTTCTCGATTTTTTCCAACATTACGCGAATGCTCCGGTTTCAGCTCGGTGAAGAAACTCAAACAAACAAAGAAACGAAATCTTCCAAACACATGCTTATTATTATTTTTTATTATTATATCTTCATTTTATATAATACATCTAATATTAAGTCTCAAAGAATTCATAATGTGGATTTCATTATCATAACAATGCGGTGAAAATTAGAAAGAAACAAATTTCTGAAACATTTTCTATGTTAATTTTTATACATAATTGGGGGATTCCATTAAAACATAATAAAACATGAAAAGGACTAGTGTGATTTACATAGATCTTTTTACAGGGTGTTACAGATGGAATGAGAAAAAATGGTTTAAAAAATATTTCTCATTATCAATTTTTATCGTTTCGTTTTATTTAGAATTACGAGGGTTGTTTTTCCCAATCTCCGATCTCGCTGCAAAATGGCTAGGTTATCAATTTGAGACGGAGAATGTAACTGACATTTCCTGCGCTGCTACCCCTCTACCACCGCCAACGTCACCTTACCAGTTGAAGCTGAAGGGTGTGGTCTGCTATAATCGCCTCTTTCGTCAAGTGTGAATTAGGTAGTGCTTTCTGATTACTCCACAAGAAGGACGAGAAATAGGTCATTCATTCTTACGATTCCTAGTAGGAAAGTTAGCCTCTCTCAAAACATGTGTGCTTCATTGTTAAATCTTTAATGGAAGAGGTAACGATGGCCCGCATGCAAGTAACATATATATAAAGTAAATGTTAAGCCTAGGGCGACACCCATTTGAGAATGTACAGATGCCTTGGGGATTTAGGAGAACGTAGATTAAACATAAGACATCACTGAGATGAATGACGAGCTCGTGATATTTGATTTTAGTAATCCGAACCAGCTTTATGTAGATCTAACAGCAGGTATGGGTAGCTCTTAGAGAATAGGCTGAGCAATGAATTTAGATTTCAGATTCCAGACAGGCCTGGTAGTTTATATCTTAGCCCGGGACAACTCTAGTTGAGTAATTACTTACGATAAATAGAACGTATTCCAAATCGCTTCTGTGAGATTCTTCAGGGACATTGTTAGATAAAAAAGCATTTATCATTGTTAGATATAGAACACGACTAAACCACCCCCTGGTTCAGGTTGAATAAATTCGCTCCATTTTCTCTGCACCTATAAGGTGCTGGGAAGTTTCAAGTATGGGGACGTTGGATCGACGAAACGTTTTCACTTGAGGAGACATCATGACCTTTATTACGAAGTCCTTAGGTTTCGCGGAGACCGTGGTGGGGGTCATAGGGAATTATTTTAACAGGTTGACTGCCGATCTATATTTTTGAGTTTGTGGTTGACGCCGGTAAGATTTTTCCAAATATTTTTATTTTATTGTGGTAAATATGAATTAAAATGAGTCTTGGATGTGTTTTTTTATGTGCCATTCAAAATATTAGAAAAAAAAAATTTCACTCCGATCGGAGTAATCGGCATTGCAAGTGAAAATTTTTACTAGATGCCGAACACTCCGATCGGAGTGTCCAATTAAATAAGTAAAGAAATAATAAATCGAACTCATGAACTCAAAACATTTATTTCTAAATCATTTTTGTACATTTTTATGGTAATCCTCAAAGCAATTAAGGCAAAAACCTGGTTGTCCAGGGCACATTTTGCATTCATACACTGTTTGCTTTCTTATTTTATTTTTCCTGCATTCTTTGCATTCCTTTCTGCTTACCCCGTTTTGTTTCTTTAGTTCCTTTTTTTTCACTAACAATTTTTTCTACTTTGCTAATGCTGTGGACATTTATTTGGCCTGGAGGAATTTGCGGCAAATTAGTAATTGGTCGTCTGGCTAGTAAATTTCTTATGACATCCAATCGGAAGTCATATAATCGTAACTGGTCAGACCGCGAATATTTATTGTACAAAAAATAGGCGTTTATCATGCTCATTTGCAGCACATGCATGAATAACTTTTTGTACCACCGAATGGTTTTACGGCTGCAAGGATAATATGCCATCATTTGATCCTGTCTATCTATACCGGACATAAAAGCATTATATCCAATGATTGCGGAAGGTTTTTCAGATTCTTGATTTCTTTTGTTTTTAAAAATGCCCATTTCGCTTCCAAATTCTGTTGAAATGTATTGAACATTGCGTTTATCGCGCCATTTTCCGACATGCACTCCATTGCAAAACATAGATTTATTCTCATCACGTTTTAAGTTTGCACTCATTACCTCTTTCGGATTATCTTTCCTCTCAGCTCTCAGCGTACCAGTGCAGTATGTATTTTGTTGAAGTAATTTCCTAGCTAAATTAACACTATTGTAAAAATTGTCTAGATAAACAGCATGTCCCACACCCAATTTTTCCTCCAATAAATGTAAAACAAATCTTTTCAGTATGTCCGCTTCCACCATAAACATCTGTCGCACCTTCGTAGACACGAAATTTCAAATAAGTCCATTAGGCTCTGTCAGCATGTATAACTTCATACCATACTTATGACGCTTATTCTTGATATACTGTTTAAACTGGAGATGACCTCGATAAAGTACCATAGCTTAATCCAAAGACAACTCTCTTCCAGGATAGTAAATTTCTCCCATCTTGTTGTTAAAAAAATCTGCCACAAATCTAATCTTTCCTAGCCGATCTGCCGGATCCATATCTGGAGATGTAAAATGCAAACACCTCAAGATAAGCAAAAATCTATTCCTTGACATATATTTTCTAAAAACAGGTAGATTAAATAGCGGATCAGTTTTCCAATAATCGTTAAGACGGCTCAAGGATATTGTGCCAGTGTGAAGTAACAGGGCCAAAAAAATTTTTAGTTCGTCAAGAGTAAGATCTTTAAAATTAGTAATACGTGATTTTGTACTTGTTTCTGGGCGCAGCAAAACCTCGACTGCGTAAGAGTTCGTTCGTTCTACAATAGTTTGTAAAAAATCATCATCAATGATCATTTCGAAAAAAATCGATAGGTGCACCCTGTTCTGGAATTTGCACCAATAATTCCTGGGTTTTCTGGAACAAAATTTGTTTTAACGCACCTCTGTCGTTCCATTTTATCTCATCAAGGCTAGGAAGTGTTTGATGTGGCCGAATAGGGTCTATAAAATTCTCTTCTTCGGACTCGGAGCTTGAATTTACATCACTATCGTATGTGTCTGGTACGTAATGTTCGTCACTACTACCTCCGCTTTCCTCCAATAGCTGCAATAATTCAGTGTCAGTTAGCTTCTTTTTCTTATCATATACCTTTTTTTCATCACTACAATGTCTTTTTTTAATACCAGAAGGCACAGGTTGATTGTCCATATTGTACGGCAGATTACAACCAAACCAAAAGCAAATCCGCGGAACCACTTAAGCACCTGTTAGAACTTGCGTTTTTAAGCAACGCCACCACTAGAAACACGTTTCATATACAACGCCGATGGAATACTAAAACGTTTCGTAAGAACGCATGTCGAACTCCGATCGGAGTAGACGGCGTTGGCGAAGAGACCCGACGCACTCCGATCGGAGTGGTCGGCAGTCAACCTGTTAAGAGTCAATAAGAAAAATCTTGTTGATCTGTCTGCTGGTAAAGGTCTCTTTAAAAAATATCACGTCAAATTACGTTGATAGAGTTTTTTTTATCACCATGTAGATATCTTAATCGACTTTTTTCCACAAATTACACTAAAACGAGCCATCTAAAAGGGCTGAAAACGATAAAAATACACCGGAGCGGGCTCAACGGGCGGTTTAACTTAAAATACCACCCGGGGTTTACAAAGGAATTCAAACGTATCTAACGTTATTAATCAAAATGTCATTCTCTATTATTCAAAATAAGAACAATGGACTGTGTGCCTGTATTATTATTATTTTTTTTTTTATGTTCGATGTTACGTTTTGTTTTTAATTTTCTTCGATTCCATTATTAAGGACGATTATAGTTACAGATCAAATATATACAAAATGACGAATCATAAAAATTCAATTACACAGGGCAACAAAAAAATATTTTTGTTTTGGTGCCTGGGATTTTAGAGCTGATTTTAACTATATTTGGGACGCTAAATCTATACATGCAATCCGTTTTTCTCTATCAGCTCTACTTTTTTAGATACATCAACTTATCTACCAATGTGGTTTTTATTCAGTATATTCATTTATGAGAGTTCTAAAATTATTATATATTCATTAATGTAGGTACAATGGTTTTATTGTCAGTCTGTAATTGAGTAAATTCCAGGTAAATCTATAAATAGTGGAACCATTGCCTATCAGGTACCTGAACTGACCCTTTTAATCACCTAACTCGGGTAAGTCTCGTCAGTTTGGGCGTTCTTACTAATGAGAGTAGATCGAATTCGGCGTGTTATTTTATGTTAAGAAAAGAGTGTTTTTGTGTTATTGAACAGAATTAAAATGAGTTCAGGTTCCAGTTCAAGAAGAAGTTGTGTAAATCAACCTGATGTGTTTTGCTATATATGCGGAGAATACATGTTTCAACAAAACAGACAAACTATTACTGACTTTGTAAAGCGAGCGTATCTTGGATACTTTGGAGTTAAGCTTGGTGATCAGGACAAAACGTGGGCCCCGCATCTCGTATGTAAAACTTGTACAGAGCATTTACGGCAGTGGACTACCGGGAAAAGAAAATGTCTAAAATTCGGCGTATCAATGGTTTGGAGAGAACCAAAAAACCACTTCAATGATTGTTATTTCTGTTTAGTAAATACTAATGGAATCAATCGAAATAACCGCAGTAAGTGGACTTATCCCAATTTAGACTCGGCAATACGCCCTATCCCGCACTCAGATGAAATACCGATTCCAACATTTCATCAGCTACCACATATCTCTGATGACGAAGATTTTCCCTCTGATGCTAATAAAAGTTCTGATGCTAATGAAACTAACAGTGACTATGAGGGGGCGTCATCAGTTCCTCAACGCTTCAATCAAAATGAATTAAATGATCTCACCAGGGATCTCAATTTATCGAAAAAAGCTTCTGAAGTACTGGCTTCTAGGTTGAACGACAAAAATTTACTGGAACAAGGAACCAAAATTACCTTTTACCGTACAAGAGAAAAAGATCTGCTACCATTCTTTTCTCAAGAAGACAATCTTATATTTTGTCACGAAATTAGGGGACTCATGAAAGAAATGGGACTTTTTGAATATATTCCAGATGATTGGCGCCTATTTATTGACAGTTCAAAGCGAAGTTTAGAATGTGTCCTTCTACATAATGGGAATAAATATGGTTCAATACCACTAGCTCACTCAACGAAACTGAAAGAAGAATATAATACCATAGCTTTGGTCTTGCAGAAGATAAAGTATTACGAACATCAATGGATGATTTGTGTAGACTTAAAAATGGTAAACTTTCTTCTTAGGCAGCAAAGTGGTTACACGAAATATCCGTGTTTCTTGTGCCTCTGGGATAGTAGGGACAAAACACACCACTGGGTTAAAAAAGATTGACCTCAGAGAGAAAACATGGACGTTGGGGAAAAGAATGTCATTAACGACGCTTTGGTTGAAAGAGAAAAAATCATACTTCCTCCGTTACATATAAAGTTGGGCTTAATGAAGCAATTTGTAAAGGCTCTTGATAAGAATGGGTCTTGTTTTGCATATATAGGGGTAAAAATGCATCAGTTGAGCACAGAAAAAAAAAACTCAAAGCAGGGATATTTGACGGCCCACAAATAAGACAATTAATTAAGGATCCTGCCTTCATAAATTCAATGAATCAAGTTGAACGAGAAGCTTGGACATCATTTGTTGCAGTTGTAGAAAAATTTTCTAGGCAAACATAAAGCTCAAAACTATGTTGAAATGGTTAACAAGATGCTTAATAGTTTCAAATCCTTAGGGTGCAATATGAGTATTAAAATACACTATTTACACAGCCACTTAGACCGTTTTCCAGAAAATTTAGGAGACATGAGTGAGGAACAAGGTGAAAGATTTCACCAAGATATTAAAGTTATGGAGGACCGCTACCAAGGAAGATGGGACATGCACATGATGGCAGATTACTGCTGGAGTTTAAAAAGGGACTGTTTAAAAAAAACATTCAAGAATGTCTCGGAAAAGAAGCTTTCCAAGTATTGAGTGACTATTTCATTTCTTCAATGTTTTTTTTTTGTTTGTAAGTACGACATAATATTGTATTTTGTATAACTAAAATAAAAATTTCGTATCTACTTTTGTTTACTACACTTACGGATTTGAGTTACAATAATGTAACTTATATTTCTCTAAAATTGTATATCTTAAAAATTTGAGCTCCTAGGTACAAATGAATACGTTATTTGAATTCAGGACATCAAATTGATATAGAATCAGCTCAAAAACCTCGACACCAAAACAGCTGTTCCCCTGTGTTATCAATAACTGGAGACCGGATTAGATGCATTTGCATATTTTCATATGCATTTGCATATTTAGACCATTCTCACCGATTATTGCATATTTTACCCAAAATCTAGTAATGATGCATCATATTTTCCCTATATTTACAATATTTCTCGGTATTACTAGGCAATTGAATTGCTCAGGGTATTGTTAATGTCGCCGTCTGGAACCGATCTTATCGCCGGAACATTACCTGCAATAGTCTAAACATCGATTAGGTTATAGTGCCAAGGGAATACCCAAAATTACGACGGTATTTTATTCCTTTGTTTCTTGGTCGGGATATTAAGTGATAAGTAGTTAGTTTCTAAGAATATTTGTTTGAGCGTGGATCAAATAAACAATTTTCTCGAAGACGAATTTTTATTTTAAAACAAGATATCAGTTTTAACATTATTCTACTCAGTATATATCACCACTACACCAAACACTTTATTTTTGCACTCGACGCGCGTTTCGCTAACCATGTTAGCTTCATCAGGAGCAATGATTGACTAAAGCTAAACTACAAATCTATCCTATTTATACTTAGCCCAACCCTTGAATTGCTCAAGCGGAACTAATGACATAGGCAAGGCCATCAATTCCGGTCAAGTAACCAGTAGAGGGGACTATAAGGAATAGGCCCTCTGTCTTTATTTAAACTACTTTTACATTTTATGATTTCCATACTTTCGTATTCCAATATAACAATCAATTTTATGTTCAGAAAGAAGGAACAGCTATGGGTAATTGCTTATCACCTTTCATAGTCAATTTATTCATGAGTAAGTTTGAAATCGAAGCCAGTCAAGAATTCGAATATTTCCCAAGGGTATGGTATAGGTATGTGGATGATATTTTCGCGATTTTTGATACAAATAAAGCAAATATTGATGATTTTGTTTCTAAATTAAATAGCCGGTATGATTCCATTAAATTCACTTACGAAGTTGAGAACAAAGGACAATTGCCTTTTCTAGATATTTTAATTATTAAAAATAATAATAGATTAGAATTTGATATCTATAGGAAGGACACAGTAACAGATAGATATATTCCTAATGATTCATTTCATTGCAAACAACATAAATTAGCCTCATTACATTTTTTAGTTCATCGTTTAATCACTTTCCCTCTGAATAGAGTAAACTTTAATAAAGAAAGGAATCATATTAGAAATATAACTAGAGTTAATGGTTATGACGACGACTTAATAAATAAGCTAATAAATAGACATAAGTTTAGGTTTAATATTCAGAATTCCACCTTTTTTACACGCGAAGACAATAACACCAAGTATGTCTCCATACCATATAATCCGAAATATAGCAAGGGACTCAATAAGGTATTTAATAAGGTAGGCCTCACCTTAGTCTATAAGTCATCAGACAATCTGAGGAATATCTTAGGAAATCCCAAAGATAAGATTCCTAATTGTGAGAAAAGTGGAATTTATGAAATTAGTTGTAATGATTGTAACAAAAAGTATGTTGGGCAAACTAAAAGGTCAATTAAAACACGATTTAAAGAACATTTAGCACACTTAAAATACAATAGAACAGAAAAGTCTAGCATTGCCGAACATGCCCTTGAAGCTGATCATACTGTAACATTAGATAATCTAAGATTGATAAAACATGTATCTGATAGGAGATTGTTAAACGCATACGAAAGTATGGAAATCATAAAATGTAAAAGTAGTTTAAATAGAGACAGAGGGCCTATTCCTTATAGTCTCCTCTACTGGTTACTTGACCGGAATTGATGGCCTTGCCTATGTCATTAGTTCCGCTTGAGTAATTCAAGGGTTAGGCTAAGTATAAATAGGGTAGATTTGTAGTTTAGCTTGTGAGTGCTAATCAAAGCTATGTTTTTTTTTAATATCAAAATCGTTGGATTGACGAACTGTCATAGCCTCTGCACTATCGAAGTGATTTACTACACCTTTGATGGCCTCGAAATGTTCATTGTAAAATAGTACAGCTTCAATCCATGTTCCCCATCGAGTTACCACTGGTTCGGGAGGTAAAGGTACATTTGGCAGTTTTTCTTTATAGGCGTTATTGCGAGCAGGTACCTTAAGAAACCCTTTCTTAGCTGATGAAATCAGTTTATTTACATTTCCAAACGTGGATCGTACTTCTTCAGCGAGTCGATGGACTCCGTGAGCAAAGCACGTCACATGAATTAAATTTGGATAAAATACTTGGAGGACTTTGGCTGCCTTGATCATATAGGGAGCAGCATCTGAGAGAAATATAAACACTCTTTCATCTGCAGAAGATTCAGGAAATATTTTTTTAATACCCTCATTCACAAATCTGGCGATCGTAGAATGATTTGTCTCGTCAAGTTCTTTGCAGGCCACCAAATAGGAAGGAGAAGGCTATAATCTTAATGCACCCATTAAATTAGCTATATAGTGACCACAACTGTAGGTAGTTTCATCAGCTGAAATCCAAATAATGTCATCCTTAAGTTCATTACGTATTTCTTCCAGAACATGTTGGTAAATTGTTGGTATGTAATTTTTACGTAGTGTTGATTCGTCTGGTATTTTCTGATTCAAGCAATATTTTCGCAGAAAATCTTTGAATGTAGGATTTGTAAGTTTGTGGAGAGGAATATTACTTGCAAGCAATGCTTCACATAAATCCATGATAAAGTGGTTTTTTGTTTGCCTATAGAAGTGGAATCACTGCTACTTGCTGCTGTTATAAGTTGTTGTCGTGGTCCTTTTTTTTGTAATCCTGCGATATGAAGACTTGTCTTGACATGCTGGTCAATTTGAAACTTTTTTGTGCACGAAACATTTTTCTCGAAAATTCGACAACATAAAACATTTCCGTCATATGTAAATGTTCCAGGATAATCAGCTACTCACGAAGAGATACTTTTTTTTGCGGGTGGCATGGTACACGTTAAATTTTAACATAACACGTTAAAAATTGCAAAAAGACTACTCTGATGCAAACGCGTCAACAATAATGTTAAACTAAGTTGGGAATGTGGAATCTTTGGCACAATGATACTACTCAGTATATATCACCACTACACCAAACACTTTATTTTTGCACGTCTCCTCTACTGGTTACTTGACCGGAATTGATGGCCTTGCCTATGTCATTAGTTCCGCTTGAGTAATTCAAGGGTTAGGCTAAGTATAAATAGGGTAGATTTGTAGTTTAGCTTTAGTCAATCATCGCTCCTGATGAAGCTAACATGGTTAGCGAAACGCGCGTCGAGTGCAAAAATAAAGTGTTTGGTGTAGTGGTGATATATACTGAGTAGTATCATTGTGCCAAAGATTCCACATTCCCAACTTAGTTTAACATTATTGTTGACGCGTTTGCATCAGAGTAGTCTTTTTGCAATTTTTAACGTGTTATGTTAAAGTTTAACGTGTACCATGCCACCCGCAAAAAAAAGTATCTCTTCGTAGGTAGCTGATTATCCTGGAACATTTACATATGACGGAAATGTTTTATGTTGTCGAATTTTCGAGAAAAATGTTTCGTGCATAAAAAAAGTTTCAAATGACCAGCATGTCAAGACAAGTCTTCATATCGCAGGATTACAAAAAAAAGGACCACGACAACAACTTATAACAGCAGCAAGTAGCAGTGATTCCACTTCTATAGGCAAACAAAAAACCACTTTAGCATGGATTTATGTGAAGCATTGCTTGCAAGTAATATTCCTCTCCACAAACTTACAAATCCTACATTCAAAGATTTTCTGCGAAAATATTGCTTGAATCAGAAAATACCAGACGAATCAACACTACGTAAAAATTACATACCAACAATTTACCAACATGTTCTGGAAGAAATACGTAATGAACTTAAGGATGGCATTATTTGGATTTCAGCTGATGAAACTACCTACAGTTGTGGTCACTATATTGCGAATTTAATGGGTGCATTAAGATTATAGCCTTCTTCTTCCTATTTGGTGGCCTGCAAAGAACTTGACGAGACAAATCGTTCTACGATCGCCAGATTTGTGAATGAGGGTATTAAAAAAATATTTCCTGAATCTTTCTGCAGATGAAAGAGTGTTTATATTTCTCTCAGATGCTGCTCCCTATATGATCAAGGCAGCCAAAGTCCTCCAAGTATTTTATCCAAATTTAATTCATGTGACGTGCTTTGCTCACGGAGTCTATCGACTCGCTGAAGAAGTACGATCCACGTTTGGAAATGTAAATAAACTGATTTCATGAGCTAAGAAAGGGTTTCTTAAGGTACCTGCTCGCAATAACGCCTATAAAGAAAAACTGCCAAATGTACCTTTACCTCCCGAACCAGTGGTAACTCGATGGGGAACATGGATTGAAGCTGTACTATTTTACAATGAACATTTCGAGGCCATCAAAGGTGTAGTAAATCACTTCGATAGTGCAGAGGCTATGACAGTTCGTCAATCCAACGATTTTGATATTAAAAAAAAACATAGCTTTGATTAGCACTCACTTCTCTCACATACCTGCGGGTATTAAAAGCTTGAAACTCGAAGTTTAGCGTTAATCGAATCAATTCAGTTAATGAATAAAATTCGTCAAATAAACTCCACATTGCCAGATGTATTCCCGCTTAGGGTTAAAGAAAAGTTTGAAAACATTTTG
Source organism: Pachyrhynchus sulphureomaculatus (assembly GCA_019049505.1). NCBI lineage: Eukaryota > Metazoa > Arthropoda > Insecta > Coleoptera > Curculionidae > Pachyrhynchus > Pachyrhynchus sulphureomaculatus. The sequence goes on from CM032448.1 coordinate 1,793,476, forward strand.
TGCAATAACCCAGGCTTTGAACCTTTGTGTCAAATTGATAGTTTTATTAATGGGACAGGTGAACTTTTGCCAGAAACAATAAGTGCTAACATAGCACCCAAATTCAAATACTGTCCAGTTACCTCAGTGGATGTGGAACGGTCTTTTTTCCACTTATAAAAATATTTTAAGTGATCGAAGACACAATCTTACTACCCAACATTTGGAACAATACCTTATTGTTTACGTGTACAAGAATACAAATGTTAAATAATTTTAAAAAATGTTAAATAATTGTTAATTGAATTTAAACATCGTCGATAACTTGTTAATTTTATGCTGATTTTGAAATAAAAAACTAAAAATTACTACTTTTATTATTATTTAATATTGCATATTTTGACCCCTTTCATGCATATTTTAAGCATTTTTCATGCATATTTTCATGCATATTTCAAGATTTTTATGTTGCATATAATCCGGTCTCTATTAATAACACTACGCTGCTAAAGTTCAGTAATTTGGTTAAAGAGTGATGAACTGACACCATGAATTTTCTCCAACCTACGTTGGAATTTCGAAATCTGCCACACTGAGTCTACCTAAAAGTTATTAGCGCTACACCAAGGCTTCTGACTTTTTACTAGCGTTTTCCGTAAGTGTCCATGACTCTACACCTTATAAGAACACTGAAAACACATAACAACAAAAAAAGTCTAACTCTCAAGGTCAGATTCTGGTCCTGGTTGCATAATACATTCTGAAATTTGAGAAATGCTATTCTTGCACATTCTATTCCGTGTTTTATTTCCATTGAATGATCCTAATTGCTGCTTATGGTGCTTCTAAGGTATGTTGTCCACTTTTTCTAGTTGCTTATTCTGTATGTGAACTGTAACGGTAGCCTGATGTTGCTTTGACACTAGTATACGTTGAGTTTTACTGATATTTAGAGTACTTCTCGTTTGCGCTTAGCACAGTATCCAACAGATACTAGAGATTCTCTGGACTACTAGCCACAGTGGCATCCGCTATTTATATGTATTCCGTTGATATTAATGTCTTCGCCAGTGTCAGTTAGGGCCTCTATAAAGATACTCTCTTAATATAAAGATTGGCGGGGGCAAAACGCTACCTTACCTAACATACGTTTTTACTTCTATATTTTCTGATGTTTGGTTTTCTCTTACTCTTATAGCTTTTTGTTGCCAATAATTCTGACATCTTTGTCATCAATCTCCATATCTTTCAGAATCTCGATCATTTTATCGTGCTGAACTTGATCGAAACGCTTTCTCGAAATCAACAGAGCATAGAGGGATATATATGAATTAGCACTTCTAGACTAAACGGGGTTCTCTGGTACTCAGACCATAACGGAAACCAAATTGAGTGTCGGCCATATGGTTTACGATTTTTTGATAAATTCTTGGATGAATTATTTTGAGGAAAATTTTTCAGGCATATCTCATCAATCTTTACTTAGCGTTGAGTTGGTACTTTTAGGTATCATGTTAAACGTGGATTTAAGCCAGTCTCGTGGGATAATTCCTGTTTTATATATTAGGTTATATAATTTAAGGGGGTCACTACCGAGAAAAATGAAAAAAAATACGTTTTTCGTTTTTTTCCATTTTTATAATCTACAATAATTTCTGCACAAAACAATCCAACCCCCACAATTATACGATGAGTATAAGTGCCTGAAATTTTTATATAAAGTAGTCAAGGTATGAGCCATCAGTCAGTATCGCCAAGATATGTTATGAGTCCCGCTCAGCCTTCGCCTAGCTTCGCACTACGCACCTTTCAATATACCACCCCATTCCACCCATTATGAAGTTATTATTATTTTCACTATTATTATTATTATCCCACTTTTTATTAACAATGCTTAGGAATAATTATATAACACTATTTACTATATACAAATAAAAAACTTTATTTTTACAATAATATTTTGAAAAGTAATAATAAGATTTTATTATTTTGTTATACTTTTTTTTAACTAAAATGAACCCGCTTAAATTTTTCTTCTAAACTTTTTCTTGCTCTTGAAATTTTTTGCCTCTCGCATTTCGATGCTTGTTGTAAGTCTTTCTCGGCTTTCACTATTCTCAGTTCATCTTCCTTCATCAGCCCAGCAATTGTAAATTTTCCAGGGTCAATGAAAAGTTTTTCAAGTACTCGGCAGCGGGAAATATTACCTTCATTGAAGCAGCATAGTGCATCATATGCACCTAATTCTAGTGTGCTTTTCTCTACAAAAATATTTTTTGGGCATCTAACCCACAATGCATTATTATAGCTTTCGTTTGTGTTTTGTGTCTTACCGTGAACACATTTTTCTAACAGGGCTGGATTCGCCAGGTCCCTGAAGACAGGTTTCAAAATTTCCATTACTACTTTTGGTAGATGAAAATGCTTTGAGTGCTCATATAATTTTTTTTCTGCCTGGGCCTTGAGGAACTTACACCAGTCCAAGCTGCATAAATTGTGTGCCGGATTCTGGTCGTTTGAGCCGAGATGAAAAAATTCTGCCCATACTGCTTTTTTCATCTCAGCCAAGCTGCCAACGTTTCTTCGTATGGCTAAGCCATAAAACTTTTGAATGTCGTTTATTGCCACATCCGTGAGTCTGCCCTTTCCTCCTATCGGCTTTCCATCTTGCAGTTTTTTGGACGTGTAGGAAGTTTTTAGCTTTCTGAGTCTAGATCCCATCCTGTTTTGTACATGTCCTATACATTCTAACTTCTGAACTAAGAGACTATCTCCGTAAGGGTTTTGTTCTACAACCTTCAAGAAACCCTTTGAGTCTCCATCACCTAAGTAGTGAGAATATCTCACATTGTATTTGTCCATTGACCTCAGGAAAATTTGCTCTGCACCAACTGCTTCCATAGCCCCACTGGTACCACTATGATTGGCTATGCAATTTTCATTATGTGTATTCTGAAATTTTAGTGGACAACGACAGTGTTTGGAGAGTACCACAATATCCACTATTTTGCCTGAGTCAGTACTCGCAGCAGAGACCACGCCATTCAAAGAAGTATGGCCCCTTTTTTGCCAACTGCCATCTAGTGAGATGGCCAAATCCCTGTTGCCACTATTTGAAATACAGGCTTCCTCTACGGCAGCCACCATTATATCTTTTCCAACTACTTCAAGAGCTGAACGAATAACATTTTGGTGCAAAAAGTGCTTGCTTTGTGGGGGAGGAATGTTCATCATAGCATAAAGAAGTTTAGCTCCAGCAAATCCTTTACCAGTACACCTAAGTGCATAAGTAAATCTAATATTTATTGTATCTAATTTCACAGATTTACCTTCGAGTTCATAATCCAGTTTCTTGGAGTTCCTTAGTTTATTTAGGACTTGACAATTCTGACAAATAATCTTTATAGTGGATGCCAAACCGTTTCTCAAACAAACACTTAGGGTGATTTCACCACCACATTTTTTGCAGTCCACTGTTGAGTTCAGTGCTTTACTCAGCTCTCCAACATCCACCAAATCATACGCATGGTTGCTCATGAATGACTCAAATTTATTTTGATTACCTAGTTTTTTTGAAGAAGAAGAAGGTGTACGATTTTCAGATGAGGTTGATGGTGTTGATTCAACAGATGGTAAGGACATGACCAATTTACGAGCAACAGAAATATGTGTCCCACTAAAAGGTTTATTCCTTTTCTTGCCCTTGAAGCTAGTCTTTGGCTTAGTCATTTTTCTTCACAAAACAATAATCAAAAACTATAATAAAATAACAATATAATAAAATTTAAAACAGCAATAGTAACAGAAAACAGGAAAAAAATTTGTAACTATGTAAACAAAAACAATCTCTCACGTAAAATATAACCAAACAAAACAAAACTAAAAAAAAAAAATTTGGAAAAAAACATATTTTGTTGTAAACAATCAGTGTTGCCAAACTTGTTTTTGCAAAAAAAAGAAGACAAACACTCTAGAAATAAATTTAAAAAAGTTGATTATAACAAAAAAAGCAGTCAAAACTACAACTTTTTAGTTTTTCGGTTCTCCTGAAAAATTGACTTTTTTGTACATTTGCCCCATTATCTTCAAAACTATAAAAGTTATTGGGCTATTTTTTTTTTTAAATATCCATGGCAACACTGTCTACAGTTCGGACTAAGGAAATGTCAAACGAAACAGCTGGTAATTTACCGCGTCAATTCAAACATACAAATAAAATTCATGAACTTTCAAAATTTCTAGAAAATGTAATTTAAATTATTTCTTTAAACCCTTAGTCCCATTAAATTATATAATAATAAATAATAAGTGTGCAAAGTTTCGTTGAAATAGGATGAACGGTTGCTGAGAAAATGGGTTTTACTTTTCAATGTAAATTGACCTCGGTAGTGACCCCCTTAAGAAAAGCTTTCTTTCCCTATTTTTCTAACAGTTTCAATGCCTCTATCCGGATTTCATCAGGGTCGGTTGCTTTCATATTTTAAGCTGAGTATTGCTTTTTCGATTTCGTCCATAGTAATGCTTTCGCCAGAGATTGCATTTAATATTCTGCTGCTCTTATTAAGTTAAGTTATTTTGAAACTGTTTTTTTTGTTTGTTGTATCATTCTATTACAATGATTAAAAAAAACAGTAATAAAATAATGTGTCAATAAATGTCATATTTCTGTTTAACAAAAAAGAGGTTTTTTTTAATTTTTAATGAATTTTATCGACACAAATCCAAACCACTAATTATTAAAACGGGAATCACTGATTAACATGCATACATAATGTGTTCAAATACACCAAAAAGTTGGTATTTTTTTCCCACTTTTACTAATTCTCGGTAACTTCTTAATATTCTAATGGCCGAAACCTATAAAAAAGAAACAAAAGTTGAAAGCTATAAAATGTCAATCGTAAGGATTTACTAAAATACGGAGAATAACTAAAAAAAGCCACATTTTATCGTCATTTGGTTATTTTACGACTTTGACAAAACGTTTTAAAATTTTTAATGGAATTCGAGGTTAAACGTAAATATGGGGGTTTAGTGGTCTAATAAATACAGCCTCTTTTTTATAATCCATCCAAAATTTGAACACAAATTAGTCAAAGGCAGTTTTCTATTCAAAGCATCAATCTTTACGTTGTTACACGTGATTACCCATTCAAAACTTTGAAAATACCATATGAAGGGTGGAAATTGCAAATGTTCTAAATGCCTTTCGGCAGTTTTTGGAAAAAAAAAAAAATACAAGTTCATTAGTCTTACATAAAATTGTTGTTATTAAAAATAACACATATAAGTATACGCCAGACCTACCTTTCTCTCTAAATGGTGTTTGAAATTTCCCCGCTCATCGTCTCCAAGCGTTCAGCAATCCAAAACTCGTCCACCGCAGAGTCGTTTCCAAGCGGTCACACAACCAAAGTAAACGTTTCCATTAATATCGCACGATGCTATACTTTAACCGTAATTTTGATATATCACTTCATACGTCACAGTCTTTCGAATTTTTTTTTGATTAATTTTAAAATAAAAGTCGGGCATAGAAGAATTTCCAATTCTTCGTTTTCGTAGCTTTCCCCTTTTTGTACAGTCGTTTTCGTTCTTCTTGTTTCAGTTAATATTTGGTTAAATATTCTTGGAAACGTATTTAAGCTAGAGGTTCTTCTTTATCTGGTATATTCCCATTGTGCTTGCCCTTTGGTATACTCATTTTTAATAAATATTTCGTAGATCACGTAGGCTGAAAATTTTTCAGTCTGACACAGAGATGTCGCTCTTTTCAAAAAAATCCATATTATTTTTAGGAAGTACCAACCTTCAAACGATACGTGTCAAAATTTCATGACATTCCGACGATTAGTTTACAAGTTACAACGCTCTGGACGCCCCAGTGAGTTGAGGGAAAACATAAAAAATCCACAAAATCATTTTGGATAACCGTAAAGAGAAATTGCGTGAGATAACTGACACCTTAAAGATATTCAAAGAACGTATTTGTCATATTTTGCATGAACATTTGGGCATGATAAAGCTCTGTTCGATATGGGTACCGCGTTTGCTCACAGTGAACCAAAAACAACAACGTATTAATGATTCTGAGCGCTGTTTGGACCTGTTTAAGCGAAATAAGAAGGATTTTTTCATGCGATATGTGACAATGGATGAAACATGGATCCACCACTACACATCGGAATCAAACAGCATTCAGCTGAGTGGACAGCAGCCGGTGAAAGTCGTCCGAAACGACCAAAGACATAACAGTCGGCTGGGAAAGTTTTAGCCTCTGTATTTTGGGATACGCATGGAATAATTTTCATCGACTATGCTGAGAAAGGAAAAACCATCCATAGCGAGTATTATATAAAGTTATTGGTGCGTTTGAAAGCGGAAATCGCACAAAAACGGCCTCAAATGGACGAGAAAAAAGTGCTCTTTCATGAAGACAATACACTGTGTCACAAGTAAATGGTTATGATGGTAAAATTGCATGAATTGAAGTTCGAATGGCTTCCTCACCCACCATATTCTCCAGATTTGCCCCCCAGCGATTATTATTTATTCTGAGACCTCAAAAAAATGCTAGCAGGAAAGAGATTTGGTTCCAATGGAGAAGTTATCGCCGAAACTGAGGCCTATTTTGAACGCAAAGACAAATCCTTCTCCAAGAAAGGTATAGAAATGGTAGAAAAGCGCTGGAATGATTGTGTCGCTCTTAAAGGCGACTATATTGATGAATAAAGTCGGATTTTGCAAAAAAAAAACTGTTATAAGTAGCTAACACAAAAAGACATCCTACCGTCTGCGGATATTTAGATGAGTAGTCAACATTCGAGCGTTCAAAGTGAATGAAGAAATAAGCGTGCTGTCATCTGCAGAATTGTAGATTGGATTCCTGGCCCTTTTCAGTAGATCGTTAATGTAAATGACAATTGAGAGTAGGAGACAGTATGGAGCCTTGGGGCACACAAACATGAGAGCCATACACAAAACGTTTCAGGCATATCATAAGAGCGTAGCTTAAACAACAATTCGTAGTGCCCAACGCGGTCGAATGCCTTGGACATATCAAATGTAACCAGTCAAGATTCTCCAAAGTGTACAATTGCGTTATTCTGCTACATAAGTTGATTTCCTGTTGATCTTTACTTACGAAAGCCACATTTATGGTCGCTAATAATAATAAATCCTTGTAAATATTTTTAGAAGATGCTAATTGATATCCTTTTTCCATTATTCAGTGTCAATCTGCGTTTTTGTCAAACGAGTGTTCCCAACTCTAGCAAAGTTAAAGAAGCCAAATTATATAAACAATCTTGCGTGTCTTCTTTTATTTACAGTATTGTAAAATGCTGTTTTCCTCAATCACAAACGAATATTTTTAGTTATTCCATATTACATAAAATAATAAATCTGCAGGGCCTGGGGGTGTGGTAAATGAAATGATTAAGTACGGGTCTAATAAATTCCATCGAATGCTGAGAAACATGTTCCACAGAGCGATAAATGGAGAAAAAAATACCAGAGGAATGGTCAAAAGCCTATATAGTATCTATATTTAAAAAGGGAGACCGCAGAAAATGCACAAACTATAGAGCATAATATCGAGTATGGGACGTTTGTATGGAAAAATTATTAAAAATATCATAGAGGAAAATATAAAAGGAAAAATTGGAAAAGACCAAGCAGGCTTTACGGCCGGAAAATCATGTATAGACCACATATACACTATAAAACAAACAATGGAAAAAAACTGGCAAAGAATAGAGAAGTTCATCTAGCCTTCATAGACATAAGAAAGGCCTATGACTCAGTACCAAGGCAAAGATTATGGAACGCAATGAAAGAAATAGGCATTGACAAAGAACTAATATACCCAGTAAAAGCTCTCTACGAAAATAACACAGTGAACGTAAAAATAGGACATAAAATAGGGAAGAGACTCCAAACATCAAAAGGCCTATTACAAGGATGCTCTACATTCCCCACACTATTCAAAATATACCTCGAACAAACATTAAAAAAATGGAAGCAAAAATGTAGTGGAATGGGAGTCCCAATACGAGAAGATTACTTATATACTCTAAGTTTCGCAGACGACCAAGTAATCATAGCGCAAGATGAAGAAGACCTCAGTTATATGGTAAGAGAACTGAAAGAAAAATACACTAAAGCAGGATTAGCAATAAACTTTGATAAAACGGAATATCTAACAACAAAGGAAGAAAACGTGGAGAATCTAGAAGTCGATAACGAAACAATAATCAAAGGAACCGATAGATTTAAATATTTAGGAACCATCATTTCAAAAAACGCAACATCAGAAGAAGAGATTAAAGCTAGATTAGGACAAACGCGGACATGCATAAGACAATTAAATTCGATCCTGTGGGACAAGCACATTACGAAGAGAAACAAAACACGCATATACAAATCAATAATACAAAGCATAATGATATACGGGTCAGAAACATGGACGATCAACAAAAGAAATAAATCTAAAATTAACGCGGTAGAGATGGAGTATTGGAGATGATGTTGTAGAGTGACACGTATGGAGAGAATAACCAATGAAGAAATAAGAAGCAGAATGAACATCAAAGAGAACGCAATAAACACCATTGAAGAAAAACGATTGAAATGGTATGGACACATAAGAGGAAGCGAAGATAATAGGTGGATAAAGAAAATAATGGAGTGGAGCCCTATAGGGAGAAGAAAAAGAGGAAGACCCAGACGATGTGGACGAGGCTCTGGAGGACAGGGATCTAACAGATGGAGACTGGGAAGATAAAAACGGATGGAATCAAAGGCTGAGAGAAGGAAGACAGCGTCAGCTGTAGAAAATTCTTGATATATATATATATATATATATATATATATATATATATATATATATATATATATATATATACATATTATAAACGGATCCTAATTGCGTGGCTAACACACTAAACTTGTGAGGCTAATATTTCCAAAAAAAAAATACTTTGAGAGTAGTGACATCTTAAAATCAGTCCATTATGAAGCTCTATGCCATGAGTGTATCGTACCAAAACAATCAAAAGTCAAAAAATCATTTTAGTAATATAATAGTTGATTACGGTTTCTTATATTTATAAAAAAAAATAAGTGTTACACAAGAACATGTGAATGTCGCCGTGATATTATACGGAATTTAAAAAGAGAATTAAGGTTAGATGGATATTAGAGTATTAGTGACTAGGCATACGCATATAATGTTGTAAGCGATAAACAATAATTTTAAATACAATGGTTTTGGGCGGCACTCCTTCGAAAAAAAATTAACTACATAGTGAAATTACCATAGAATTGGGCTAAAATGAGGTCTTTTCACTCGAAGTATGGGTTGGTTCGGTTCTTTCGGTATTTTGTGTAAATTGAGAATAATGAACGAATAATTACTGGTAATAAAAAACATTTTTAAAGTCTTATTCTTTTCTTAGCTTATCTGGGCGGCGTCGCTCCCAATGACACGTACCTTATTCACAGTGGCGTCGCCAAGGAGTATCCCTTCTCGTCCTCTATAAATGGAGAAAATAAGAACTTCGCAAAATAAGGCTTTTTTATATATATATCAAGGATTTTCTACATCTGACACTGTCTTCCTTCTCGCAGCCTTTGATTCCATCCGTTTCTATCTTCCCAGTCTCCCTCTGTTAGACCCCTGTCCTCCATAGCCTCGTCCACATGGGTCTTCCTCTTTTTCTTCTCCCTATAGGGGTCCACTCCGTTATTTCCTTTATCCACCTATTATCTTCGCTCCGTCTTATGTGTCCATACCATTTTAATCGTTTTTCTTCAATGGTGTTTATTGCGTTCTCTTTGATGTTCATTCTGCTTCTTATTTCTTCATTTATTATTCTGTCCATACGTGTCACTCTACAACATCTTCTCCAATACTCCATCTCTACCGCGTTAATTTTAGATTTATTTATTTTATTGATCGTTCATGTTTCTGACCCGTATGTCATTATGTTTTGTATTATTGATTTGTATATGCGTGTTTTGTTTCTCTTTGTAATGTGCTTGTCCCACACGATCAAATTTAATTGTCTTATGCATGTCCGCGTTTGTCCTAATCTAACTTTAATCTCTTCTTCTGATGTTGCGTTTCTTGAAATGATGGTTCCTAAATATTTAAGTCTATCGGTTCCTCTGATTATTGTTTCGTTATCAACTTGTAGATTCTCCACGTTCCCCTCCTTTATTGTTAGATATTCCGTTTTATCAAAGTTTATTGCTAATCTTGCTTTAGTGTATTCTTCTTTCAGTTTTCTTACCATATAAGTGAGGTCTTCCTCATCTTGAGCTATGATTACTTGGTTGTCTGCGAAACTTAGAATATATAAGTAATCTTCTCTTATTGGGACTCCCATTCCATTGCATTTTTGCTTCCATTTTTTTAATGTTTGTTCGAGGTATATTTTGAATAGTGTGTGGGATGTAGAGCATTCTTGTAATAGGCCTTTTGATGTTTGGAGTCTTTTCCCTATCTTATATCCTATTTTTATAATAGGGATTTTTTATTGAATTTAAAAAGATCGACTAGTTTATCCTGTATATATTCAGCGCAATATCTCTCGCAGCATAAGAAATAATTATTCTACATGTATTTTTGTAATGTTGTATCAAAACTGAAAAACTGAACATTTATGAAATTACTTCGGTGTCTGTCTGTCTGTCACAGCCGATTTTCTTCGAAACTATTTGACGGAGAACGTGGACATTTGTTACAAATTGATGGCCCATTCGCAGCCGTGTAAATTTGAATGTTAAATTTTGACACAATATTAAAAAACCGAAAATCAGCTGGAAAGGACGAAATACAAAATGAACTATTAAAGTACAGAGGAGTGAAACTGACTAAAGAATTAACAAAACTCATAAAAAAAATAATATAGGGATCGCGAATACCAGAAGAATGGAGAACAAGCATAATGATACCACTTTTTAAAAGAGGAGAAAAAACCGATCCGAATAATTATCGAGGAATTAACCTCTCGTGCACAACTCTAAAACTGACGACAAAAATTGTTACCAATAAAACAACTCCACTTATACAGCTTTCCGAAGAACAACAAAGATTCAGGAGCGGGACATCCTGTAACGACATAGTATTTGTAATCAGACAAATTACTGAAAAATCAATTGGGTATAACAGACCAGTGTTCTTATGCTTTATAGATTTGGTAAAAGCATTTGATAGAGTACAGCTGCAAGATGTAGTACACACACTTTATGACAAGAATATTCCGTCCGGCCAATTTTCGTAAAGATCGGATGAACGGTTTCGAAAGAAACCGCCGCATACGAAAACGTTGTTTCAAGAAAAACGCGTTTAAAAACTAACCTGAACTATTTAACTTCTAAATAACAGTCTTGCTAGGCCTCAAGGTCTTCTTTTGCTCAGAAAATTTCAATAGAAAGGTCTCATAATGTGAATAACAGTTTATAATTACAATAGGGAGCAGCTCTGTTTAGGAAAGTGGAAAGCGAGTAAGAGGAGCAGAGCGAGCGAGCGCGCGTGCAGAGACGAGCATTCGGAGGTCGATTTAATAACCTGCTTAAAAATATAGAAGAAATGCTCAAAAATATAGAAGAAATGCTCAGATCTTGATAAAATTTTGGGGCAACATTTTTCATGGCATATACTTTCGAAGACGCTCATCAAAAAAATTTAGATTTTTTTCAAGGTGGTAAAAAGTAGACTGACCCCTTAAACTTTTACTACTAGATTTTAGATTGAGCTAGATTCATTTATTGACTATTAGCAAGCTAATTTTTATTTTAAAAGCAAATAAGGTACGGACACTAACACATGGGCTGAAAAGTCCCGGGCCTAACACATAGATGACGCTAGTTTTATTGCAGTCACCTTTTTTTCAGTTAATACTAACCTTCAAAAGACAGCTGTTAAAATTTTATGATATTCTATTCATTAGTTTGTGAGTTATTGTGCTAAGAGTGACGCTACTTTTGTTATTTTCAAAACAATGGATCAAAAACAATTTCGTGTTTTAATTTTACACTGCTTCTTGATGGGAAAAAATACCGTTCAAGCGAAGCAATGGCTTGAAAAGTGTTATGGGGACTCCGCTCCATCAGAAACAACAATAAAACGTTGGTTTGCTGACTTCAAACGTGGTCGTAGAGACACCGATGATGCAGAACGCAGTGGACGTCCAAATGAGGCGGTAACACCAGAAAACATCAAAAAAATCCATAAAATCGTTTTGAATGATCGAAAAGTGAAGTTGCTCACATCGTAAAGATATCAAAAGAACGTGTTGGCTTTATATTGCATGAGCATTTGACTATGAGAAAGCTCTGTTCAAAGTGGGTGCCGCGTTTGCTTACTGTTGACCAAAAACAAGAACGTGTTGATGATTCTGAGCAGTGTTTGGCCATGTTTAAACGTAACAAACCGGAATTTTTGCGTCGATATGTGACAATGGATGAAACATGGATCCATCACTTCACTCCGGAATCAAAACGATCGTCATCTGAGTGGACAGCAACTGGTGAACCTCGTCCAAAGCGCCCGACAGCACAACAATCGACTGGAAAGGTTATGGCCTCGGTATTTTGGGATGTGCGTGGTATAATATTCATCGACTATCTTGAGAAAGGAAATACCATCAACAGTGAATATTATAAAGCGTTATTGGAGCGTTTGAAGGCCGAAATTGCAAAGAAACGATCGCATATGGCAAAGAAAAAAATTTTGTTTCATCAAGACAACGCACCGTGTCACAAGTCAATCAAAACAATGGCAAAACTACATGAATTGAACTTCGAATTGCTCCCACATCCACCGTATTCGCCAGATTTGGCTCCCAGCGACTACTGGCTGTTCGCAAACCTGAAAAAAATGCTCGCCGGTAAGAAATTTCGCACGAATGAAGAGGTTATCGCTGAAACTGAGGCCTATTTTGAGGCAAAAGATAAATCGTTCTACAAAAGTGGTATTGAAATGTTAGAGCGGCGCTGGAATGATTGCGTTGCTCTTGATGGAGATTACGTTGATGAATAAAGCTAATTTTGAACCAAAAAAACCGTGTTTTCTTTGTTAGGCCCGGGACTTTTCAGCCCATGTGTTAATTGCGCAAGTCCAACTAGAACTTGAACTGATTTTTAATATCAAATGCACGTTATTTATCTTGATTTACTTTCTGGTAATTTAAATTTAAAAAAATAGTAATAATTAATAAATATCCATAGATGGTATAACAATAAAATGACGTAATCGTATTTTACAAACAAAGTCAAATTTAGTGGTTTTTTTATTTTTAATGATTTTTTTTTTGCCTCGCATGTCGTGATGTTGAACTTATTAATTGAAATGATTGTTTATTTTTTTTTTATACATAATTTGGAATTTTTTAGTTAAAGGATCTTCAGGAAAATCATAAAATTCTTTTGTTTAATTCCGGATATTGTTGAAATTTAAAATATTTTATAATAATAATAATTCATACTTTTTTTCTAATCGTATGTATCCTTTTAATCGGCTCAATTTTTAGTGAGGGAAACTTTACGTCCACTAGCACACACATCAATTCACTACATCTCTCTAATTAGACGACATAAAGTATATTCTCGTTTTGGTGTCAACGGAGACAAATAGTAAAAGCCACTAGAATAGCAGGATACTATTTAGAAAAATAAATATAGTACAGGAAATGAAGCATTTTGGCTTGCAATTTTTTCGTCCAGCATGGATTCACTTGAAATTTTCACAGAAGGTAGGGAATAGCCCAAGGATCATTTTCTATATCATGCCGCTGTACGTTAAAACCTTGAGGGTGGTTGCCACCCCATCTCGGGGGTGGAAATTTTTTATTACATTTTAACTATAGGAATCGATGGAAAAAGTGATTCTAAGAAAAAAATCTTCTTTACGTTTTCTTCGTAAAACTAATATTTTTCGAGTTATTCGCGGTTGAAAGTAACAGTTTTTCGACTTTTTTAAAGGGTTTTTTGCGAATAACTCGAAAAATATGCATTTTATCAAAAAAACTGTGGAGAGCAAAATTGTAGCTTTTAAAAAAACAAACAAAATCCTTTTTCTACGACCAATACGAACCGAGATACGGCATGTTAATGGTTAGCTTTTTTTCGTCAAATGCATAATTTGAAAGATTCAAAGCCAAATAACGGGAAAACTTTGCATTTTTTTCGAGGAAAACTTATAGAATTTTTTTTAAAGTATATAATTAGACCTTTTAAAAAAAAACTCTCTAGCATGAAAATTGAGCGACTTATGATCAAAATAAGGTCGGTACCTACTTTTTTTTACGAAAAAATCTCTGAAAACAACCCCCTAACTACCCCCCTAATTAAAATTGATCTTCACCATTCAGTGATTCTCTTTATATATGTATTATCAATACACCCAAGAAGTTTGACCAATTTAAAATGCCTAATTTTAGAAAAATTGGAGTTTAAAGAGAAAACGATTTTTTGCAATTTCGTATTTTTCACCTTTTTCTTCAAAATATCTCCGAAAATACTGGAGATACGAAAAAAAATGATAGAGTACCAAATTATAGCTTTTTTAATGACTAAAATTTCCCTGTGCGTAGATTTTCTGTACAATGAATATTTGGCGAGATATAGCCGTTTAAAACCTCTATTTACGAGCGAACACCACCTTATTCGAGCCCTTTAAACTCACCCCATTTAAAAACTAAGGGATCTTAAGGAATTTAATTCACATAGTCTTATAGCTCTTGAAAAGCCCTACAAAATCGTTTTTGAAAAAACTTTCTATGACTAAAAATGAAGGAGCTATGTTTAAAAAACCAATCAATTTTTTTTTTGAAAAATTCGAATAGCCCGCTTCGGAGCGTAATAATCTACGTGCAGAAAAGTTGTGTTGTATTGTAATTCCACTTGTTCTGGGTGCTTGGGTGAAGACTGTAATAATGGTCCACCAGCAATCGAAGAAGACGAAGATGACATCGACCACGATGAAGATCGAATCAATGAGACAGACTTTTAAAAAACGTATATGTATTTGTAAATTTAGTCGTCTATGTATGTAAATGTATGTGAATATGCGGTGTATTTTTGTGTTAATAATTTTTTTTTCATGTAATTCTACTTTTTTTTCTATTTAGATCTATTAAATTACTTTATAAAAATTGCAATGTTATTAAGGGTGATTTTTAAGGGTTGAAATATTATGATATTATATCCTAAAGCATAAAACAATCATTATTTAACCAATCCAAACCAAATTTTACCCATATTAAGGTTTACAATGTTATTTTATAATTTTTGACAATAAGGGGTAGTTTTCACCCCTGAAAATAATCAACGCCCATGAGCATGATATAGAATATGAAGTAAAGGGTGAGATGAGCCTAATTCCAAATTTTTATGCAAATCGATGCAAGACGAAATAATTTTTTTAGGATAAATAATTTTTTTTATATTAAGCTCTAACAAGGCTTGATTTTTAAGGGTTGAAACATTATGAAATTGTATCCTAAAGCATAAAACAATCCTTATTTAACTAATCCAAACCAAATTTTACCCATATTAAGGTTTAAAATGTTATTTTATAATTTTTTACAATTAGGGGTAGTTTTCCCCCTTAAAAAACAAAAAGCGTACAACGGCACGATATAGAAAATGAACTAGAGGGTGAAATAAGCCTAATCCCAAATTTTTGTACAAATCGATGCTGGACGAAAAAATTGCGAGGTTTTGCCATTTTTTGAGCTTCATTTCCTGTACTAATACTTGAGAACAGAAGTAAAATCTCGTATATATAAATCTGTAGTTCGACCAGTTGTGACCTAGGTACACAGCAGAGACAAGGCCAGAAATACGCCAAACTCAAAGTGAAATGAAAACATTAAGAATTGCGAGAAGAATAGCGAAGGAGTATAGGACGTCCCCGAAAAAGCTGGAATGAAGCCCTGCAGCGACGATACATTAAAGAAAAAGAGGCAAGAATGCCTAATATAAAGAAGAAGAACTGTCTTGATTTTTTTTTGAATAATTCTTCGAAGTATAGAGAATAAAAATCCGCAAAAACAAATCGAATTTTTTAAAATTCCAGGTGTATGTAACCCCATAAGTCAATGAGACAGACTTTTAAAAAACACAGCACACACGTCAATTCACTACATCGCTCTAATTAGACGACATAAACTGCAGAATCATAGAAAGACGAATCGAAAAGGTCTTTGATGAGCTTCACAAACAGATATTGCACTTAATTTATACTTAAAATAGCGCAGCAAATTGTTATATTAACGAATAAAAAACACTCCTCTCGCAGATGGTACATTATTCATATACTAAAACTATATAATAAAGACGAAACAAAACCATCCTTACCTAGACTTCATCTCCTTTAATGGTATAGTAATAAAAAACAAAAAAAAGGTATAACGTATTTCGTTTTAACCCTTTTCATATTAATATCTATACAACATCCCATACCTCTTTTGTTTCTCGAAAAATGCTTTTCCCACGATCATTTATCAAAAAGAGAGAGGATAAAAAAAAAGAGAGATTAAAGCCGAGTAAAAAATTCAACGCGTATAGGCTAGAAGTAATATTGATTAAGAAAAATATATGTTCATGGGTGTATATTACCTAGACTTCGAGGGTTGGCGAAGCTTCAAGTTAAAGAATCGTTTGTCCTTGAGACAACTTTGACGTACGTACTTGTATCTACTGAAAAAGAGGAAAAGATGGGGCTTTCTAGAATAAAGAACGACTAAATCTTTTGCAAATTTTATAAGTACTTGAACCATCCATTTCAGGACCGGACCCAATGATTAATTGGGTTGTTATTTTATTAGAAATAAAAGCAATAATTTTTAGGGAAAATTATTTATTCAAATAAACGCGTGCCGTCTCCTCTATAAACTATTCCTGTAGCCCAGTAGTCAGAGGCAAATTTTGACGAAAAGCTCTTACTAAATGTTAACAGGCTACATTTCGGCATACAGGTAGTTTTTTGGATGTAAAATACAATAAAAAAAGTTTCGAAAATGAAAATGCACATTTATCAGACCTTGCCCATCTATGTTAAGGCCTTTTCCTTCCCAGTTGAGTTTTTTGAAAGCGTGCTCTAAGACTGCGATGAATAGCTTAGGCGACATCGTGTCGCCTTGTCTTACTCACGGGCATTTTTGTAGATGATCTCAACACGGCACTCTTGTAACACTTCTAATACCGAGTTCAGCTCGACCCTATCAAAAAGCCTTATGGAAATCTATGAAGGCCAAGGCAAGTGGTCTGTTATATTCAATGCGTTTCTCAAGTGATGTTAATGCTTTGTAGATGGTCATTGGTTCTGAATCGGTCCCGGAAGCCAGCCTATTCCCTTGGTTGGTAGAAGTCCAACTTATTTTGTCTCAATAAGCCGAAAGATGCTTGGTTCAAAAAAAAAAATGCAATTTTTTTTCAGAAATCTTAGTCGTAAGTTAGTTTAGCTCAGCTCAAAATTAAAAAGATAAATCAGAAAGAAAAGCTCGTTTGATAAACTGATTTCGACTTGATTTCATAAGTGATTTATTGAAACTTTTAAGTTTTTGCTAAGTCGAACAACTTCCTGCTCTCTGCAAATATTTGTAAGGATAGCTCATGTTCGAACGTAAATGAAGAAACATGGGTACTATCAGAGGGTAGGACTGTATTCGTGAAAAAAATCAACCTATGATATATTTACATTTTTTCACGTTTCAAAGTCCCTAGATAACAAAAAAAACCATTATTTCTGCCTTCTGTATGCCTATCTGTTGTTACGATAACTCTCGAACCAAATAATAAATGAATTTGAAGTTTGTACACACATGATACTTGATGTAGGAAAGGAACCTATGGTTTTCGAGGAACATCGCTTCAGAAAAAAAACGAGTGAGAAGGATGGTGCGGTTCAATTTTACCTAGTCATAACAGTATTGCAAAAAATTCTCGGTTACTTCCGAGTCAAATTCAGTATTTATTTTATTCACTGCCTGTATTTACGGCACGTACTGGGAAAATTACTTTATCGATTTTTTCTGACGAAAACGAAGTCGGTCACTAGTTTCCCAAAAAACGGTAGAGCTTTAAGCATCTAAAAATTTTAAAATCACTTAAACCGGTCCTGTTAATAATTTCTAATAATCCTTTTAAAGCCGAAATCGAATTTCGTTTTCGCAATCCCCGAATCTGGAGTTTTTTTGCGTACGAGGGGCTTTATAATTAACAAAAGGTGAAGAAACCTCGCTGATTTTAGGGTCAAAAATTGGGGTTAAATGATTTTTTACGCCCTTTTAAGTTCATTGTTAGACTACCGATGCCAGGTAATAGGATAGCTATTTTTGGGTTTTTTTCTGTTTGGGAACAAAAAAAATTGAAAGCAAGCGTGTGTGAAGGGTGTCTGAAGATTTCACGCGACAGTTTTGTAAGAAATATTGGTCTTTAACCAAAGAGTAGAATTCTTAAATTTTTGAAAGGAAATACGGTAAATTTAACAAGGTTATTCCCATACCCACTACAAATTTAAACCTTTCTTATATATATATATATATATATATATATATATATAAAAGAAATTTAAAAAAAAAATCGTTTTTTTAATGAAAACTGTAATTAAAGAATGGGAAGTCCCACAGTGAAGGCAGACAGCGACGTTGGCGCGCGGCGATATTCGCCACAGAAAAATGAGACAAGGCGTTTATTTCTTATTGTTTTTTTGTCCGATTAAGAGAACATTTTTTTGTGTCCGCGTCCGTTCAAGAAACGACCATGAAAAAACTGTCCGTCCAAGGGAGGTGTCCGTGTAAGAGCGGTGTCCGCGAAGGGGAATTTCACTGTATATTTATATATATATATATATATATATATATATATATATATATATATATATATATATATATATATATATATATATGTTATCTTGGAGTGACAGTTATTCAGTGAAATTTAACGTCGCGGAACCTGACACACATGTAGAGTGGGTCACTCTATTTTTCTAGCAGCCTCATTCAATTTCTTGGGCGTTAATTTGGAAGCAAATGAACATGTTGCAAGCATAGAAAAAAGATCTTCTCCATAACTGAGAATATTATTTCGAAGTAGAAAGCTTACACTCCACAACAACTGTTAATTCTGGCTCTCTCTCTCTGGCATCGTTGCTCGGCTCCGAGCGTCGTGACCTCTATTGCTTTGTTATAGAGAATTTACAGCAGCCCTCCAGGCTTCTCTATCTTCGACACTTCTCATCATCTTCGGTAACAAGTGCATTGTAGACTGTTGGGAGATCTACGTCTTTTTCTTCTACCGTCGACTTTCCCCTGGATCAGCAACTTTTTCATGCCGTCTCTCCTTATTATATGACCAAAAAATGATGCTATTTTTCTCTGTATTGATGATAACAGCTGGTCACTATTTTGGATATTAATATCGCTCAGAACAGACGCACTTCTCGTATGGGCTGTTCAGGAAATTCTGAGTTTCGAAATCCTTTATTCATCTACGGCATGCTGCATTAATAGGCCATGTTTCGGGTCCGTACGTGGCTATAGGGAATTTTTTTATTTATTCTGTGATCTTTGCATACTTTGCTTAGGATTGTCATTGCAGTTTTGACCATCGCTATCCTTCTTTTAATTTCTTCTTCGCGGTCCCCCCTGTAGAAATCTTGGCGCTTAAATAATATATATATATATATATATATATATATATATATATATATATATATATATATATATATATATATATATATAATATATGTCTTCAGTAGTATATCATTTGAATCATAAGGGTCGGCTTCGATTTTTCTTTTTACTTATTTGGAGAATGCCATTCACTTCATTGATTTCTCGTTTGAATGCTATACTGATATACTCAGGTCTTGTCACCAGTAGATACGCTTTGAACGAATGTTGGAGAACAATCATGATTGGAAATCATCTGTTTAGCAAATTCAACGCGTTTAGAAGAAGATTGAGTATCGAAATGCACTTGAGAGCTAGATAAAACTTTTGTCACAAGTGCATTCAATGAGATTGAGAGTACCTTAAAGGCGATATACATATTCCAATTTATTTATTTACTAGCCGGGCTCGCTGCTCCGCTCGCATGGACTTGATTCACTACTATCGTCACTGCTTATTCCTTATGTTACCCAACGTAATAAAATGTCTCCCATTATTTCTCCTTATCTCCCATAAGCTCTACATAATTTCCATTATCTAGGCTTATCTCGACATATCTCGCAATATTTCTCCTTATCTCCCATTATTTCTCCTTATCTCCCATTATCTCACCGTAACTCCCATTATCTAGATTTGTCTCTGCTTATGTCCCATTATTTCTCCTTATCTCCCATTATCGAGGCTTATCTCGACTGATCTCCCATTATTTCTCCTTATCTCCCATTATCTCACCTTATCTCCCATTATCTAGGCTTATATCGAATTATATAGAACATATGTATAAATTTATAAAAACACGTAAATCGGATAAATGGTTCTTAAGTGATAAGCGCACTAACGGACAGACAGACAGCCAGGCAGAGAGACAGACAGACAGAGAGACGTTGCATTTATAGATAACCTGGCCATTAAAAAAAACAAAAACACGTAAATCGGATAAGTGGTTCTCGAGTGATAAGCGGACTAACGGACAGAGAGACAGAGATACGTTGCATTTTATATATATTATAGATGTAATAAAATATATATCTATAACCTGGTCCAAGAACATATGTATGAATATTTAAAAATCACGTAAATCGGATAAGTGGTTCTCGAGGGATAAGCGCACTAACGGACAGACAGACAGACAGAGAGACGTTGCATTTTATATGTGTTATAGATATAGATTATTATTATTATTATATAACCTGGCCAAAGAATATATGTATGAATTTAAAAAAAGACACGTAAATCGGATAAGTGATTCTCGCGTGATAAACGCAGTAATGGACAGACAGACAGACAGAGAGATATTGCATTTTATATATATTATAGATTATAAATATTCTCTGCTACATGATATTGTTCCATATTTAACGGTTTAGGCTGTGCATTGCAAGGGAACGCGCTAGCGGCAAACTTTTTTTCGGCTTCATTCACTATTATCGTCACTGCTCATTCCTTATGCTACCTATCGTAATAAAATATAGCCTATAACCTGGCCAGAGAACATATGTATGTTTTAAAAAAAAAAAGTACGTAAATCGGAGAAGTGGTTCTCCAGTGATAAGCGCACTAACGGACAGACAGACAGACAGAGAGACGTTGCATTTTATATATATTATAGATTATCAACGGTAACACCATTTCTACAAAAAACATCGACAATATGCAAGAGAAAAAACAATGTGAATGAATAATATAATTAAAGCTAAATCTAAAACTAATAGGTCAGAATGCAGGCTATTACAACCTAAATTAATCACTCTAAAGGTAAACAGTACTTGACATACAATACCAATGGGAAACTACCCGAAAATTAAAGAAACTCTATAGCGAGGTTAGTTGCTTGACCATATTTTTGAATCGGTGTACCTGGCCATCAATTGGCAAATTATATTTATCAAAACTACGCTGCATTCTGAAGATTGGCCTATGCAAGCCATAGTTTCTGGTGACGTTAGCTGGGTAAAATAACAACCTGACGCGGGTACGATGTACGGTATGAAAAGATAATTTACTAAGTAAGTACTCACAGTCAATATACCCATTTACTCGTAGTAGCTTAAATAAGAAAAGTAGATCAGCTTGCATTCGTCTGTCCTGAAGACTGCACATATTTAACCAATTGATAATAAGCATTATATTGTTAGTTTCTATAGGATTAGCCGGATATTTTTTGATTATTGTATTAAAATTACTATTACGGTTATAAAATTACGGGTTTTGAGTAGTTTCAAGACTAGTTTTTTCGCAACTGGGTGAGGAATAACGCATGCTCTATCTAGCCTTAAGACTTTTTAATTTACTTTCCAAAATCACTTTTAAATTTCTCATTAATTTGTTATAAAACTGAACGTCTTATAATAACGGATTTTCTAATTAATTATTCTAATCGACTTTTAAGATCTCTATCTCTAAAATAAGGTTTGATATCTTTAATTTTAATTTTTTTTTTTGTGTGGAATGGAATAGATAAAAAAATAACACCAGCTGTACGATGACTACATACTTTTTTTAAACAATACTTATTAGGAAGTTATCGCAGCCTAGACGAAACGGCGCTTCGAAAACGCTAAAAAAAGTAGAAAACCGATAATATGATTTCCACACAGTATATCTCTCAGAAATAGACACTAGAATAAAAATTTAATTTATATTTTTCAATATATTTCAAAATCCTCGACTCCAAGAACTCTGAACATATAACACTATATACAGTCAGTCCTAAAAGTCTCCATACACCAACTGCTTTCTATAATAATGTTCTGTTATGTTTAACTAATTAATTGGAACTCTGAGGAAACATGTTTAAATTCATATTTGAAATTTAACTAACGAGCATTAGCATTAAAAACAACTACGGAACATTTTATTTCGAAGTTACATCATTGTTATAAAAATGTAAACAAAATTAATGTCAAAAAAGTCTCCATACACTTCCCGACAATTACCAATAATAGTTTGACGGAGTTGACAGCAACTTCGTTGAAACTAATATTTAGTGGGACTGCTGTTGGCCTTGATAATCTCCTTTTTGTCATGCTTGCAACCAGCTTTCTAGTAACTTCTGCTGGCATGTTCTCCTATTCGTTCAATATTCTGTTTTTTAATTCTTCTTCATTTGAAACATTATGTTTGCGAACGCGTCGTTTAAATTCCACAGCTATGGTAATAATTCTAGCACTCATACTCCTATATATATATATATATATATATATATATATATATATATATATATATATATATATATATATACAAGTGAGTACAGGCAATAAATAAAAACAACTAAATTAGTATAAATAAATGAACAATATGTAATATAAACGCAATTATAGATTGCAAAATTGTAAATATATGCTTGTACATGTCCTTTGAAATTAGTAAAAAATTGTAAATGTATAACCTAAGAGGAAGTAAGCTGGATGAATGAATAACAAAAGAAAGAGAGAGAGGGGAGAGGAGACAGACAAAGGCAATATAGTCTAGATAACATGATAAGGGTAATGGTACGCAGTAGATTATACCTGACCAATTCAAGCAGGGATTTTTAGAATAATTTTTCTCGTTAATTATGAACAAATAAAAAACTAAATCAACAAAATATCTTCATATTAAAAACAAATTTTTCTCTATCATTAAAAACATATTTGGAAATGATGCTTATAAAACTACAAACAGTACGAGTTACCATAGGACAGATCATCGCCCAACCGCAAAGCTAGAGGCTATCAATAGCCCCTATCAAATGAGGACAAATTGGGAATAAAAACAACAACCTGTACAAATTGTACAGGTTATTGTACAATTTGAGCACACAGGAATTAGGGATCTAATCGACGACAAACTCTAGGACATATAATCTGACTATATGATAACGTCGGATAATTTCGAAAAACCATATAGAATGAAATGCGATTCAAATCTGTGAGTTGGGGTGGGGGCTACAGCGAAGCCGACGAGTCTGATCTATTACACAGACGGATCAAAAACTTCGAAGGGAGTACGCGCTGGCATATTTGCAGAAAAGCTCAAGTAGAGCTTTAGCATTCCACTAACGACCAGTGTAACAATATTCCAGGCTGAAATTCACGCATTACCATCAGGTAATTGCAGAGGTGTATGAAGCTGCTATCGCACATTATGGATCATCCATTCTCGCACTAAATTTGCGGTATCTTTCGGATCATTATCCTGTTGGAAAATGTATCTTTTTTCGAGTACCAATTTTTGGACACTTTCTCTTAAATTGTCTCTCAAAATGTTCAAATAAATATACTGATCCATGGTACCATTAATTAAATGTAAATTTCCAACCCCTCCAGCGGACCTGCATCCCCAAAACAGAATACTACCACCCCCTTGTCGCACCCGTTTTTAATATCAAATACGGTATTCTTCTTTCTCCAAACTTTAGTTCTGCCATCAGACCCACAAATGTTAATTTTAGTTTCATCACTAAAGATTACGGATTACCAAAATTCAGGAAGTTTAGTAATACATTCCCCAGCAAAAGCTAACCGTTTTTTGCGATTAGCTTCCGAAATTAACGGCTTCTTCCTGGCTGCACACCTATTATAACCTGCCCTGTGTAAACAATTTCTCACTTTTTGTGAACAAACATTTTCCAAAAATAGTTCCCGTACTTCTTTTAATTTTGGTGCGCTTTTCTTGGGATCTACAATTATTTGTCTAACAATACTGGCCTCTTCACGTGGAGTGAGTTTCTTGGGACGACCTGAGCGTGGTCGAATTTTTAGGAGCCCGTTGACTTATACTGGTTTACAATGTACTCAACAGTAGCATGCGACTTTTAAACAATTTTTCCCACATTTCTGTACGATTTTCCATCTTTCCACAAATCAATTATGATCTTTAGAATTTGAAATGGATTTTTCACAATTTCTCGCTCTTATTTTTAATAATTACTTTGAAAATCCACTGCAAAATTACTGGCAACAAGCGACAGATATAAAATATAGTCGAAAATTATTCATTTGTTTTCAGTTTAACGAGCAATAGATAGCTTGATAATATGCGGCTAATTATAACGTGTTTTTTTCAGTGCAGTGCTTGAGTGTATGGAGACTTTTTTGACATTAATTTTGTTTACATTTTTATAACAATGATGTAACTTCTAAATAACATGTTCTGTAGTTCTTTTTAATACTAATCCTCGTTGGTTAAGTTTCAAATATTAATTTAAACATGTTTTCTCATAGTTCCAATTAATTAGACAACAGAAAAATAGTATACAAAGCAGATGGTGTATGGAGACTTTTTGGACTGACTGTATATCGCTAGAATTTAAATTTAAACAAGCTACTTACAGTAATCTAAGAGGTCCTCCTGATCACTTTGATTTATGTATAAAGTCCTACAGCAATAGATTTAGTGTTGTAAGATTATCCAACGACATTAAAAATTTCAAAAAATGTTCCTATTCACACGGATAATTCTGGCTTCCGAGAAGAAATATCTACTATTACTGCCATCATATATTTAACTAATAATGCAGGAGAAAGTGGTGAATTTGTAGCAGTAACTTTATGCGATTCACAAAAAGCTCTTGACTCTGCCAGCCATAAAAGATTAATGAGATCTATTATATTTCTAATGTACATAGGTGATGTGGGAGCCAGTGTGTTGAAAACACGAACACTATGTAGAGAAAACACGAAATATGTAACACCAGCGCCACGTTTAGCCACTTCTATGTTCGAGTATAAACAATAAAGCTTAAAATGTGTTCTTTATCCAAACATACCAGGTGTACAAGTATGAAATACGGATTTCAGACAACAGATGGTGCACCAATGCAGTTTGTGCTATAAAGATTTGACACTGCGCCATTTTATTGTGTCATCGACAGGTTTCAGAAGCGCACGAGTAATAAATTGGAAAAATGTGTGCATAGAGTTGTATTGTTGTGTTCGATATGTCGAAATTTATACCGAACAAGGAGCATTCGCGGACAGCATTAATTTTTTGTTTTCATTTGAAAAAAACTGCGGTTGAATCATACCGATTACTTTGAAAAGGTTATGGTGAACATGCTCCATCGCAAGATACGTGTGAACGATGGTTTTAGCGTTTCAGAAGTGGTGATTTCGATGTTGCAGACAAGGAACGTGGAAAACCACCAAAAAAAAATAGGAAGATGTGGAATTGCAAGCATTGCTGGACGAAGATGATTCGCAAACACAAAAACAACTCACCGAGCAATTAGGCGTTAGTCAACAAGCTGTTTCCAATCGGCTACGAGAGATCGGAAAGATGCAGAAGCCGGTAGATGGGTACCACATAAGTTGAACGACAGGCAAATGGAAACGCGCAAAAACACGTGTGACATTTTGCTCGCTTGGTAAAAAATGAAGTTGTTTTTGCATCGTATAGTTACAGGGAATGAAAAGTGAATTTATTTCCATCCACATCGACCGCAAGACCGAATCGCTTTGGCAGAAAGACGATGCTCTGTGTTTGGTGGAACCAGAGGGGCATGGTCCATTATGAGCTGTTAAAACCTGGGGAAACGGTTAATACTAAACGTTACCAACAACAATTGACCGATTTAAACCGTTCGCTGCGTGAAAAAAGGCCAGAATACCGAAAGAGGCAACATAAAGTCATTTTTCTTCACGACTAGTTCGCGACACGTTGGAAGCACTCACTTGGGAAATTCTATCCCACGCGGCTTACTCACCAGACTTGGCTCCTTCCGATTACCACTTGTTTGCATCGATGGGTCACGCACTTACTGAGCAGCGCTTTGGTTCGTACGAAGATGTGAAAAAATGGCTCGATGAGTGGTTCGCAGCAAAAGGGGAAGATTTTAACTGGCGTGGTATTCACAAGTTGCCCGAAAGATGGGAAAAATGTATAACAAGCGATGCTTTTTACATTCTTCCGAATTTAACATGTTTTCTTAGAAAAAAATCCGCATTTCATACTTGTACACCTGGTGTTGTATTGTGCTGTATGTAAATACATTGACAATATACAAAATGTATCGACTCCTCACCTTTATCTCTATATTATACGTCCATTCGTGCTTCGAGTAATACCTGTCTATAAAATTTAAAATCGACATGTCAATTCGTTCGAGAATTATCATACCAACAAATAGACAGTTAAACAGACAGACGTTTTTCGGTATCTAGGGACACTGCAATGTGAAGCAACGCAAAAAATTTTTTATTGGTACCCAAATTTTAAAAGAAAAATACAGATTTTTCGCAACCGATCAATTATTACGTAATTTTTAACGTTAACGTTAACGAGACAGCTTTTGCGACACCTCTCCACCAATAAAAATTTTAAAATGTATATTTTTTCAAAGACTATTGTTATTCGAAAACTCGTTTCTATGAATAAACCGACGAAATTATTCAACACAACTAATGGTAAGCCCACTCCAGAATGGCTTATTATGAATTTATTTTAAAAAAATAAGTTTGAAATTGTAATTTAATAATTTTTAATAGGCAAATACGTTTCTTGGAATTTATTAAAGAATAACAATCATCATTGTTATTAGGAAATGAATATTTAACGGGAATTTAATTATTTTAATGTAAATTCTCATATATGAAGTAATGTTACTAATAAATAGAGACTCTAGATTCACCCGCGGATGGGATTTACGTTTTTATAGCCTTACTGGAGTTAAATAAATTTAAATATTTTTATGTCAAACAGCCCTTACGTCGTAGAGAGTGGATTCTAGCTATTAAACGCTGCTGAGTATGCTTTTCTTTTATTCCTTGGGCACCATCTATTTCATATGTGATAGCTATGCTTGACTAGTATAAAAATCGGAAACGCTAGGTCCTCAAAACGTGCTATCCCTACTATCCTGTTGTTTGCCGTTCCCCCCATCTGTTAATCACATTCTACTTTTCTCTCTCTTATCCACTGGTTGATATTTTCTATATTACATGTGCGTCTTATGGCGTCACTTCTTGATCTATCCCTCAGTGTCTTGTTTGTATATCTCCTAAGCCAGGTGTACAAGTATGAAATGTGAATTTCAGACAACAGATGGTGCACCAATGCAGTTTGTGTTATAAAGATTTGACACTGCGCCATTTTGTTGTGTCATCAACAATTGTCAGACGCGCACGAGTGATAAATTGGAAAAGTATGTGCATAGTGTTGTGTTCAAATGTCGAAATTTATACCGAACAAAGAGCATTAGCGGACAGCATTAATTTTTTGTCTTCATTTGAAGAGAACTGCTGTTGAATCATACTGATTACTTCGAGAAGCTTATGGTGAACATGCTCCATCGCAAGATACGTGTGAACGATGGTTTCGGCGTTTCAAAAGTTGTGACTTCGATGTTGCAGACAAGGAACGTGAAAAACCGCCAAAAAAATACGAAGATGTGGAATTGCAAGCATTGTTGGACGAAGATGATTCGCAAACACAAAAAACAACTCGCCGAGCAATTGAGCGTTAGTCAACGAGCTGTTTCCAATCGACTACGAGAGATGGGAAAGATTCAGAAGACCGGTAGATGGGTACCACATGAGTTGAACGAGAGGCAAATGGAAGCGCAAAAAAACATGTGACATTTTGCTCGCTCGGTACAAAAGGAAGTCGTTTTTGCATCGTATAGTTACAGGGGATGAAAAGTGGATTTATTTTGAGAATCCCAAGCGCAAAAATTATGCGTAGACCCAGGCGCACCATCCACATCGACCGCAGAAAGACGATGCTCTATATTTGGTAGGACCAGAGGGGCGTGGTCTATGAAGAGCTGTTAAAACCTGGGAAACGGTTAATACTAAACGTTACCAACAACAATTGACCGATTTAAGCCTTTCGCTGCTTGAAAAAAGGCCAGAATACCGAAAGAGGCAACACAAAGTCATTTTTCTTCATGACAATTATCCATTACATACGGCAAAACCAGTTCGCGACACGTTGGAAGTACTCAGCTGGGAAGTTCTACCTCATGTGGCTTACTCACCACACTTGGCTCATATCCATTATTAATCCCAAAATTATAGATAATATCTTGAATAAAAAATCCTTTAAACAAGCAATCTCTCTAATTTATCCCAGTGTTAATGACAAAAAAGGAAAATTTAGTACACTCACATACACAGAGAAAATAACTAGAACAATTTCCAAACATTTAATAAAAAAAAGAACAATAAAATAGCATTCAAAACCAGTAATTCCTTAGGGAGTATAATTTTGAATAACAAAACCAAATCTAAGAAATTCTTAAAATCAGGAGTTTATCTATTAAATTGTGGATCTTGTACTAAAACCTACGTAGGACAAACTGGTAGATCTTTTAAAACTCGCATTAAAAAACATAAACATAGTTATTTAAAAAATAGGAACAATTGACATTACGCAACCCATATAATAAACGAGTCCCATAATTTTGATGATACGTTAAAAATCCTATATGTAGAAAATAAATCTAAAAAATTAAATTTGCTTGAATGTCTTGAAATTAACAAACGGAAAAACTCCAATCTATTATTAAACGAACAGGTAGACTTAAACCATTCACCCTTACTTAATCTTTATCAGTTGTCTGAAATAGTACCACAGATTTGCATTCTTAAAATAATTCTGTCTGTAAATAATATAATAAAATGATTAGCATAATCTTAGGTAATTAAGGATAGTTTTAAGCACTATATAACCAGGATTACTACCAAATATTTTTCTTTCTTATTTACTTCTGAAGAAGCCATTGTATGGTGAAACAATTGTCAAGTGACTTTAAATATATTGGAAATTAAAACATAGTGTTGTTTTTATATAATTTTATTATGAGTTTCCAACAAGTATCGGCTAACACAATCAAAGAATTAGGAGATAACTATAAAACTTTTAGAGAAGCAGCAGAAATTTTTAATAATAGACACCCTGATAAAACTGTACACTTCACAACTGTAGGATATCTAATAAATAAATTCAAGTTTTAAAAAGAAACTTCGGGCATGGGTTTCAAACGAAAATAATTAAAATCAAGTAATGCTGTTGGTAGTAGAAAAGCCAAAACATTCACTTCGGAAAAGATCTGCTTTATTGGATGTGATTAAAACGACAGTTGTGAGCTGACACCCTACAGATATCAAGATAGCGTGTTGGTCTCATTTTGCATGAATATTTGGGCATAAGAAAGATCTGTACGAAATAGATATCGCGTTTGCTCACAGTGGACCAGAAACAACAACTTGTTGATGATTCTGAGCGCTGCTTGGATCTGTTTAAGCGCAATAAAAAGGATTTTTTCATACGATATGTGATAATGGATGAAACATGGATCCACCACTACACACCGGAATCAAATCGGCAGTCAGCTAAGTGGACTGCGCCCGGTGGAAAAAACCCGAAGCGACCAAAGTCACGACAGTCGGCTGGGAAGGTTTTGGGCCTTTGTATTATGGGGTGCGCATGGAATAATTTTCGTTGACTATGCTGATAAGGGAAAAACCATCAATAACGAATATTATATAAAGTGATTGGTGCGTTTGAAGGCAGAAATCGCAAAGAAATGGCCCCAAATCAACAAGAAAAAAGTACTCTTTCATCAAGACAGTGCACAGTGTCACAAGCAATGGTTACGATGGCAAAATTGCATGAATTGAAGATCGAATTACTTGCTCATCCAACGTATTCTCCAGATTTGGCTCCCAGCGACTATTACACAGGGCAACAAAAAAATATTTTTGTTTTGGTGCCTGGGATTTTAGAGCTGATTTTAACTATATTTGGGACGCTAAATCTATACATGCAATCCGTTTTTCTCTATCAGCTCTACTTTTTTAGATACATCAACTTATCTACCAATGTGGTTTTTATTCAGTATATTCATTTATGAGAGTTCTAAAATTATTATATATTCATTAATGTAGGTACAATGGTTTTATTGCCAGTCTGTAATTGAGTAAATTCCAGGTAAATCTATAAATAGTGCAACCATTGCCTATCAGGTACCTGAACTGACCCTTTTAATCACCTAACTCGGGTAAGTCTCGTCAGTTTGTGCGTTCTTACTAATGAGAGTAGATCGAATTCGGCGTGTTATTTTATGTTAAGAAAAGAGTGTTTTTGTGTTATTGAACAGAATTAAAATGAGTTCAGGTTCCAGTTCAAGAAGAAGTTGTGTAAATCAACCTGATGTGTTTTGCTATATATGCGGAGAATACATGTTTCAACAAAACAGACAAACTATTACTGACTTTGTAAAGCGAGCGTATCTTGGATACTTTGGAGTTAAGCTTGGTGATCAGGACAAAACGTAGGCCCCGCATCTCGTATGTAAAACTTGTACAGAGCATTTACGGCAGTGGACTACCGGGAAAAGAAAATGTCTAAAATTCGGCGTACCAATGGTTTGGAGAGAACCAAAAAACCACTTCAATGATTGTTATTTCTGTTTAGTAAATACTAATGGAATCAATCGAAATAACCGCAGTAAGTGGACTTATCCCAATTTAGACTCGGCAATACGCCCTATCCCGCACTCAGATGAAATACCGATTCCAACATTTCATCAGCTACCACATATCTCTGATGACGAATATTTTCCCTCTGATGCTAATAAAAGTTCTGATGCTAATGAAACTAACAGTGACTATGAGGGGACGTCATCAGTTCCTCAACGCTTCAATCAAAATGAATTAAATGATCTCACCAGGGATCTCAATTTATCGAAAAAAGCTTCTGAAGTACTGGCTTCTAGGTTGAACGACAAAAATTTACTGGAACAAGGAACCAAAATTACCTTTTACCGTACAAGAGAAAAAGATCTGCTACCATTCTTTTCTCAAGAAGACAATCTTGTATTTTGTCACGAAATTAGGGGACTCATGAAAGAAATGGGACTTTCTGAATATATTATAGATGATTGGCGCCTATTTATTGACAGTTCAAAGCGAAGTTTAAAATGTGTCCTTCTACATAATGGGAATAAATATGGTTCAATACCACTAGCTCACTCAACGAAACTGAAAGAAGAATATAATACCATAGCTTTGGTCTTGCAGAAGATAAAGTATTACGAACATCAATGGATGATTTGTGTAGACTTAAAAATGGTAAACTTTCTTCTTGGGCAGCAAAGTGGTTACACGAAATATCCGTGTTTCTTGTGCCTCTGGGATAGTAGGGACAAAACACACCACTGGGTTAGAAAAGATTGGCCTCAGAGAGAAAACATGGACGTTGGGGAAAAGAATGTCATTAACGACGCTTTGGTTGAAAGAGAAAAAATCATACTTCCTCCGTTACAAATTGCTTCATTAAGCCCAACTTTATAGGGCTTAATGAAGCAATTTGTAAAGGCTCTTGATAAGAATGGATATATAGGGGTAAAAATGCATCAGTTGAGCACAGAAAAACTCAAAGCAGGGATATTTGACGGCCCACAAATAACACAATTAATTAAGGATCCTGCCTTCATAAATTCAATGAATCAAGTTGAACGAGAAGCTTGGACATCATTTGTTGCAGTTGTAGAAAATTTTCTAGGCAAACATAAAGCTCAAAACTATGTTGAAATGGTTAACAAGATGCTTAATAGTTTCAAATCCTTAGGGTGCAATATGAGTATTAAAATACACTATTTACACAGCCACTTAGACCGTTTTCCAGAAAATTTAGGAGACATGAGTGAGGAACAAGGTGAAAGATTTCACCAAGATATTAAAGTTATGGAGGACCGCTACCAAGGAAGATGGGACATGCACATGATGGTAGATTACTGCTGGAGTTTAAAAAGGGACTGTTTAAAAAAACATTCAAGAATGTCGCGGAAAAGAAGCTTTCCAAGTGTTGAGTGACTATTTCATTTCTTCAATGTTTGTAAGTACGACATAATATTGTATTTTGTATAACTAAAATAAAAATTTCGTATCTACTTTTGTTTACTACACTTACGGATTTGAGTTACAATAATGTAACTTATATTTCTCTAAAATTGTATATCTTAAAAATTTGAGCTCCTAGGTACATATGAATACGTTATTTGAATTCAGGACATCAAATTGATATAGAATCAGCTCAAAAAACCTCGACACCAAAACAGCTGTTCCCCTGTGTTTATTAGCAGACCTGAAAAGAAATGCTCGCGGGAAAGAGATTTGGCTTCAGTAAAGAAGTTATCACCGAAACTGAGGCCTATTTTGAAGGCAAAGACAAATCCTTCTTCAAGAGAGGTATAGAAATGTTAGAAAAGCGTTGAATTCATTGTATCGCTCTTAAAGGAGACTGTATTTATAAATAAAGTCGAATTTTGCCAAAAAATGTGTCTTAAGTAATTAGACTAAAAACTTTTCAGCCTACGTTTTAAATAACCCAGTATGCCTTAAGATTCTCGAATTTTTTAGTGCCAACAAATATTATGGTACTCGATTCAAGTTGTTAAACGACAGTCCATATTTGGATGTAGCATTTTGGGCCTTATCTGAGCATTCCAGGACACTGGAACCACAAAATCAACGTTAAAGGCTAGGCAGAGGGTTAGTCGATAGGTCAAAAGTTCGGGTAGCCCTCTTGGTCTAAAACACGAATAAACGCTACTACATTTTATAGAACTTACATTTCCACTCACTTACGAAACCTCCGACCTTAATTAAGCAAATTTTTATAGAAATTACCTTGGGGTACCAAATTTAAATATTATTAAAAAATATAAATCTCATTAAAAAATCCAATTTTCGATAAATTACTTGCAATACGTATGCGACCACAAAAAAAAATCAATTTATTGCATATTTTTATTAGTATCACATACATACACATACATCAATTTATAATTGATTTAGCAACAATCTATTAAATGTGTTTTATTTTTTTTAACGTAATACTATCCTACTTTTAAAATTTAGACAGGTTGGCAATTTTTATCATATTTATTTCAACCTAAATAGACTAATAAAAAAATTGATTAATAATTAAAAATTTTAATATAAATATTTTGGTTTTTATTAAACTTGTGTAAACACTCCATAAGTTTTGATATTAGGTTGGTAATTTTTTAATGTTGTAATTTGTTAACACGTATAACAATTTTTTTAATGGGTAATAGTTCGTATATGTAGTAAAACACATAAAGCATTTACAGGTGACCTTCTGCAGCATATAAAGGCTTAAATTGGACGCAAAATGAAGCTCAAATGATAAATACAGTGAAGTCCGTTTGACTGGACGTCTCTTGAGGGTTGTTGTGATGTTGATCTTGCACTGGAGCAATTGTATGATAATGTTTTTCATTTGTTTGATGAACATGTTCCGGCATACAAAAATTTTGCTCATCAGTATCCTCCATGGTTTTCTGCTGATATTATTAAAAATATAAAAAGGAAAGCAAAGCATGCAAAAAAATTCAAGAGATATGGTAATCACAATGATTATCTAGAATTTAGACGGTTAAGATCAATTTCTAAGCAGCAAATTAAAGCGTCATATGTTAAATACATGGAGGATACACAGGCTTCTCTGGCACTGGATTCCCAACGCTTCTGGAGTTATGTCCATTCCAAAAGTAAATCTTCTAGGATTCCCAGTATGATGATGTATAGAAATGACATTCTGAAGTCTCCGTCGGGCGTTTGCAGATTTTTTCAAGAGTGTCTTCGCACTGTCGGAACCAGCAGGGACTTGTCATTCGCTTAGTACGTCGTTGACAATTGTGGAATTCTCGCCCATCACCGGGGATGAAATATTGATAGCCACGAAAAAATTAAAAAATAAGATGACCTCTGGCCCTGATAATATTCCCTCGTTTCTCATTAGGGACCGTGCGACTGTCCTTGTAAGACCTTTAAAGTATATTTATAATTTATCAATTAAACAGGGTGTTTATCCGAAACGATGGAAAGAAGGTAGATTAAATCCTATTTTTAAGAATGGAGACAGGGGAAATGTTGAAAATTACAGGGGTGTCGTTCTACTTTGTAACTTCTCAAAGGTCTTTGAGTCAGTCTTGTATGCACGTATCTATAGCCAAATTAAAAATCAAATTTCTCCTTATCAGCACGGATTTGTTAGTAAGAGATCTACGGTAACAAATCTAACTGTTATGACACAGTTCATTTCGGAAATATTAGATGATGGTGAGCAGGTTGATGTTATTTATACAGATTTCTCGAAGGCCTTTGATAGGATCGACCATCATGTTCTCATCAATAAGTTGTCTTTCTTTGGTTTCACTGATGGTGCGAGGGCTCTTATAAGTTCTTACTTGTTTAATCGAACTCAGTTTGTAGCCTACAACGGATTCAAATCAGAAAGATTTGTGGCTACCTCCGGCGTTCCACAAGGTTCAAATTTGGGACCCTTGCTCTTCATTATGTTCATAAATGACCTTTGCGAGGATTTAAAATGTAACAGGCTAATTTATGCTGATGATTTAAAAATGTTTATGCCAATAGAAAAAACTGAGGATTGTTCCTATCTACAAAGCCAGTTGAATTTGGTGCATTCTTGGTGTTGTGACAATAAACTACATCTAAATGCTCAAAAATGCAAAGTTCTAACATACTAGGAGGGTAGCGTCAATAGAGTTTCAATATGGAATTCAAGACCATAATTTAAGTAGGTGTAGCACAGCTAAGGATTTGGGAGTTGTTTTTGATGCAAAGCTAACATTTGCTCAGCATATAGCATTGAAAGTTTCTGAAGCAATGAAGTCTTACGGGTTCATCATTAGGAATTGTAGGGGTTTCACTTATATTGCATCACTGAAGATTTTGTATTTCTGCTTTGCTCGCTCGAAACTGGAATATGCAAGTATTGTCTGGAGTCCAATGTACGAGGTGCATAGAGTTTCACTTGAAAAAGTGCAGAGGAGATTTCTGAAATTTCTGTTGTTTAAGATTAATGGAACATATCCTGAACGGGGAATCAGCAGCGATTATTTGTGTGAACAGACAAATATTCTTAGCCTGGGAATCAGGAAAGTTTGTGCCTCAATATTATTCCTATATAAAGTATTGCACAATATGATTGATTGCACGGATATACTGTCTCGTATTAACATCAATGTGCCACGGATACACTCACGATCAAGTATGTTTTTTAGATGTGACAGACCTAATACTAATTTGTTATTGAATTCACCTATTCATGTAATGTGTACTAATTTTAATCATATTTGTAGTGTTTGTGATATATACTGTTGTACTAAGAAGCAATTACTACAGACTGTCATTGAATATGTAAATGTCTAAATATTTTTTATTTAAATTAGGCGCTAATGCTTAGAAAAATGAATAATAATAATTATTAAATTAAAAGAAAACATTAAAATAAAATAAGTAGTTATTATTATCTATGTTGGTACATATACAAAAACATTAAAATACGTAGTTTATACAATAAAATCAGTAATTTTCGCAACACGCAGTACAATTTTAGTTGAAACACAAAACTACTCCATATATGTTCAGGAACTTCACGAGATTCCAAAAAATTGCGAGTTTCAGTCATTTTCTTAGTCATTTTTGAAGTGGATGCAACATAAATATTATCTCCTTCTCCAAGGCCGTCTTCGTCATCATTATCGCTTAAAATCTTTCCAGAAGTCACTGATGTCACAATTTCATTATCAGTTAATATTTATCTCGTCATTAATTCAATATCAGCACATACATATTCTTCATAATTAATGTGATTAAACATCTCGAGTTCCTCTGTACTTTGTTGAATGTCAGCATCGTAAACAAATTCTAGACAATCAGTAGGATCTTCTAGATGTTTTTCAATCCCTGAGTCAACGGTAGCTCATCATCTTAGTCATATCTACATTCCTTCCTTAAAAATCCGCCATGCTTAAAACAGTTTGCAAAGGTTTCTCTACTAACTCTTTGCCAAGCTATATGGATAAAGTCCAAGAGAGTTACAGAAAAAATGTTACCTTTATCGATCGTCTCTAACATTTTCATAAGTAAAATCTTTCTATAATGACATTTTAAAGAATGTATCACACCTTGATCCATAGGATGAAGCTTTTCACTTGTGTTTGGAGGCATAAAAACCAATTTTATTTGCTGTAGATCAACTTCAGGGTGCGCTGGACAGTTGTCAATCAAAAGTAATATTTTTTTGTTTGTGAATTTTAATTCTTTGTCCCATTCAATCAGTTCGTTTTTAAAAATTTCTGATGTCATCCAGGCTTTACTGTTTGATTTGTACTTTACTGATAAATGTTTGTTTCTAAAACACCTGGCACTGGCGGAGTTTCCTATAACTAACAATTTTCTTTTTTCTGTTCTAGACATATTTGCAGTTACAAACACAGTAATCCTTACTTTTGATAATTTTCCACCAGCACAATTTTCTCCGACAAACTTTAATGTCTTATCAGGCGTCATCTTGTATAACAAACCCGTTTCATCCGCATTCAAAATGTCCACATATTCATAACTTTCTCGAATTTCCGACCATACATTGGCCAGCCACTGATCAACAACGGTCATATCCACTCCTGCAGTTTCTCCTACTATCTTACCCCCACTAATATTTTGTTACTTTGTAAATCGTTCAATCCAATTTATAGAGCAGTTAAACTTGGTGTTCTCTATTTTCCTTCCCAATTCACTAGCTTTACGTTTTAAAATAAAAACTTAAACATTCACTTTGCTACTTTGATTAAATATGCATTAGAACCACATAACACAACAAGTGAATTGAAAATAATACTGCTCGAACTAGCGACGCGGTGGAAACAAGTAGAATAGCGGTTCCCAGCGAGTGTCAGTTAATTCCTAGATCAAGTCGCGCGACATCGAGCACAGGAAGTGGCAAGTTCGTTATCAACGGACACAAAATATCCAAATTTGGTTCGCTTTATCCGGAAGTTTGTTATAACTGGATTCATTATAACTGATAAAAATTTACATTGGTCTTATGGAAGTTTTTTCGTCCGTTTTAACCGGAAATTTGCTATAAACGGATTCGTTATAAGCAGACTTTTATTTAAAAATAAGTTGAGGTCCGTACGCCTGGGACATTCTTTTATGACTAACTTTTCTTCCATTTTTCCTATTAATCAGAAACTTTCAAAATTATTTTCACTCGTTTTGCGAAAGAAAATAAATTGTAGAAACTGCCAAATGCAACAACGACAGTAACTGGACAATCAGGCAGTTTTTTGAAAGACGTCATTTTCATGGCTAGGCAGAGAACACACTCGTACTACTGTCCAGTAGTGACACAATTATTCCCCAGTTGCACGCAACCAGCTTCATGAAATTCGTTTCTCTATTGAGTCATCCGCCTTAATGAACCCATTATTCTTTTTAACACACCGAGATGTCATCATAGAGATAACCATTCACTTTCTGTTCTTTTTTTTTGACTAACTAATTGAAAAAAGAAATTTAATTATTTATTCAGTAATTACGGGATTTAATTCTTTTTTTAAATTCAGACCAATTTTTTCGTAATTCTCTTCACTGTGCGTTTTGGCATTTTTATACACACACACAACACACACTCCGTGGGTGTAATCTTTGGATCTTTTTTGTTTATTTTTCAATCCCAAGAAACCCACGTTAATCTGTCGATTAAGTTTCTTGGGTTTATTTAAATTTTGCCTTAATTAACTGAGTAAACAAACAATTTGGGTAAATTGCCCAAAATAAAAACTGAATTAAGACACTTTCTAAGTGTTATCCATCCATCACTCGCATTTAAAAATTAAGAGCCGAACACGTTATAAAATTGAATCAGATGAATAAAATAAATTATGCTCAAAATTAGTCGGCTTTTAGTGTTTTGTACGAAACACTTATAAGATCACGTCGGTGTCTCTCCGTCTGTCTGTCTGTCACTGTAGCCTGCTCACAGTGCCAGCCAGGGTGATAGTTGTTTAAATGCATCTCCTGTTATAAAAATACGAGGATGGATTGAAAAATTCGCGGT
This sequence comes from Pachyrhynchus sulphureomaculatus, assembly GCA_019049505.1. NCBI lineage: Eukaryota > Metazoa > Arthropoda > Insecta > Coleoptera > Curculionidae > Pachyrhynchus > Pachyrhynchus sulphureomaculatus. The sequence goes on from CM032448.1 coordinate 1,832,022, forward strand.
CTCACCAAAAAATAATTATAATATTTTTATTATAGTACCCTCAATAAGTTCATACTTTCTTTGGTTGTCATAGTCTGAAATTTTGTTGCTGTAGGTGTGGTTTTTAGGTTAGAACGAGTTTAGTGGGACCAAGTATAGCGTTTTGGAAAAATAGAAAAAATTTAACAACGTGCGGTCAAGTACCTGTTTAAAAAAATATTAACGCCAAAGGAGATCCACGATGATATGACAACAACACTAGGGGAATCTGCTCCATAATATACCACTGTGAAAAAATGGGTTGCAGGATTTAAACGTTAACGAGAGAGCATCGAAGATGACCCTTGCTCCGGCCGGCTTACGACGTCTACGACTGAAGAAAACATCATCGAAGTGTGTGATATCATATTGAAGGACTGTAGATTAACTATCAGGGAGACTGCAGACACTATAGACATCTCGTATGAACAAACACAAAACATTATTGGCAACGAACTTGGATTTTCTAAGGTTTTTGCTAGGTGGTCCTCCGATTGCTATCAGTTGAACAAAAACGAATTCGACTCACGATTTCTCTCGACTTTTTAGATATGTTTGAGGCTGATCCGCAATATTTTCTTAACACGTTTGTGACAATGGACAAAACCTGGGTTCACCATTATACTCCAGAGTCAAAACAACAATCCAAGCAGTGGAAAGAATCCGGTAAATCGACCCCAAAGAAAGCGAAGGCAATTCTGTCGGCTGGAAAAGTGATGGCTTCAATTTTTTTGGAGGCTAAAGGTATTATTATGGTAGACTACCTTCCGAAAGGGGAAACGACAAAATGCTGCTCTTCTAAAGTGCAGTCTTCCAATGGACTCGGCATGGTAAACTGGATATTTTGAGGTTATGTTTATATTACATGATCGAACAGCTGATTAAAACTCATCACAAGGTTCCCAACTTGCAGTCTTAGAAGTACGGAACGGTTTCGTTGAGTATGTTTAAGCTGAGACCAATTGTCTCTTTATTTATTGAACGACCCTCGTATTTTAATGGGTAATATACTCTATGAATTCAAAAAGTTTTATGAAAATTCATTTAAAGTAATTGGATTCCGAAATTTTTGACTTGTAGCTGCTCGAGGCACTCTACTAAAAAGCTTACGTTGAATAACCGGTTTCTGTTTTTAAAATTTGCTTGTTCTTTCTATACTAGGATAGACACTTAATAATACGCGCTCATATAGATGAGGATATGATTGTAGAGCGACTCCAAAAAGAAAAAAAATCACTTGACTAGTTGTATTTCCCAAATACTGGCAAGAACAACCAATTTTTTCTAAGAAACAAATTAAAAGAACATTCAAATAACAAACCAATCTCACACGGATACAGTAAAATGTGAATTCCAAGCTAATAAAAAAACTAAACTAATTATTCTTAAATTAAGAACTTTATACATCATTTTATATCCTAAGGTAGGTTCTCGATTTTTTTTCTCTCGTTTGTTTTTTAAGAAGAACATTAAATTTGATTATACAGGAAATATGATTTTAAAAAACAAGATTCCTGAAATGCGGAGAACGAAGTGTGGAGAATCGGCAAAAAACTGGGTTACGTAAGAAAAAATTATAGATAATTTCAGGATCATTATATTTAATTTGAATTATTTTCGGTTGTTCGCCAAGTGGAGTTTTAACATGGTAAAAATAACAGTTTTTAATGGGGCTGCATCTGTTTGTGATTTACAACTATTCGTTAAAAACGTTAGTAAACGTAGTAATCAGACCTTCTCATATTTACATTAAAACGCGATCAATCATCTGACGTGCATTCACAATTGGTCGAATGCATCGACTAAGGTGTATTTGTTTGGAGTTGATAGCGGGTTCACCCTATTTTAGCCATCCGAGCGTAACCTGTTTTTACTGCTCTAATATATATATATATATATATATATATATATATATATATATATATATATATATATATATATATATATATATATATATATAAAAGGGTAGTCTTGACCGACTAGTTAAACAGCAGTATTATGTTCTTGGGGTAAGCGGTCTTTGGAAAAGAACTAAAAAGTTTTTGGCACCTTTTTAGCTACGCCAAGCTTTCGAAAATATTTCATTTTCTTCATCAGGGCTACATTTATAGTAGATTATCAGTATTTTTGAGATTATAAGTAAAGAACAACCCTATTTTATATGTAACATTAACATTATTACTTACTGCTAAGTGGTGTGTTCAAAAATTGATCTTTATTGGGGCACTTTGTTACACTTATTCATCAGAAAAAACATGAGAAAAACTCGACATACTCATCTCTGCGAAATATAATAAACTTTTACTTCATTTTGTTAGTATGGTACGAAGAATTGTGTGGTTGTAAAGTGATTTTAATTTATAAAGGATTTTTTTGTTATGTTTTCTTGTCATTTTGCTAAAGGCAGTGTATTTCTATCTCTTAGTTAGGTTGTGATCAATTTATATTTGAAAGTAGAATGACGTTGACATTTTTGTTTGATCGTTTTAATGTTGAAAAGTTAGTGAAAATCAGTGAGATTATTATCAAAGAGATATGTCTGATATATTGAAAGAGTTTTTATTTTGACTGCCTATTTCTAATAGATTGGAGAAAATTAAACTCAGATCTTCAATGTCAGTTTTTTTATTGATCGAGTTCGGTTCAAGGTGGATTGCCACCATCTCCCTAAAGATTCTCCTGCCGATATTTCTCTCTTTACATAGGATTTTGGTTTCGGCAAAATTAAATTCATGTGAAAATTGGCTACTATGCTGGGCAAGCGCACAAGAGTTTTTTTTAATCGGCAATCACTTTTGTGGGAAGTGATTCTGTCTTTTAGGACTCTAGATGTTTGTCCTATATAGATTTTTTCACATTGAAAGCAAGGGATTCTGTGTGAAATCGTTTACGTATATAAGAAACAAAGTTCAGCCCAACGTGGATGTTTACACCACACCACTGGAACTGGGTGGTGGAAATATTTGTATTGTTTTTCCTAGCAGGAAATATACTGGTGATGATACCAGATAAATAACACATCAAAAGCCCCTCTTAACTGCCTGAAGTGGTTTATTTCTCTATAACGAAAAAAAATGCCTTATTAGACCTGTCAAAAACATCTCTATTTCAATCGAATCAATTATTGAAGTATATTTATAACTGACTAGTCAAGAGGATGCCTTCAAAAATAAGATTTACAGACTATTTCCTAAAACGGACGCAAAAAGATTATAATTTTCAACCTTTCGAATATTACAGCAGTACAGCAGCCAATTCAAAAGTTACGGTACTCCAAGATAGTGTTAACATTTTTTCTATAGGAAATATTAAATCATTGCCTAATTTAAAAATCGACAACGTCCCATTCAACGAAGAAAATAACTTTAGTAAACGATTTGCCAAATTTGCCTCTCCCATTATTATTCTCAAAATTATTAATAACATCCGACATAATTAATAGAAAATTAGGTACTTTTCGCGGTGTAACGGTAATTATATCGACATAATATAGCTTAATTAACAACGAACATTGAATGGGGAATTCTTCAATTTTAAATTTTTTAGTGTTCCGTACGGAACACACCGAAGATCACTTCGGTGTCTGTCTGTCCGTCTGTCTGTCTGTCCGTCTGTTACACCCGATATTCTCCGAAACTATTTGTCATAGAAAGTTGAAATTTGGTAATAATATAGGAATTGATGGCCTCATCACAGCCATGTAGTTTTGAAAGTTAAATTTTGTCTTAAGGGGTTAGTTTTGGGGGTGAAATCGAAAGTGAAAAAAAATTTTTTTTACTAGGTAATCCAGTGTGGTGTCAAATGAAAGCTTATGAAAACACGAGTAAAAATATATATCCACCCGCTTTATCTCGAAAAGTACTTATCAAAAAATTTTGAAAAAATTCTAGAATATTTTCCACGGGGTGTAGATTGAACGAAAATTATCACGAGTGCATTACCTGTAATAATTTATCTGGTATATAAAAAAAACAGAAATTTCAAGGTCATCAATTTTCAGTAAAGATTGGAAATAAACTTTGTTGAAAACTCATTTGGAGTATGTTTTGTGAAGTCACTGATCATTTTATACTTCCGTTACAACATTTTTTTTTTTAAAAGCAATCAACGTACGGAACACTAATTGCGCAAGTTCAACTTGCACTTGACCGGATATTTTAGTTATTTTCAGTGTGTTTTAAGTTATCTACCTTAGTATGAAGAAAAACTCGCTAGTCTTAAAAACATTATATTTTTCTACATAATTCCCATTTATACTACTTATACGGGGTGAAAAGTTCCGAAAGATGGCAGCACAAATAAACGACCCGTATGATTTTCAATTAGTGTCAATTCTCGGAAGATTCGTGTAAAATTTTCATGACAGTTTGTTTAGTAGTTTTGCGAGTTACAGCTGTTGTGACGCAACTTTTGATTTTTGTAAAACAATGGAACAAAAAGGATTTCGTGTGTTGATTAAACATTGCTTTTTAATGGGAAAAAATACAGCCAGAACCTAAGAATGGCTTGAGAAGTGTTGCTTTGTCAAAAGTAACTATATGTCGATGGTTTAGTCGCTCCAAAAAACACAAAAAAATCCACCATATTTTTCTGAATGACCGCACAGTGAAAGCGAGAGAGATACCTGACATCGTGAAGATATCAACAGAACGCGTGAGGCATATTTTGCATGAATATTTGCATATGACAGAGATATATGTCCAGTGGATTCATACTTTTGCATATTTCCTTGAACAGACGAGTATTGAGAGCACTAGATTTTA